>JALIZH010010905.1:0-83123 GCA_030522465.1 Rhipicephalus appendiculatus | reverse complement strand
GCGAAAAACATCCAGAACACAATTCAATAGCATCAATGTAAAGAAGTCATGGAAGATTCATACCGATTTCAAGCACAATTTCATAATAGAAGTACAAAATTGATAAACCGGTACACCCTTTACCGGTACACGTTTTACATTAAGAAGAGAACGCCGTGAGTAGCATGACCGGCGCGGACAATTTATGCAGCCCATTTCACTCCAATCGCGGAAGTGGAGCGTAGCGCGACTGTTTGTTAAACCGGGATGCCTCGGAAAGCAGCACGCCCTTACACTGGCACCGCGGGTGGTCGCCGCGGCGTCTGTAGACTCGCCCGTGCTGTTTCATCCACCTCGCGCTCTGCCCGCTTGTGCCGTCTTTCATCATTCACTGCTCTCCGCATTCGCTCCGTTCGTCGTCGTTCGCTTTATCCGTCACGCCGATGGCGTCACCGCTCAACGCAGGAACGGGCGCCTAAGAACGGCGCTCTGAAATCCTGCTTGAGCAACTCTCAAATGAGAATCTGCGTGAATTTTTATTATTTATTCATTCAAACATTCAATCCTCTGGCTCTCCCGGCTTCTTTTGGTAGCCCCTTGCTTGTTGAATCATTCGTAGCAGATATATAAGCGGCACCATTCAAGGCATATTCATTGCCATTTAGATGTTTGCTTAAAGGACGAAATGGAAATTCAATTTATTTTTGTACTTATAGTTACTGTTCAGGTAACAAGAAAATGTGTTTCAGAGAGGCAGCCGAACTCCAGCGTATTACCTGGTAGAGCACTATGGTTTTCAAGATGTTTAAATTGAGAAGTGCACGGATACATTCGGCTACATACTCCGTTCTCCGTGGACGTCCACGTGAGACACTAAAGGGCAAAATCATTTTTCGCGCATTAGGAACATGAAGCGTGGAAACTTGGGCAAGTTGGTAGGACATAATTAAATATAATTAATTATAGGTAATAGGCAAGCACCACTCGCAGGCCACGCGTGAGATAATTGAGGCCTATCACACAAGTAAGTTTGACGGTACATGTGTAAGTTCCCCATCAGTTGCGCTATTGAAAAAAGAGATTGCGTATCTCGATCAAGTTTAAGCTGTGCACTGGTTTACTGCTCAATCAATAAATGACAAGAGTTCTGTTGGCGTTGTATCGCAGTGGTTGTTAACTGCGCCCTTCTACGCATGCCCATTTTTTCACATATATATGTACATCGCTCCGCTATTAAATCATTGTTGAAAGTCAGCGCTGTGTGTTGTTTCCTTCTTCCGTCTTTGTCCTTATGCGCTGTTCGTATATTTCATTAAGAACAATTTCACAATCCCGAAAACACCACTGTTACCGCGACATGACGCTTGGTAAGCGAGAAAACACGCGAAAAGAAAATGCGGGTGGAGACGCCACTTTGAGATTCCCGCACCAAACACCATGACGTCATAGATTCTGAAGGCGTCTACTGAGTCCTACGTAGCTTCTAATCGATAAAAATGAGGTGCATTGTCATCTGTGGGTGTCATAGACCTAGCGTACGAACTTTCAGAAAATTTCATCGAGCCTGTGTCGCGAAGATACGAAAGTACATTGGGAATTTCTGACGTCACGCACGCAGATATCGGCGCCAAATTTTAATACTGAACGTATGATAGTGAAACATATGGCGTTAGAGTTCTCAGTGCAGTTTGTCAATCTAAACCAAGTCATTATTTCGCTTTAGTGTCCCTTTAAAGGTGCCCTTTGCTGTGCAATATTAGGGCCCATGTCAGGCAAAATCATGTGTTAACTTGAAGCCCCATACGTGCGAAACTGAGGCGGACCACGAGTGTTCGGCATATGCTCGAGTGCACAGTTAGCAGCGATTGCCAAGTAATCCAACATTTTTTTTTCTTCATTCCCTAACCAAGTGATCCAAATGTGTGTTTGCAATGTTTTAAATGCAAGCATACCTTAGCGAACCAAAGGCACTTTCACAGTTTCTATACATCTACTAGCCGTCGGCGTCTTGGCAATCTTGTCGTCGTCTCCTTTAACTTAGTGTATACAAATATCGGCACAGGAGAACGTGATTAAATGTCAAACACGTATCGCAGGTTTGGCAGGTGAAGTTGGTTCATTTTCCATGAAAATTACAAGTAACACGAAGAACATGACCTCGACGACGTCCACATCATGAAATATTTTCCACAAGCCGCGTGCGACATATACCCGCCTACCGCGGCCTGCGGTACTCGGGTATGCACCACAGGTTATTCAACGTCAAATCAGACTTAAACAACCTTAACGCCACAGCGTTAAGCAGCGCCTATGGATGAAAATTCGGCGCTGGCGTAGTTGGGGTTATCGATGGTTTAAATTAACCCAGGAAAGCAACGGATAAAAAATTCACCGACGACTAGGATACTGCCTAATGCGAATTCTGAGCGCACCTTTGTGTTGGGGCAAGGCCAACTGTGTTTGAAGTTTTGGCTTTCCGGGAAGTATCGACTACGTCATGATCAGAACTTTTGTGAACTACGACAGCACCCAATACGCCGTTATTCGTCTTTCTGTGGATAATCGAGGGACTCGCTGCACATCTGTAAGGTATTATGTGAACTTTGTTGATGCTGCATGTGGCTGATGTCTACGAATATTTATGGCTCAGCACGTTGCACTGCGTAGGAAGCATTAAACCACACACTCATTGCACAATTAGCATTGCGTCATGACCGGTTGTTATTTTACTCTTCTGCCACGCTGTATTACACAGGTTAAGGCTATTCCTTCCGTGACATAACGCCGGTATAAGGCCTTCTTGCAAATGACTTTTGAGCACGAGCATGGATCTGTGGTATCATGCTCGATTGCCACGCAAAGGGCATGGGTTGAAATCCCATTCGATTCTAGCCGTCTTTTTTTTCTCATTACATATTTCCTGCCCTTCGGTTACTTTTTCATGACTGCCGGTTACGCCATCGACGGCCACACTCTAAGAAAAAAAGAGTATACCTGACTCTTTTCGGAGAGTTCTGACTTGCCACGTATACGACTCTCTTTGGAGAGTCACGGTGACTCTCTTGGTGGGTCAGAGTCGGCGCGCTCAGGAGAGTCCCCGGACCCTCTTAAGAAGAGTGGGAGGACTCTTATGCGAAGGATCGCACTACCACTTCAGAGGGAGTCAGACGACTCTTGCCAGTGACGCTCCTACGCGGGTCAGTTGACACCCACCGAAAGGTCAAGCGACTCTACGGCTATTTTAGGCTACTAAATTGACCCATGCTCTGCTTTTGCGCGACTGCTGCTGGAAATAGTGAAGTATTCATTTTAAGCAACTCCATTAATACTTGCCGTTGTGCCCAGCGACTGCAAAAAAAAAGGATAGTTCAATTTTAGCATTATTTTAATAAAACTTCTCAAAACACACCATTTCCAGCAAAGTTGAAGCAGTTGAGGTATTCCTCATTTCTATGCTTGTATGAGTATAACCAAAGAAAATGTGTGACTGTGATGTGCATAGTGTCATGCCGTGCAAAATAGACAGCAGATATCGGTATCATGTTTCCATATTTATTCCTTATGATCAAGAATCAAAATGTCGTGAAGGCTGGAGGAATCAGACTTGTGACTTGCTATGTTGTCGCCCCTGTTCAGCGTGAGCAGCCATGACAAATGGTACCTGAAAAGAAGAACGTGATATCATAATGAGAAAACGGAATCATAGTAAGAGTTTGCAATACCTACACAATAATTGATTTACACAGACATAATGAAGGCTCAGAACAAAACAAATGCAAAGAGGCATGGTAAGGAACCGTGTTTTTTGCCGTTATCGCGTAAAACATTGGTGAGAAACTTGCAGGACAAGATGATGTGAGCTTTTTTTAACAACAAAGGCAATTGTTTTAGGCTCCTTTGCGTGGGTGCCACTCACCTCTTTTCCAACGTCGTCTTGTCCAACCAAAGGAAATGTACCGAGTGCCTCGTTGACATTACGAACGCCGCTGTTGATTTTCCTATCACTAGTGGTGAAGCGCCAGACCATAGCGACACCTTCATTGCCCTGGGAATAACCAACACACAAACACAGAGAGTGGTTAGTTTTATTTAAACCACCCTTTGTTCAACACACCGTTACTGTACACACATCTGACACGAGTGTTGTGTTTTAAATAATTTCGTAACGAAAACAAATTTTCACGTAATAGAAGGCGGCACCCGCGTTTCGCGATAGGCACTGGTTATGCACGAATGAAGGCCCTCCTTTTCTGATAAGTCACTTCAAAAAGTGCTTCCAGAATAAGCCCGGCTTTGCGCCGGCATATTGCCACAACCAAGCGCATCCTCCGGCAGTCAGGGGCACGCCGTTAGCGGTTACTGACAGCGTGTTCTACCAACGTAACCCATTCTCAGTGATGCTACCGAGGTCTTCTGATTTGGAGAAATTTTTGGAGCAGCCAAATTTTCATTTTGGAGCGCTTTGGAGCAGCTAAAATTTCCATCTTGGAGCACTTTGGAGCAGGTAATCTTGCATCTAGGGGCACTTTGGAGCAGACAACTTCACATCGTGGAATACACTGGAGAAGCAAGTTACACTTACATTCAATGACCTGAATAATTATTATGGCGCTCTTATGAAGAGCTAGAAGTATTTCGATTCATTGCAATCTCATGGAGCCAATCATATCTTAGGAGCACTCCCTATTTCACTCGACGACGCAAAAAATAACGGCGTCATGCAGTGAGTGTTCTGGAACAACCTGTTCAGCGATTATTTTCGGCACTTGCAAATAAACAGAATACTTGATCAATAAAATTGTACTTTACGAAATAACATTCTAAATACATCTATGTGGTTATCAGCAGACATGGTAGACAAACGCTGCGACGTACACCAGTGCCTCAATGCTAAAGACTCGCACTGTCTCAAATGCATTCCCCTAGGACGAGTCCAAGGAGAGAGAGAGGTTGTTTTTCTTCACGATCGATTATATTGCTGGGTGTGCCATGAAGTCACTTAGCTAGCCGCAAAAAGCCAACCTCCTCAGACACTTCCTACTATAGTGAACTAGAAGAGATGTAGTGGCATGAGCAGCTTCGCACAGGCGGCCCGTTATCGCATGGATGCCAGTAGATGGTGCCACTGCAACTTTTCATACTACTAAGGCGTGGCAGCCTACGGTTTCCGCGGATTTTCCTCGCGCAATAAATGCACATTTCGATATTATCGGTGCTGCTATCTACACACACCAATCTTAAACATGCGATTACAAATTATTTGCACATTTCAGGTAGTGAATGGGCTCTTATATCAATTACACCCAAACTTTGCGTTACGCAATATGACTTTTTGAGGGCCCTCAAGAGAATGATATAGCTGTTCTTTAAGCGCACTCCAACGAAGCGCTTGTCTTGTGTTCTTTGTCGTCTTTAGTCTTCGTTGGAGTGCGCTTAAACAACAGCTATACCATGTATATCAACCAACTAGCCCAATAGTCGATTCTCTTGCAAGAGAATGAAACATTCTTGCCTCGATGAGAGTGTTGATTAGTTCCCAGGGTAGTCTGCAGCACCTAGCTAGGGGGTTGCCCACCCCCACCCTCCCACCGCCACCACTCATGCCCAACTTCACTCTCTAGATAAATGCTTGAGCGAAAAAATGGAGCCGTGTTGTGACATAAAATGCTGTATCTTCAGCTGCGAGTTGCTCAGAATGTTCTGGACATCCTAGTTCAATTTTATTCTTTCGTTTATTGTGACTTTAAAACATCAAGTACACTGTCAGAATGCAATTCTGATTGAAATCCTCTATGTTCGTGGCTTCTTTGCAAACACAGCTTGCATGTGCATCTTGCAAAATATTGCGTGCATCAGACACAAAATTAGCTGCTTTTTCAGCACACGGCACCCCTTCCATATACACCTTTGCAGTAAGTTTTCCTCCCAACGCTGTAAAACACAGAGCTGTTTCATGCCACATCTCTAGTCTTTTCATTTGGATAGTTGTTGTGACAAGCACAATGGCCTCGAGACTGCAACTCAATTCGGCACCAATCCTTGGAAGAAGGTTCCATGGTCCGGAGACAGTCGAGAGAAAATGTAGCACGGTGGGCTGCAGGCGAATCTTAATTCTCTGGTGCTCCAGCATCATCCTCGCTGCTGCAGGATCGGCACCTGCTTTGTTGGCGCTTTTTTCTGCTGCGCGTCAGTAGTTGGTAGAGCTTTCCTCTTCCTTTCTGGCCTTTGTCGCGGCGTTGCGGTGGAAATATACGACGGCTTCCCTCTCGGAATCCACACTTCGTTCTAGTCAAGCAGAACTAGGTGCGGCTCAAAACGATGTTCGCATACAGCCGAAGAAATGGTGAAAGCTTTATCCTTCCTGTGAAGGTTGCGCTCTCACTTCTTGTGGAGGATCGTCGTCTTTCGGTGCCGTGAACAGCGATGCTTTGGGTCCATTTGGGTAGCCCGTGCGGCAGCCCGGAGCGAAGCAGTGTGGTCTGTCCGCCTCTTCGCCATGCCGCGGGCTGCACGCGGCGAACACGTTCAGGGCCCACGGTCCACACGAGAAGGCACTAAAGCGCAATGGGTGCTCCAAACACTCACGACTGTCTTGCCCTACGTAGGCCCAACCGACGTTACTAGAAAGTGGGGTCCAGCCGTCCGCACCGCCGTTGCATTATGAAAAGGAGCGGCAGCGCCCCCACCAACCCTAGCGGCTGTCCAGAGCGTAAAGGGACGCCGGGAAACCAGGCGCGCCCCTCCGGTCAGGCCACTACGTCTCTTTTAGTTCACTGTACTTCCTACCCTCTCTCTGAGGCATCTCTGTACTGGAGCAAGAGCATTCTCACAGGGTTTCCAGACTGTCATTTGAGCGTGCGCCGGGTTACCCGGGAGATGGAGATCCGCTTCAATCGAGCTTCCGCGAAAGTGTGCGAAAGTGCGTTCAACGGGGGACGTGATTCAACAAACTACGTTTTCCGTTTTCAACGAAGTTGTATATGGTTAGGACATTCTGTTTGTACACCCAACACCCTCTAGTGCCCTCTAGAAAGACGACTTGAAGGCGAAAGCCACTTTCTTTTTACAGCGATAGCAATTATTTGGACATTCTCGACTGTTTTTTGCCCTCGACGTCACGTTTTATGTAATGTCTAAATTAGAGCACTGCACGGGCTGGGATTCTCAGCCCGGGCCCGGCCCGGAAGGCCCGGAAGTTGTTTAAACTTACCCGCCCGAGCCCGGCCCGGCGATTGAAAGCGATACCCGGGAGCCCGGCCCGTACCCGAGGAAAAAATTCGCCTACCCGGCCCGTCCCGCCCCGACCGCAGATCGGGCCCGACAGAGGCCCGAGCCAATAATCTAGGTGGTGTCGCCCGAAAACGAAATCGACAAGGTGTTTTAAGTGGCATATATCTACGTTTTGGTGGCGCATGCTTCGCTAACAATTATACTTTAACCTACGGTAATTTCTTGTAAAAAGGGGCTCTCGGTGGAAACAGCTGAGCTGATATACTGGATGCAATAAATGTTTTCTTGGCAGTGGTACACTGTACCTACTTTTTCTGCAAATACTATGGGGATGCAATCAAGGCTTGGACGGACACCCGTCTGGTCGGGAAGAATCATTGAATAAAAAGACTAGGACACCGGCCACTAGAGAATTAAAATGCGTGCCTTGTTCACAATCGTTGTGAACAAGGCTCCCGTACTGGGTGCCGAAACGTCACAAATGGGAGCCTTGTTCACAATCGTTGTGAACAAGGCTCCCGTACTGGGTGCCGAAACGTCAACCATGGGGATCATCAAGAGCGTTTCGCAGGAGATATTGTACCAAGGAAAGTGATTTGCAGCATGAGTTCAGTTTCAATACAGAGCGCAATAAAAACAGAGGACACAAGGACCAGAACGCTATCTTCCCTTTGTTTACATTGCGGTGTATTAAAATTTAACGCATGCTCTAACGACAAAGCCAATCGTGCATCCGTCATGATATGTAGCGCCTGTCTTCAGCATAGTAGCCCCTTGCCACAGCATGAGAAATAGAGAAAGAAAGCAAAATTCATTACGGTCTTGTAACTACACTAACCTACACAAAAATTATAAGGAACCGCGCGCACCACGTGTACTTTTAGAAATACGTATAAGCAGCCGAAAGGAAGAAAACAATATTTGTCATAGCATTCTTTTCATCTATCCCACCACTGCTAGTATATACAATCTAGCAGTTGTTTGTGGCATTTTTACAGCTTGTTTCTTCACATGTCATTGTGCGAAAAATCAAATGATGCGCTCTTGCATCACATATCCTGCCACGCTAAAGTTTCTCGCACTGCTTACGCTAGCAGGGGAGTACATCTGCCTTGCGAATTGTGAAGGCGTCGCCTGTTTCTTTTTAACTTCCACCACTGGAGCAAATTTAGGATGTCTCTGCGGACTTCCGCACAATGAACATATATAGCTGTCCAGCTCATCCCTTCATTTCTCTCGCTCCCGAACGTCGTGCCGGTCTTCAATGTCATCTATAATACTCCTATTTGAGGGTTTCTCCTTGCAGTTTTCAGCAGTGTATGTTACGCATGTTTTTCACCACGCTCTCTCTTTTTTTTTCTTTTCATATTATAATGGTATACGCCTTCCTAACGATGTTGTACTGGTATAGAAGGTGGTCGCTGGACTATACGACTGACAGGAGGAGGACGAAGAAATCTCGATCAATTTTCAGGGTTTGTTCCAGTTTGGTAATAAAGGCGCGAATAAGCTTTTCGACGCTTACTCGTATGGTTCGAGGTAAAGGGATATCAATGACATGGCACGGAATTCGTAATTGTCTTTTTTCAATCCAGGAATTTTGTAAGCAAACATACTTTGCCCGAGGCCTTGTTTAATGGACCTATGCTATTCCTGCACATTCCAACGCTGTTTCGGCAGTATCATGCATCTCTGGCACTATATAGGGCAGGGGTCTCAGACACGCGCCCCGTGGCCCGCGCACGACTGCCTTCGTCCCATTTTTTAATTTCTTGATAAGTATGTCCTTAAGCTACATAAGCATGATAGGTCTAAAGCATTTTCTTGTGAGGCACCCCGTGCGTCCACCATGCGTTGATGTATAACCGTGAGAGAAAAAGTCTATATTTAAGAATCGGCGTCCAGATTTTAGTCATTTTGGAGATAGGTATAGATATGTTGTTGGAATCTCGCCACCAAATACCCTTCCGAAATGACCACGATATATGATATATGGGAAAGGTCTTTCAAATGCCAAAATTAGGTGACACTTGGTACAACCTATTCCCCACACCCACCCCTCCTACCCACTGTCCTGGCCCTTGCGGGAGTACATTTTCGTGAATGCGGACCGTTACCTGATGCGAGTTTGAGACCCCTGATAGCAGAACAAGACGAAAACTCAAACGCTAACAAAGTGGGCGCACAAAGCAGGCTGTGCATGTCCATCTCGCGTGACATGACCACTGGGAGCCGTGACAGAGCCACGGAAAACAAATGTCTTTATAGGGATCCTATGTAACAAGACCCCGTGCAGTCCTTTCATTTTAGTGGAGGGCTGGAATATTCAAGATCGTTTCCTAGCTTTAGAGCTCTTGCGATGATAAGTTATAAATTTATTATATTACTTTAATTGCTGTGATCACAGAATAACATTTGATATACAAAATAATAATGCGAATAAAGCCCAGAATAGCCAGCTGTTAACTATATGTAAGCGTTTGGCCTATTTACTTTTAGCTCGCCCGTTTCAGATAAATCTAGTAGGCCCACATGCAAAAATCAAAAGATGTTCAGTACTAGTCCATCATAGAACTCTAAATAGCTTGCCCCACATCAAAGAAGCATTTTTTTTTCGAGATAAAATGTGAAACATATATGTATGCGCAATTTCTCTGGAATAAACTTAAAGGGACACTAAAGAGAAGAATAATTTATTTATTATCAGTAAATTACTTTTTTCCAATTCCAAAAATAACTACGCTCGCCGTTACAAGACCTGGTACGCGCGAAAATGCGGGTGGCGACACCACGTTGAAATTCGCGCAGCAGAAGTCGTCACGTCGTCTGACGGCGTCTACTGGGGCCCACGTAGATCCTAATCGGTAAAAATTAAGTAAATTGACCTCTGAGTAGTCCATAGGCTTAACCTACCAAGTTTCTGGAAATTTTGAAGATCCAGTGCCCCCAAAATACGACGAATAGTTTGAAATCCGTGACAGTACGCGCGGAGATTTCATCGGGAAAATCTAAAATGGAACTTTGGCCTTGATTTTTTCCTGTGTGAATAAACTTACGGTGGTGAAAGGAATGATATTCAAATTCTCAGAGTACACATTATTAGTCTAAACCACTTCAGTGTTTCACTTTCGTGTCCCTTTAAGAATTGAGAAAATTCCAGGCCCGGCCCGACCCGAGCCCGCCACCTCAAACCCGGGCCCGGCCCTAAGCCCGGAGCTTCAGGCCCGAGCCCGGCCCGGGCCCGCCTTGAAACCTACTTTACCCGGCCCGGCCCGTGGGCCGGGCCGGGCCCGGGTTTTCGGGTAGGCCCGAGCCCGTGCAGTGCTCTAGTCTAAATCCATAACATTCTCCCGCGCATCGTATGCTTTACATGCGGGTAAAAGCGCCCGAGCGGGGGCGATGCACGCGGCTGAAGCAGAGATAATAAGAGCCGAGCTATCCCCGTTGCACGGAGGGCGCATGCGATAACATCACCCCGCGTGCAAGCCCTGCCATCGATTGCTACTCAAGCAGTGAGGAACGCCCCATCCGTCTTCAAGGAGCTTGAAGGAGCGCAGGAGGTGGGGAGGGGGGTTGTGTTGCTAAGCAGCAACTGTGAACTTTGATTTTAAGGGCGCGGTCGCGATCGCTGGTGAGCGAGCTATCTCAGCAGGCATCACAGACGGCTCGTATACCCTTCAACAGTGTAGAAAACTGAGCGAGTTGGTTGAACTTCATAGTTTAAAAAAGCAGCGCAAAAAGACGGTACACAAGATGAAGGAGGACACAGGTCCTGTGTCCTCCTTCATCTTGTGTACCGTCTTTCTGCGCTGCTTTTTAAACTATGACGTATACCCTTCTACGTTCTTTGCTCGCAAGGCGAACAGACTGTTCAAGAAGTGCTTCTCTCCCTGGAGCGGCCATATAGGGGGTGTGCATTAAGCCTTGATCCGCAAGGCGGCAACACCATCGCTGCGCAATTTTGGAGGTCCGTTCGTACGTACCGTCCGTGTTGTACTAGAATCGGCTGGCAACACGTGTTCCGGAGGTCTCTAGTCATCCAAGTCGCCGTACGGATGTTGAACACAGCGCGTGCAGCAAGTTTTTCTGCGCGCGCGGTGAGTGCGCGCACCTTCAAAATGGCGATCCTGGCGCTAGCGCTACTTGCGGATGACGTCAAGCCTTACTTCGTATAACAATACAATTTCTTGGTATCGCATGCATTGATAAGAGCTTAAGCGAAATTAACAAATGGTTTAGTTATACGAAGTAAGGCTAGCAGCTCTTTTGGACCCGATCTCGCGTAACTCAACAGAAAAGAAAGCTGATTAAAGGGACCACCCCAGAAGCCGAAGCGGTTTTCGTGGTGTCAGTTATCTAAACGCCAAGTAAACGTTGAGAGCACAGAAAGTTTACGAGCAGTATGATGATGCCTCGAGATAGCGCGCGACTGCGCCCCTTCGAGCGAAGCCCTCCCCCCAGAGCGAAGCAACGAATGCTATACCGTAATTTTTTTTTAAACCGTCAGCTATTGACCCTGGAAAGCGAGGGGCGGACGTTTAACATGGCGTACCCACTTCATGGTGGGCTGTCAGCGATGGGCCCGCTGCTATCTGCTGCGCGTATTGAAACCAAATTGCGGCTGCTCCGACCAGGAGGGATGCTTTTATTAATCGGGTGACATTTTTCAGCGCTGTGTCCGCGTCGCTTTTCGTCCTTGTCCTTCTGTCCGCTAAAAAGTGAGATATGAATTACCAACATGCCCAAGCAAACGCTCCTAAAAAGGAAATCGAAAAATTCGAATTCGCACCCCAGCACTCACGAGCTCGACAGGGCAGGGCCTTTTAGGGGTATTTACCGCGGGAACGATAACAAACGCGGATGTGCTGGTTGAAGGAATTACGAAAAAGCTCATCGGGATGAAGATACGTGGATAAAGCATGTTTGAGGAAAAGTGCCAACGCGCTCCCACCGTTCACGTGCTCTTCTATGGACGCGAAGCGCCGAGAATTCGATATTGTCCTTATATCTATCCGTATTGTGTCCCTAGATTTCATTCCGCGATGTCCACGAATAGAGGTGACAGACACTCTGGAGGCACGCATGCAGTTATTAGTGAGAATTGCTTTAATTACGTGCAGTGCGAATCTTGAAACGAGCTATCCGCAATGTTTCTGGAACAGACGACGTCCGCCGATGAATCACCGCCACTCACGCGGCTACCGATGTGCCTAGACGTCATGGGCCTCTGCGGAGAGCGCGTTTTGCTGTCGAGCCGACTTGCACGACAGAAGCTGCGTCGGCACCAAGCATAACATCGTGGATTACTTGGGACGCACGCGCGACCGCTGTTTGTTCAGCGGAATAATTCTTGGTACGTGGTTGTGACTTTGGCGGCCCCGAGAACGAGCTGCGCATCTTCTGACGCGCCGGTGTGGCTATTGACGGTGACAGACGACCGGCCAAACCTGAGACTTTGGCGCAGTTTGGCGCAATTTCCATTCATATTATCAGGATGGCGCAGCAAATCTAATTTGGCGCACTTTGGCGCACTTGGCGCAGGAGTGGAATCACTGCATTCTTAAATACTCAGTTGTTCGAGCGCCCGAACGACAGAACGCGTGTTCTATACAAATGTAATCCACCCTTAACAACTCAGTTGTACGAGCGCCCGAACGACAGCAACGCGTGCGGACGCCGTCTACGTTGACATCAGACATGGCATATGCTAGACTTACCGCACATAGCTCCCACAGTCACGTATATTCACTCGATTCGGTTGTAAAGCCGAACGTCATTATATACAGTGCGTCTCTGTACACAGACTATTTTGTCACGTTTTTACGGGTGGAAGCACGCTGCACATTCGAGTATCGATGGAAATGTTATTAAGACGTAGACTAAAGCGCATCTCAAAACGCTATCAAACACTTTCAGCAGTTCAGACAAAATGTGCGAGCAGAAAGTAATCGGCTCGATAAGTGATTGCATCACTCATTTTATGAGCCGTGCAATAACTTACACAACAACGCGCATAGCGGCCTCAACTCGTTAAGTGACTGTTTTAACTGGTAATCCTGCGACAGGCCCGCGGACGCAGGCTACTGTTGGAAATGGCTGGCAGCCTGCTCCCGCAGCCTACTTCCGCGGAGCTGCTGCAGACGCCCAGCTAAATCTGTGTAATTAGTATATACGAAAGCATTGCACTCACCGTTAACAGGCTTATGTCCGTGTCCGCAACTCCAAGAATATTCCTCACTAGGGTCACTTCGAGCACGGAGCCTGGCGTGACCGCCACAGCAGATCCGCATGTTCGCTCGAACTCAAAACTACAAGTCGCGCCGGTCGCGCGACCAGCGTGACCAGCGCAACCAACGCGCTTCTCTCTGACGCATTCCTAAAGACGGAGAGAGGAGGCAGCAGGCGTAGGCAGGCATGGAGGAGTAGGCGAGTAGGCGCGTCGCGCCCTCGCCCCCTCGCGACCGCGCCGGCGGCGACGTTGCGAAGCCGGAGCGAGAGACAGGCCCGTCTAAACGGCGCCGAACGGCAAACGCGCGTTATGTATGGCGTATACACCAGAACACAGCGAGTTCAGTGTGTGCCGCCATAATAGGCAGCACGTCGCGCCACCTGTTGCATGCGCGGCGAAGCAACACCATGGAACTGCCAGGCTAGCAGACGCTCCGCAGTTCAAACGCGAAACCTCCCAGCCCGAGCATGGCTGTAAGCATGTCTCGTGCTTTTCCTCGCCTGGAAATTTGCGCTGTTTTCTTGTGAAACGTTGAGAAGACCTTCCTCGACGGTCCGGAATGTCTACAGCACGTGCATTGCTGACTGCGGAACTTTATCAGGTACGTACTGTCGCGATGCAAAGAAAACGTGAACGGCGGAAAGCGTGGCTTTCGACTCGGTCGAACTGCGACATGCCTTGACTGTCGCTAAGCAAAACTTGTGCGTTCAGCCGGTGTCACCGTAGCGCTAGAATCCCGCTCCCGGCTTGCGCTCATGCAGTGCATATGTATATCATTTGCCAGTCATGCCTGGCACTCGGAACCCACACGCGGTGCACGCCAGGCGAAAGTGCCAGCCAGCGCAAGATGGGGTAGTGCTACGCCGGCTGAAAGCACAGATTCGCCTAGCGACAGTCAAGGCATGCCGCAGTTCGACCGAGTCGAAAGCCACGCTTTCCGCTGTTCACGTTTCTTTTGCATCGCGACAGTACGCCGTTACATTTGTACTAAACGTGCGCAGTGTGCGTGCACGCGTGAGTCCTGATAGTAATACCTCCTATTATTGGCATGCGGCCTGCGAAAGAGTACGACAATGATTTGATGCCGCATACTACACGCATACTGCACGCAAATTACTGCTGTAAAGCGAAATAGCTGGCGTCACGTTTGAATACACGCAGTAAGTGTACTTACTCGTACACTTTTACTGGGCTTGTAGTTTTTCCTGTTGATTGCAATTATCCACTGGCGGCGGAGCTCGTCGTTTTTCGTTGCGGATGGAAATCTGTGTAATCTGAAAACACCGCACCGGCACGACTCCCATGTTGTGTTGTCATTTTCACAGACAGTGCTGAGTGATATCTTCCTCTTGCGCTGATTGTTTTCGCATCCAAAGACAGCGCAGTGGTGCCCGGACGACTTCTTGTAAGCGGGAGCGGCGTGGATAGGCGCTTTCTCGTATTTTAAGGTCCCGGACACGCTGCTTACCATGTAACAGATACACGCCTTGGCAGTTCTATACAAACATGGCGTCTGGGTGCGAGAGTATGCCGCCGGGAGCCTAGGTGCCTGGGTGCGAGATAGGCGTGCTCTGGTCTATACCGCGGCGCGTTCATCACGGAAACCAATCGAAACGCGCTTCACGAGAGTTCTGTGACTCCTCTCTAATTGCCAACTCTCTTTCTCTGCGTCTACCTTCCAAAAGGGGTCAAGTGAATGCCCGAAGGGGGTAACGGTTTTGTAACCCTCTTTCGACTCTCTTTTTTCTTAGAGTGCACGCCGCTCAACGCAGGAACGGGTGCCTAAGAGGTGCGCTCTGTATTCGCGGCTCCATCCGTAATCGAATCCAAGCACTACCACAATGCCACACCGCTGCTTCAATCACCTTCGGAAAAAATGTTAGCGTTTCTTGCCCTCGACTCGCAATCGTAAAGAGACAGCAGAGCTCACGGGTACCCAAGTAGTCTTGGCTGCTGCTGTTTTGCTAATTCTTGCGCATGTTCTCTCTCTCTTTATTCATTTACTTCTTTCTTTTTGTCTCTTTTCTGTGTATGTTGTGCGTCTGTTATGTCTCTGTTATTATTTCTTCTCTATTTCTTTCCCTCCGTTTATTTGATTCTCTCGTTTTCTCTTCTTTTTCCTCGCGCCTTTCGTTCTCGCTTTCTCTTTTTTTATGCCGTGCGTCACTCTCCCCCATCCTCCTTTAACTCGTACCCACCCTCAAATATGTCCAACTCACCCTTATTTCCCTTTCCCACCCCCATGCTCTACCATACTATACAAGAGTATGCGAAGCTCTGCTAGCGTGCCTGTATAGCCGAGTGTTTAACACGCTCCGCCTTCGGATCGCGGGTACGCGGGTTAGAGAAAATATTTTCCCCCTTCAAGATCTCTATGTGTCTATCTTTATTTCTCTTTTTTTTTCTCTGTACTCACTGTCTCGCCCATCAGAACTATGAGCGGACTCCCTCCGGTTCGACCACTGAATGGCGCCATAAGTTTCGTCTGTTTGTTTCTACGACTAACTAGAAAGTAACTGTCGCTTCGTTGCAGCCCCAGCCCTTTCTGGCACTGAGATTCTTGTCTGCCTCACCTCCACCATTAGAAGCAGTGATCCGTCAAAGGATTCGGATCGTTAATCTATTATACCAGTGCGATTATGGTGAGGTGTCCGCTTGAGAGGGTAGTGCGCTGTGCGACAGAAGATGAAGTGTCAGCGCATCACACGTTTCCACTCAGCAGGCAAGATTACGGCGGCACATTGACCCAGTGTACATGAATAAAAAATTGCCCCAAGTCAAATAACTTTTAGATGTGAAGCATCTGATGGCGAAGCTTAATCCGGTGGTTGTGGTGTGCCGCGTGCCCACCCTTACTGCATGCGCAGACCCCATAAAAAAATTAAAATAAAAAACCTCCTCTCCCCCCTCTCTCCTCTAGGCATCCCTCCCCGCGGCAACCACACCCTCACTGCGCATGCACCTCCCCTCCTCTCTCCCCTCTTACACTCCCCCCCTCTCTCCTCTAGGCATCCCTGCCCGCGACGTCTACACTCCCACTACGCATGCGCGTCCCCCCTTCTCTCCTCTACGCATCCCTGCCCACGGCGTTCACACTCCCACTGCGCATGCGTGTCACTCCCTCTCTCTCCTCTCCTACGCTCCCCCCTCTCTCGCCTCGCGACGCTGACGCAGGCAGCGTCTACTAGCGAGTTTCTTGGTTGAAAAAACCGACTGCTCGCGCTGCACAACCGTTCACTGGCCACCCCGTATATATGGCAATGGATCTTGACCTCCAAGGTGGTGCCGGTGGGAGATTTCTCCTGTGCGTTGTTGAACAATAAAAATTCGCAGCGTGCGCGTTAACTAAAAGCGGACTGCGGGTCTCTGTGTCCAGTCGGAGTCTTCTGTCTCTCATTGCCCATTAGCAGCGATTGGCATGTTCCAGCAGGAAACACTGCTCCATCACTGCCTGCTTTGCGCCTCCCCAGTTTTCTTTCCTGCGCAACGCTGCAATGAGCGCCAGCGTCAACGCCGCCGCCAGTGTAAGCGTTAGCGCCCGCTCCTTCACATCTACACATGGTTCCCTTTAGCGGGAGATGGTGTAATTTTTTATAATTTTTACAGTACTGGCCCGTACGCATATATTAATTATTGAGGTATTTGTTACCAAAACCACGATATGATATTGAGAGACGCCTTAGTGGAGGGCTGGGGAATTCTGGACCATCAGGTACTATTTAACACTCACCTAAATATAAGTACACAAGCTTCTAGCATTTCGGCTCCTCATAAATGCAGCCGTCACGGTCAAGATTTGGACAGGTACGAGAGAAGCACACGCAGGAGCTTTTCGCATACTGTTCGCTCGCCAAGTCCAGAGTGTACTGGAATAGGGGTGTGCTGGGAACGGCCGCAGCACCAATGTACAGAAAATAAAGCCCAAACGGTGTCAAGGCACTTGCGGCGCTGCTGTTGGTAGTCTTCAATGAGTCGTCATTTAAGCTTTCCACGCCGCTCCGCCGAAGTGGTGCAGAGCTAGAATGCCCGCTTCCCACTCATAAGGCCCGGTTTCGAAACGCAGGTATAGATAACAGGTTTTATTTTTAATGCGACTTGTTAAAGGTGTATTGGTTTTCCGTCGTTTGTTACGACTAGCTTCAGTTGCTACCTATTCCTACAAAAACGAACGTAAAAATATGAAGTCTTGTTTCGAGTCTCGTATTCTCGAAAATCTCAGAGGCCATAGTGTCACGTGGTCGTGACGTTGACGAAGGCAGTAGGCAGTAGTCCTAGACGAAACACTTTATTTGGGCCGAACTTGTGGCAGGTACACTGAGGGTGAGATTACAGCAATAAACGCTGGCACTGATAGCGGCGAACAGAGTGTCGGCCGTCGATCAACTGATCATCGTTGGAATGCACCCGCTTTTATACATCACGCGTCGAACATTCTAGTCTTATCACTGGTTGTCACGCAAGCTCTGGAATAAGCTAGAGTGTTCGCGTCTTGCGAGCAATCTTAACACAACGATCTACAATAATCGTGAAGCTTCTGGAACAATGAGGGGCGGTTTTCGCTGAGCATGCGGGCAGTCTTTGTGGGCGAAAACCGAGTACAGAAAAAATAAGAAAAGGTGCGTGGCAATGCCCCCCTCTGAAAAAGCATCGTCTCGATGCTTACAAAAGAACAAGGGGGAAAAATACATGCAGCAATAAATCACAACAATAAAGAAAGGAAGTACAATAATAAAGCAATAAGTGCAGTCCTCAGGTTCGCTAACACGCGAAATACGGCTTGAGGCGCACGACATGGACGACTTCAGGTCGCGCACGGCGATGTTGAGAGTTCGTAATGCCGTCCGGGACGACCTCGTAGTCCAGAGCACCGACACATCGAAGCACCTTGTATGGCCCGAAGTATCGCCGAAGAAGTTTTTCACAAAGTCCACGTCGGCGTATCGGTGTGCACACCCAAAAGCGGTCGCCGGGCTGGTATTCCACGAAGCGTCGTCGAAGATTGTAGCGGCGGCTGTCAGTCGTCTGCTGATTCTTGATCCGTAGGCGGGCGAGCTGTCGTGCTTCTTCGGCGCGCTGTAGATAGGCGGTCACGTCGGTGTTTTCCTCGTCGCTCACGTTTGGTAACATGGCGTCGAGAGTCGTTGCCGGGCACCGTCCGTAGACCAACTTGTACGGCGTCATCTGCGTCGTTTCTTGTACGGCCGTGTTGTACGCGAAGGTCACGTACGGAAGGATGGCATCCCACGTCTTGTGTTCGACGTCGACGTACATGGCCATCATGTCGGCGATGGTCTTATTTAGGCGCTCGGTCAGGCCTCTGGTCTGTGGGTGGTACGCGGTGGTCCGGCGGTGGCTTGTGTGGCTGTATCCCAAAATCGCCTGAGTTAGGTCAGCCGTAAACGCCGTACCTCTGTCGGTGATGAGAACCTCTGGGGCGCCGTGTCGAAGGACGATGTTCTCATCGAAGAACATGGCTACCTCGGCGGCAATGCCTTTAGGCAGGGCCTTTGTTTCGGCGTAGCGGGTGAGGTAGTCGGTAGCCACGAAGATCCATTTATTTCCGCAAGTCGACGTTGGGAACGGCCCCAGAAGGTCCATCCCGATCTGCTGGAACGGTCGCCGAGGAGGCTCGATCGGCTGAAGGAAGCCTGCTGGTCTGGTGGGCGGTGTCTTCCGTCGCTGACAGTCTCGGCACGTCCTTACGTAGTGGGCGACGTCGGCGGCAAGGCGCGGCCAGTAGTACTTTTCCTGTACTCTTGCGAGCGTGCGGGAACGTCCGAGGTGTGCAGCCGTCGGGTCGTCGTGTAGTGCCTGGAGGACTTCTGGATGCATTGCTGAAGGCACTACGAGAAGGTAGTCGGCTCGATGCGGCGAGAAATTCTTCTTTATGAGAACGCTGTTTCGCAAGAGAAACGATGCGAGTCCTCGCATGAACGCCTTCTCAACAATGGCTGTCCTTCCTTCGAGGTACTCCGATAAGGCCCCTGAGTTCCGGGTCGGCTCGCTGTTGTTCGGCGAAGTCGTCGGTACTTATGGTTCCCAAGAAGAAGTCATCCTCGTGGTCGTCCTGCGGCGGCGGGTCGACGGGGGCGAGAGACAAGCAGTCGGCGTCAGAATGTTTTCGGCCGGACTTGTAAACGACCATGACGTCGAATTCTTGAAGCCTTAGACTCCATCTTGCGAGACGACCTGATGGGTCCTTCAAGTTAGCTAGCCAACACAAGGCGTGGTGGTCGCTCACAACTTTGAAGGGCCTGCCATAAAGGTAGGGGCGAAACTTTGACGTAGCCCAGATGATGGCGAGGCACTCCTTTTCTGTTGTGGAATAGTTGGCCTCTGCCTTGGATAGCGATCGGCTAGCATAACTGATAACCTTTCCAGTCCGTCCGTCCTCTGCACAAGGACGGCGCCGAGTCCCACGCTGCTTGCGCCGGTGTGCACTTCTGTTTCGGCGTGTTCGTCGAAATGCGCAAGTAACGGAGGCGTTTGTAGGCGTTCTTTTAGTTCTTGAAATGCTTGTTCCTGAGGCGTTTCCCACTTGAACTCGACGTCAGTCCTGGTAAGGTTAGTGAGTGGCTCAGCGACGCGGGCAAAGTTTTTGACGAACCGCCTGTAGTAGGCGCACAGGCCGAGAAATCGACGCACGGCCTTCTTGTCGGCAGGTGGCGGGAACGTAGCGATGGCGGCTGTCTTTTTGAGGGTCGGGGCGTACTCCGGACTTGCTTATCACGTGGCCCAAGAACAAGAGTTCCTCGTTGGCGAAACGGCACTTTTGAGGCTTCAGGGTAAGTCCGGAGGTCTTGATTGCTTGAAGTACAGCTTCAAGGCGCCGCAGATGTTCGTCGAAGTTCGAGGAAAACACAACGCCGTCGTCCAAGTACACAAGGCAAGTCTGCCACTTCAAGCCGGCCAGTACGGTATCCATAACGCGTTGGAAGGCCGCGGGGGCCGAGCAAAGACCAAAAGGCATTGCCTTGAACTCGAACAGGCCGTCTAGAGTTATGAAAGCAGTTTTTTTCTCGGTCTCTCTCGTCGACTTCTATTTGCCAGTAGCCTGTCTTGAGGTCCATCGACGAAAAGTACTTCGCGTTGTGGAGTCGATCCAGGGCGTCGTCTATCCGCGGGAGGGGGTACACGTCCTTTTTCGTCATCTTGTTCAGGCGACGATAGTCGACACAGTAACGTAGCTTCCCGTCCTTCTTCTTCACCAGCACCACGGGAGACACCCAGGGACTCTTGGACGGCTGGATTATGTCGTCGCGTAGGATTTCGTCGACTTGCTTCTTTACGGCTTCGCGTTCTCGAGTCGAAATTCGATACGGGCTCTGACGGACTGGTCGGGCCCTTTCTTCGGTTATGATACGATGTTTGGCGACTGGGGTCTGTCGAATTCTTGACGACGATGAGAAGCGGTCCTTGAATTTAAGGAGCAGATTTTTGAGCTGGTCTTGCTTGTGCTTTGGGAGGCTAGCGTTGAAGTCGAAATCTGTTTCGGGAACCTCGATTCGTCGAAGGATGTTCGGCAGTATCGGAGAGGGCGAAAGCATTGCTGGTGTTCACGAATTTCTCGATGTAGGCGACCGTCGTACCAAGGTTGAGGTGCCTATATTCGTGGCTGAAGTTTGTCAGCAGTACCTTTGCTTTGCCGTCGCGCAACTCGACGACGCCTCTTGCGACGCAAATCTGACGGTTCACAAGTAGTTGCTGATCGCCCTCGACGACGCCTTCAAGGTTAGCGGGCATTTCGGTGCCGACGGAAATGACGACGCTGGAGAGAGGCGGAACGGTGACATGCTCTTCTATTACATTCAAGGCATGATTCTCCGGCGTCGTGTGGGGCGGCAACGCTTTTTCTAAAGTCAGTGTTATCGACTCAGACCTCAGGTTGATGACGGCGCCGTGTTTACTTAAGAAGTCCATCCCCAGTATCACATCCCTGGAGCAGTGCTGCAGAATTAGAAAGCTGGCGGGATAAGTCCGGTTATTGACGGTGACTCTTGCTGTGCAAACACCGGCCGGCGTTATTAAATGCGAATGCATTTCATATTCGTGCTATGTCAGGCATCCGGCGTTGTGCGGCGTTGGCGTTGTGCGGCGTTGTCCGCGGAGGAGGAGGAGTAGGATAGGTTGAGGAGGTGTGTGCGCCGGCAGGTGTTAGATGTGAAGCATCTTTTGGCGAAGCTTAATCCGGTGGTGGTGGTGTGCCGGCGTGACCACCCTTACTGCGCATGCGCAAACCCTTTAAAAAAAAATAAAAATAAAAAAACCTCCTCTCTCCTTCTCTCTCCTCTAGGCATCCCTCTCCGCGGCAACCACACCCTCACTGCGCATGCGCCTCCCCTCCTCTCTCCCCTGCTACGCTCCCCCCCTCTCTCCTCTAGGCATCCCTGCCCGCGCCGTCCACACTCCCACTGCGCATGCGCGTCCCACCTCTCTCTCCTTTCCTACGCTCCCCCCTCTCTTGTCTAGGCATCTCTGCCCGCAGCGTTCCACACTCCCACTGCGCATGCGCGCCCTCCCTCTCTCTCTCCTACGCTCCCCCCTCTCCCTCTCTCGCCTCGCGACGCCGACACAGGCAGCGTCTGCTAGCGAGTTTCTTGGTTGAAAAAACCGACTGCTCGCGCTGCACAACCGTTCACTGGCCACCCCGTATATATGGCAATGGATCTTGACCTCCAAGGTGGTGCCGGTGGGAGATTTCTCCTGTGCGTTGTTGAACAATAAAAATTCGCAGCGTGCGCGTTAACTAAAAGCGGACTGCGAGTCTATGTGTCCAGTCGGAGTCTTCTGTCTCTCATTGCACATTAGCAGCGATTGGCATGTTCCAGTAGGAAAACACCGCTCCATCGCTGCGTGCTTTACGCATCCCCAGTTTTGAATGTGAATGCATTTCTTAGTCGGGCTATGTCAGGCATCCGGCGTTGGCGTTGTCCGCGGTGGCCTCGGCAGGTGTTATAGTGAGTGGAGAGGAGGAGCGCGCTCTGGTGCGTGAGGGCGCTCGCATCGCGGGAGCTCGGTGGAGCTATATATAAAAAAAATTAAAAAAAATAAAAAAGAAGAAAAAAAAGAAAAAAAAAGAACTAAAGAAAATTAAGAAAAATAAAAAAAATAAAAAAGAAGAAAAAAAAACACAAAAAAGCAAAAAAAAAAAAAACAGGCGCTGCGCCGTGCTCCCGACCAGGCTGCAGAAATTAGGCGCCTTTTCCTTCTTCGAACCACTACCCCATATATAAATGGAGTGAAGCGCGCGCGAAATGCACTCGCATTTCCTCACGATTTCCTCCGGGGAGGTGGGGGCTTTTTTATATGACCCCCCAGCGGTCCGGATTTCAGAGCCTTGCCAAGTAGTCTTCACTTTCTTCAGCTTCGTCGCGAAAGGCCCACTGACGATGGAACTGTCGGCTCCAGTGTCGACGAGAACGGCGACGTTGTGGCCGTCGAATATTACGTCGAGGTCGCTGGTTCGTCGTCGTGCGTTGCGGTTGGGTCGCTGCGTCGGATCACGGCTGCCTCGAAATGTCGGTCTGCTTCCATGTTGCGTCGTCACGTCTTCGTCGGCCCACGACGTTTGGTCAGCAGGGCTTCGTCTGCTTCGCGTCGTGTTCTGCAGGTTTCGTCGCGTTGTCGTCGTCGGCGGCCGCGGAGGATCTTTTGCATTGCGTCGTACAGCAACCGCACCTCCATCGGTTGCTGCCCTTAGTTTCCCGGATACGGGCTAGGGCGACCGGCCCCGGTTTGGACCGGTGTACTTGCCGGCGGTGCGGTGAGGTGTAGCGGCCTGGCGACGGCGATCGAGAAGAACTTCGCGGCGTCCATTGCGCTCCTGCCAGGTAGTCGGCGATGTCCCGTGGTCGTTCACCTCGCTGCGGACGCGGTGCGTTCACGGCGAAGCCACGCAGTCCCATCTCACGGTATTGGCAGCGGCGATACGTGTGGCCGGCTTCTCCGCAGTGATAACATAGTGGGCGGTGGTCGGGTGCACGCCAAACGTCGGTCTTTCTCGGCGTGTATCGCTGGCCGGCTGGTGGGCGGTATGACGTCGGTGGTGGCGTCTGGCGGCGGAACTGCGGTGGAGTGGCTTCTTGACGGGGGGCGAGGAGGGGGAACGGGACGGCGGACAGCAGCAGCGTAGCTCATGGCTTGGGGTTGCGGCTGCGTTGCCTCAGGGATGCCGAGCGATTGCTTGGATTTCCTCTCTGACGATGTCTGCGATGGAGGAAACTTGTGGCTGGCACGACGGCATCATTCGGCGAAGTTCTCGCACCACGGCTCTTATAGTCTCGAGAAGGTCGTCTGGGCATAGTGATTGAATGTCTCCGTAGCCTGGCGTCGACCGGCGATCGAATTGCCGTGTGCGCATTTCTAGCGTCTTTTCGATCGTAGTCGCTTCCGAGAGGAATTCCTGAACGGTCTTCGGTGGGTTCCTCATCAATCCCGCGAAGAGTTCTTGCTTGACCCCTCGCATGAGCAAACGGACATTCTTCTCCTCGGGCATGTCGGGGTCAGCGTGCCGGAACAGCCGCTTCATTTCTTCCACGAAGATGGTGACATTTTCGCTCGGGAGTTGCACCCGCGTCTCCAGCAATGTCGCGGCTCTTTCCTTGCGGGCGATGCTCCTGAACGCGTCCAGGAATGTGCCGCGGAAGAGATCCCAGGTTTGAAGGGCCGACTCCCGGTTCTCGAACAAGGTCCTTGCTGAGTCTTCTAGGTAAAAGTAGGCCCGGCGCAGCTTCTCGTCAGAGTCCCAGTGGTTGAACGTGGCGACCCGCTCGTATTCCTTCGGCCAGCTCTGTGGATACTCGCATGGTGAACTGCGGAAAGTCGGCGGCTCTCGGGGTTGGTGCATGACGACCGTTTTGGGCGGTACAGGGGCTGCCATCGTATCTGCGGTCGCTGTCGTGGTTTTGGGCTGCCTGGTTGTCTCGGGAAGTAGCCCGTACTCTGGCTGAAGTCCCTTCTGCCTGCGGCTAGCTCGAGATTCCGGGTTCTCCTTAGCGTCAGCTTCTTCGTGGCTTGAGCTTGGGTCAGTGCTTCGCGGTGGCGTCCGGAGCAT
The DNA here is from genome assembly GCA_030522465.1 of Rhipicephalus appendiculatus. Lineage (NCBI taxonomy): Eukaryota > Metazoa > Arthropoda > Arachnida > Ixodida > Ixodidae > Rhipicephalus > Rhipicephalus appendiculatus. Next base: position 58,632 of record JALIZH010010905.1, on the reverse strand, counting down.
GGACGAAGCAGCACCTCCACCAGATGTCACGTGGTCGCGACGTTGACAAAGGCAGTAGGCAGTAGTCCAAGACGAAACACTTTATTTGGGCCGAACTTGTGGCCGGTAAACTGAGGGTGAGATTACAGCAATGAACGCTGGCACTGATAGCGGCGAACAGAGCGTCGGCCGTCGATCAACTTATCATCGTTGGAACGCACCGGCTTTTATACATCACGCGTCGAACATTCTAGTCTTATCACTGGTTGCCACGCGCATTTTCTTATTTTTCTGTACTCGAGTGTTCGCGTCTTGCGCGCAATCTTAACACAACGATCTACAATAATCGTGAAGCTTCTAGAACAATGAGGCGCGGTTTGCGCTGAGCATGCGGGCAGTCTTTGTGGGCGAAAACCGAGTACAGAAAAATAAGAAAAGGCGCGTGGCAATAGTATACGTTTTTATCGAATGCCGTGCGGTGGCGCTGCAAATCACGGCACTGACTGCCAAATTTCTTCCGTTTCGTTTCCTATTTCACGTTACCTCCGGTAGCAATATGTAGCAACTGAAGCTTTTTTGTTTTAGGAAACAAAGCAAAATCATTACAGCTATAGATAGTGGTACTAAAAATAAAAATTTACCTGTAGCGCATCCTCTTACGTCGCATCCCGAAGCCGGCGCCTGCGGCATCGCAAAGAAACACAATAAAAACTGTCGTGTTTGGCCGCCGCCGCCGGCGAACACAGGGGACAATTGGAGCCGCGGTCCTTCTCTCCTATTTCTTCTCTTTCCCTTTTGCATCGCCCGCGCGCCTGCTCGCGTTTTTGGGAAACAACAAACAGTTCCTAACCAGATGTTGTAGCTCTCGGTTCCTCCTGCACGCGCTGTACATTCCATCAATAGCTGCGAACCGTATGATTCCGTTGCTATGGGCGACAACGAGGAATCGATACAGAGAAAGAGAACCGTATGGTTGCGTTGTTGTGAGTGAGATAACGAGAAAAAAGGATGAAAAAGAAACCCATACAAAAACAGAAAAGCGAGACATTGAAAGAAAAAGAAAGAGCCTGAGACAGAGACAAAGAAACAGAAAGCGAGAAAACGAAAGCATAGCATAGCCGCGTATAGTATAGCATAGCAAGGGGTGCGATCGGGAAGTGATGGTGCTGAGCAGGGTTGCCGTTGGTGACTACTTTTGCGCCAAATTGGCTACTTTTGCCCCCCCCGTTGGCGACGGAAATTTCCAGTTGGTGGGATGGTTCTTTCTTAAACTTGAGGTTTTACTTATTCAAAATGGTTTTATTTATTCATCAATAGTAATGACTCTGTTGACAATACCGCTTCTGTGCTATTTGGCTAAAAATTTGGCGATAATATCAAATGACATGCTTGTGGTGAAACAGCGCCAGCGAAAACGAAGGACTAGACGAAGAGGAACGACGCATACACAAGGCGCTACATGGCTACTTTAGCTACTTTTGGCGTGAGTTCTGGCGCCTTCTCATGTCCACCCAACGGCAACCCTGGTGCAGAGGAGCTAAACGAGCAGGGGACTGGGTGATGCATTACATTGTGATGTATAGTATAGAAGAGGGCGGGAAGGGGATGTGAGAGTGAGGAGGAGAGAAAAGAGTAGGTGCGTGGGTATAGTATCGCCTACACTTGTACATCACAGTATAGCAATGGGTGGGAAAGGGTAGTGAGGACCAGAAGGGAAGACAGGAGAGGGTGAACCACATCATAGTCCAGTTTGCCTTGTTAGTATAGTATAGCATGGGGTATCAAAGAGACGTGAGGGTGATCAGGAGAAGTAGAACGCCACCACCTGCGCTGTTTCCTCCGTTTTCGCACCGCTAGTGCCAACACGGTGGAAATTTAGATGCGAGGCATCTTATGCTCGGGGCTGTGTCCGTCCCGCGTCCGGTCACCTTCATGAAGTAGGGAAGCACTCACTATGCGAACCAGAACACTGTAGTACGATAAGGCCGTCAACCACCACCACAGTCACCAGAGTCATAGCCGAGAGCACAGAATGGCTGCTTAGCAATGGCTACGCATGTGGTGGGTGCAAGCAAAGAATAACACGCACTACCGGTGGTGTCTGTCGCCCACGTTGACCCCATTCCTTGATCTTGCTTGCATGTGCTTGTGGAGGCTTTGTCTGTCGCGCGTCCCACACCGCCTCTCTCTCATCTTCTACGCTCCCCCGCCTTTCTCTCCTCTAGAAATCCTCTACTCTATGGAGCGGAGCCCGCGTCCCGTTGACTCCATTCCTTGATCGTGCTTGTATGTGCTTGCGGGGGCTTTGTCCGTCCCTCCTTCCCGCGTCCCGCGTGCCACTCCCCCAGAGCGCATGCGCGTCCCCTCTCTTCCTCTCTGTCCTCTCCTATGCTCCCCCCCCTTTCTCTACTCTAGAAGTACTCTACTGTACGGAGCGGCGCCCGCGTCCCACACCCCCACAGCGCATGCGCGTCCCCTCCCCCCTATGTCTCTTTTCCTACGCCCCCCCCCCCCCCCCGCGTTCTCTCCGCCCGGAATCCTCTTCTCTACGGAGCGGCGCGCACGACAGGTGGTGCGACAGCTACATACTTTCTTTTTTGTCTATATGCGTTATTGTAATGCTCTCCATATACGTAATATGGCATAATTAGTTTTCACAGTACCCTAATGTCAATAAACTGTTTTCATGTGTTCATTTATTGATCTGCTGTTTGATGTGCTCTTCTTATACGCTATCTTACATATATTTGTTCTTTTGCCTATTTTTCTCTGCCCACACCTTTGATCAGTCAACAAACATCATGTTATAGTCAGTTTTCCAAGTGTTAAAATTTTACTGAAATATTTGTGTTTGTATTCTTCTTTTTTTCTCAGTGACATGCCTTTTTTCATTATTACTTTTGAATGAATCCCAGCTAGACTTATGCTAGGGATTCAGATGCATTAATTACAATATTATATTACTGTAAATTATTTTACGTCAATAAATTCAATTCAATTCCCTTCAGTACTCTGCTGGGGGCATCACGGTAGTTCCGCGGTATGAAAATGACGGTGCGCGCGCGCCTCATTCTCTCCCCTGTGCAGGGCCGCTGCCGCGAAACGGGAGCGGCGACGTTTCTCCCGCTCAAGCCAGCCATCTCCCCCGTTGTTCCGCATCCACACATGGTTTCCTTTAGTGGGAGATGGGGAAATTTTCTCTTTCCCTCCCCCATTCAATTTGCCGTTCAACCCCCCGCCGTGTCGGCTTCATGCAACTCGGACCTTCGCTATGGTGGCTCAGGCTATCACTCACAGCCCTAAGAGAGTGCTAGCGACTGCCTTTGCGGGAGTAAACGCTTGTCCCATATTTGTTTTACAAAAGATTGGGGCTGTGTAAAAAAACATCCTGCATTGCTTTGTGGCGCAACGAGAATGTACGGCAATTAGATTGATACTTTAACCAGCACTATCACAGAAACAGCAATACACTACTAACGCTAACGTGCGCTTACATGCGTGTCCACAAGCAAGAACAACGTGCAGCTCCACGTGAGACATGCTGCATCTCAACGCCGAAGGCTTGTGGCCGGGATCCCGCAGTTGAGGAGCGGAAACTGGAATCGTATCACCTCTAAAGCTGCTAGTCCCACTTCGTATAATATTCCAGAGTGTTGTTATTGCATTTAATTATTTATTTATTTACTTATTTATTTTTTTATTTATTTATACTATTAGCCAAAGGCCGATACAGGGTGTACTAATGAAACACACTTCACACATCGTTGAAGACACAAGCACTACACAATGAAATCAAGACTGACAACACATCTGGCAGCTTTAAACAAACCTACACAATACAAACCATACAAATCGTAATTTAAACAAAAGACGAATCTAACCAAAAGTACAACACGCAAATTAATTGATGCTTTACACAGTAGTGACCAACGATGAGCAAATAGTAACGCAATTGCAAACACTACACTCAACGAAAGCTGCACCATATGCATCAAAATTCTCAACATCATGATCAGGAACTTTGTCAACATCACGTACAATTATTTGAAGTCATGTCAAAGCATACATGCCGCTTATCACTGGAAAAAAAAGGTCAGTAACAATGCTTAAATAATGTTATATGGAAACATAATATGCCCGTACCATTTTTTCAAAATCATCTGAAGAATTATTTTAGTTATGCTATGTGGTAGCACATTCCATTCTTTAATCGTTTTCGGAAAGAGGGTGTATTTAAAGTTATCAACCTTTGTAGGTATGGGTACAAAGTGGCTGCTTGGTCACATTGACTGCTTCGTCATTCCGGCGAAGATGCGATTTTCTTTTTTCTTAGGGACCTCCTGACGATTCTTCCTTATCATTTCATCTTCACACTTTCGCAATGACAAAATGAAGGGAGTTTCGGGTCGATCTTGTAGATGCCATCCACACCAGATTTTTCGAGTTGTGAGAAATGTAAGGCTCTCGCCTTCAGAAGCCTATTAAACGAAGCCGCCAGTCAAATTTACTTATTTATTTTTTATTTATTTATACTATTAGCCAAAGGCCGATACAGGCAATGTACAGATGTTCACTCCTGCCGAACATGTGTTCATTATCAACTGAAAAAAATTTTTTTTCAGTTACGGGTCAGTGCTCGCTGGTGTCTGCACTCTTTTAAAACTCTGTTTTCATCGTTTTCTCGAGGCACCTGAACATGCTTCCTTACTTAGTGAAACTTTAAATACTGTAATTGCGAGATAAGCTTTCGGCGGATTTTTTGCTGTTGCCGTCGCCGTCATGTCCCGTATATGTGCACGTAAGTATATATAAAAGAAACCCCAAATTATTTTATAAGTAAAAAAAAAAGATTTCGAACCTGCGACCTATCGCTCCGCAGCACGCTGCCTTAGACAATTCCTCCATGCGCCACTCGTTCTCCAGGACACAAATGGCAGAATACAAACGCACGCAGAGTTGGTTGAAACGCGCAGAACCCCACAGATAGAGAAATCAAAATTATGCAAGACGCCGGCCATGCTGCATCGTTGCCCGCTCTACGTTTACGTCGTATCGCTGGCGGCCTACGCTAGTTTTCCATTTTGGGATTGTAACGCCGCTCCACTCGTGACCAATCGGTGAGGGACAAAGAAATGCATCCCGTGGCTCGCGGTGGCACGCGCTGGAGGGAACGCTTTGGTTCTGGTAGGCTTACGCCATAGGGAGGAACAAAACGGCCGAACCAGAATCACAGTATATATCTTACACCATGACTAGAATCCTGACGCTGAAATTGCAGCGCAAACGAACAAGACACCCATGAATAAAAGCAACGTGCGACAAAAGCACTGACTAACAAATGCTTTATTATTTCATACGCCTGCGCATATTTAAGCCCCTAGCAACCATACCCCACATGTGCACACAGCAATAGCTCTAGACCAAAACGTGTAACAAGTATGATAGTGTATCAGATAGGCGAACACATGACATCATGTTCAGATGCGTACGCCGACAAAGTATTAAAGAAGCAATAAGGAGAGAGAAGTGCGTTTGTGCTGTAATTTTAGTCTCAGAAATATGTACCAACTAGATCCCAATGAACCTTTAGTTTATTGAGCGGAATCGACGCCAGAATGGAGGCGAACCGTGTTTTCACATGCCACTGGTAATTTCCTGGGTCCCCAATTCTAAACCTCTCTAGTGTTTCGCAGGAGTTGAGATGTGCGCCTCCGATTCGTACTTTGACATAGAGGACGTGGTGACCCGCGCTCGCACGCTAATCTCTTGAGGGGGGAGTTTGGCACGTTTAGTGCTCAAGAGAGAGAAAGGTTCACTTACAGAAAGGCAGAGAGGTAGGCCTCATCGATAGTAAGCTCTAGCCTGCTACCCTACACCGAGGGATGGGAAAGGGGAGGGAAAAGAGTAACGAATGAAGATGGGGAGGTAAGGAGGCGATTGTACATAATCCCCTCAAGTGGACGCAGTGCTATAGCCGCGCATCCAATCCAGTTGCATGTAGGAAGGCTATGACCGCTTTTACGACCATGGGTGCACTGTTGGCGTCAGGCGAAGGGCCCAGCACAACCTCATCAGTTAAGGACCTATGACGTTATCGTTCGGTAGAGGAAATAAGTCTTTGTCGTTCACGTGGGTATGCTGGGCAGCTGCAAAATATGTGCTCAAGTGTTTAGGCACTTGGCAGTGACTACAATCGGGATCGGTGTCACAGCAGTGACACCGGTCCCGAGTTTGCGTTCAATCTATACAGCGCACGAAGGTCCCCTTGTTCGCTGCAGCGGCCACTTTTAGATGTGAAGCATCTTATGGCGAAGCTTAATCCGGTGGTGGTGGTGGTGTGCGGCGTGACCTCCCTTACTGCGCATGCGCAAACCCATTCAAAAAATAAAAAAAACCTCCTCTCCCCCCTCTCTCTCCTCTAGGCATCCCTCCCCGCGGCAACCACACCCTCACTGCGCATGCGCCCCCCCTCCTCTCTCCCCTCCTAAGCTCCCCCCTCTCTCCTCTAGGCATCGCTGCCCACGCTCCCACTGCGCATGCGCGTCCCCCCCTCTCTCACCTCTCCTACGTTCCCCCCTCTCTCCTCTAGGCATCCCTGCCCACAGCGTCCACACCCCACTGCGCATGCGCGTCCCCCCCCCTCTCTCTCTCCTCTCCTACGCTCCACCCCTCTCTCGCCTCGCGACGCCGACGCAGGCAGCGTCTGCTAGCGAGTTTGTTGGTTGAAAAAACCGACTGCTCGCGCTGCACAACCGTTCACTGTCCATCCCGTATATATGGCAATGGATCTTGACCTCCAAGGTGGTGCCGGTGGGAGATTTCTCCTGTGCGTTGTTGAACAATAAAAATTCGCAGCGTGCGCGTTAACTAAAAGCGCACTGCGGGTCTCTGTGTCCAGTCGGAGTGTTCTGTCTCTCATTGCCCATTAGCAGCGATTGGCATGTTCCAGTAGGAAACACCGCTCCATCACTGCGTGCTTTGCGCCTCCTCAGTTTTCTCTCCTGCGCAACGCTGCGATAGCGCCAGCGTCAACGCCACCGCCAGTGTAAGCGTTAGCGCCCGCTGCTTCACATCTACACATGGTTCCCATTAGCGGGAGATGGTGTAATTTTTTTTCGAAAGCAGTGAATTGTTTGCTAGAAGCGCCAAAGTAGAGCCTAAGTAAAGTAACAGCTGTGACAGTTTGTGCTCGTCCTGTCTACAGACTATTTTACGAATGGGTCTGAGTGCCACCATACTGGGTGTTTACCTTTGTGTTTTGTATCTTTAACAACTAAACGAAGAGTGTTAGGGTAGACGCAAACGTATGACAACTGCTGGGTTGGTGCGTGCAATGTTTCATGGCCTTATTAATGACGTCGCGATACACGAAAACAAGAAAACATCGGCTTAAAAGCCCAAGATGGCGGCGCCCAGATGGCTTACAGAAAAAAGTCTATACTTGTGTGTTCTTTTCGTGCGCCCTTCCATGTGTTTGAGCGGCGCGCAGAAAGTTTCTACCTTCTCGCCGTTCTTCCTGTGGCATTCCTTTTCTTGCTATCGCATTCATTGCTTCACCCTTGAGGCGAAACTGTGAATTTTACGTTGTTAAAGCTCACTCAGACCTGTGATTAGTATCGGTCGTGCGATCAAGTTAGTCACACAGCTACGGGTCGCACATGGTCGCGATCATTTATTCATTTTCGATCGTATGATATTAATTTGTGCATCCAAATTAGCGACTCAAAGAAAATTACTCCGATGCATTTGATGTTAAGCACAAATACAATTTGCTCATCCCCAAACGTTTGCACGATATCCAACACAACTTTGTTTTTACTCAAAAAATTACGGCTTCGGTTTTATTTGTGCTAACTTTTATGCAATTTTCTTGCGACCACTGACACATGTATTGCAGGATCTTGTTTCCTACAGAAGATAATTCATTTTCCCTGCAACCCGTGATGACCACAGTGAGTGTATCAGCGTAGGCAGTAACTTGACCGGAAGTTTAGTATAAAATGCAGTCGAACCTACTCTAAAAATACTCAAGTGTCATAAACATTTCATTGTTAAAACCGACAACTGATATAAACAGGTTACACCAAACAAAAGCAAATTAGGGGGGCGGCAGGTTGTTATGAGAGGCCAACAGACATCACTGATAAGGATCACAATCTTGCCGATTTTTCGGACATGCTTGGAAACTCTGATGCTTTCATGGACCTGCCACAAGCCCCATGGAGCTAATGTATGACGTCTGAAGGTTAGCATACGGAAACTCTTCGAAGTTTGAACTTTTTACTAAAGTTCTGGTGTATACACAGCGAGTTCAGTGTGTGCCGCCATATTTAGGCAGCATGTCGCGCCATCTGTCGCAAGCGCGGCGAAGCAACACAATGAACTGCCATGCTAGCAGACGCTCCGCAATTCAAACGCCAGAGTTCCCAACCGGAGTCCGGCTGTAAGCATGTTTCTACAGCCCATGCATTGCAGACTGCAACTTTATCAGGTACACAGAAACGCGAACAGCGGAAAACGTGGCTTTCGACTCAGTCGAACTCTGACATGCCTTGACCGTCGCTAGGCAAAGCTTATGCTTTCAGCCGGCGTCATCGTAGTGCTAGAATCCCGCTCCGGCTTGCGCTCATGCACCGCATGTGTTTATCATTTGCCAGTCATGCCTGGCACTAGGAACACACACGCAGGGCGAAAGCGCGAGCCACAGCAAGATGTCATAGTGCTGCGGTGACTCCGGCTGAAAGCACAGATTCGCCTAGTGACAGTCAAGGCATGTCGCAGTTGGACTGAGTCGAAAGCTATGTTTTGCGATGTTCACGTTTCTTTGCTTCGCGACAGTACGCCGTTACATTTATTCGAAATGTACGTGGTGTGCGTGCTCACGTGAGTCCTAATATCTCCTATTACTGGCATTCGGCCTGCGAAATAGTACGGCAATGATTAGGTACGGCATACTACAGGCATATTGCACGCAAATGACTGCTTTAAAGCGAAATAGCTGGCGTCACGCTTGTGTACACGGTGTACTTAATCGTGCACGTTTACTGGGCTCATACTCTTTCCTGTTGATTGCAATTATCCACTAGCGGCGGAGCTCGGCCTTTTTCGTTGCGGATCGAAATCTGTGCAATCTAAAAAAACCGCACCGGCACGATTCCCGCGTTCTGTTGTGATCTTTACGGACAGTCTGAGCAATATTTTCCTTTTGCGCTGATTGTTTTCGCATCCGAAGACTGCGCACTAGTGCCCAGACGATTCTTGTAAGTGGGAGAGGAATGAATAGGCGCTTTCTGGTATTTTAATGTCCCAGAGACGCCACATGCCATGTTTACTTGGCGCGACAGATAGACGCCTTGACAGTTCAGAACTAAGTGGCGTCTGGGTGGGTGAGTATGCCGCCGGGAGCCTAGGCTCCTGGGTGCGAGATAGGCGTGCTCTGGTCTATTAATGCGAACATGAGGGGGCACCCGACGGGTTCGGCTGGCTCCTTCTCTCTGTTTCCTGCTTGGGAGAAATAGAGGAGTGCAATGGTAACCGGCTGTCGGCGTTAGTGCGGCTTTTAGCCGCCAGGCGCCACCGCAGGAGTAGATCCGCCGTCGCGTCATCGCTCGCGGAAAGGAATGCCGCGGCTGCATTCGAAGCTGCCCAGACGGCACGCTTTGTCCGGTGGACATCCGATAAAAATCCAATCGTCCAGTGCGCGTTACGGACGTCGGGCAGACATCCGATAAAAATCCCAAATTTTGAAGCTATGACGGGCGTCCGCCGGACTTTCACAGCATGACCGGAAACGCACGTCTCCATTCGGAGGTCCACGGGAAGTTCGAGGTATATCCGCTCCAGGATTCATTTCAATACCCGACAACACACTATAAAATCTCTTGACTACCTGGTACGCCGTACAATTGAGAACATTTATTGTCTGTTTCGGTATTGGGCAACAGGAAAAAGTTCTTTAAGCAAAAAGCCAGCTCACAACGTGGTTTATTATTCGATCATGCGTAGTATTAATGACTCCGGGCATGGCACGGTACGAATGATTTGTAGAGGCGTATATATTAGCGTATCGAGGGCTGCGGCTGCACAGTTCATCGTTCGGAGCGCGCGCGCATTGGTCTGCCGTAACACCTCATTATAAGACGCGCAGATGGTAGTCCCAAACAACAATGCTGGTAGAGTGTCCAATTTAAAATTTAATTACGCACTGACGAGATTTACTTAGCGCCAGAAAACACGCAGCACACAAGAGAGACACACAAGGGACAAGCGCTACTTTCAACTGTTTATTCCACAACGTCGTCATGAAACATATACACATACGGCACATGCGCAGATGCGTTCAACGAAACAAAAAAGGGGAAAGGATATCAGATTGCCTATCTTATCCACGTGTCAAGGAATTTATATTCGTTCGTGTGCAGAGTGACGGAAGGCTCTCTAACGCACCCCGCCCCCCCTCTTCTTAATGTAAAATCCTTCCAGTAATAAGCGGGCTTGCTCATTGCTGCTTTTTCCGAGAATCTTTGCCTCTTGAAACAATGCCTCACACACACAAGAGTCCACGTGATCTGCTAAGTGTGTTCGCTCTTTCTTTTTTATGTTCAGGGCGTGCTCTCTAAAACGGTCATTTGCACACCTCCCAGTCTGACGGATATAACATTTCCCACATGAGAGTGGTATGTCATAGACAACGCCACAGGTGCATTTGACGTAAGGCGTAACGTGCCTTTTCTGGCAATCCCGCCTTGTGGCTTTTTCCGCCGATATGCGAGGGCAAAGTCGAGCGAGCTTGTTGGGGGCAGAAAAAACCACCCCAACGTCGTGCTTATTCGCAACCTTCTTGAGGTTATGCGAAACCTTGTGTATATAGGGAACGACCACAAGAGCACGTTTCTTTTGAGTGAAGTCACTGGCGCCAGTGTGCATGTGTTGCTTGCACTTCTGCAACAGGTTTTCAGCTACTGTAGTGATCCCTGCGGGTGGATAGCCTGCCACCAGCAGCTTCGATACTTGCGCATCAGAGCTTTGTTTCATCTCGTGGGGGCACGATTTCTTCAGCGCGGACTCAAGGCAAAGCTTTGCAATGGCTCTTTTTACAGTCTTGGAGTGAGACGAGTCAAAAGGTAAAATACCCTTCTTTGCCCGAGGTTGATACGACCAGCACACGTGTGGTCCCGAATAGCTAAAACGAATATCTAAAAACTGCAGTGTGTCGTGCATTGGAAGTTCATGTGTAAAGGTCAGTCCCCTCCCATGCAGGTTAAAAAGCTCTAAAATCGTGTCCACTTGGTCCTCGTATAAGCCCCCCGACCTGTGGTCTAAGGATTACTAAAAAGTCATCTACATATCTAAAAACACGTAAAATCCTCCCACCGTCATTAAAAACGTGATGCAGTGCGCGGTGGCCCTGTGACAAAAAAATATCGCATAGTATTGGCGCTACACAAGAGCCAATGCAGACGCCCTCCCTTTGCAAATAAAGTCGCTCTTCAAATGAAATGAAAGTAGAGTGCAAATAGCTCTCTAATAGAGTTAAAAAGTTATCAGAGCTGATACCCGCTGTATTCTGGAAAGAAATCTCTGCGTTTTCCTCGAGGCATGCTTTAACAGAAGCTAGTAGTTCATGCTGAGGTACTGAATAGTAAAGGTCCTCGACATCAACGGAAAAAGCGTATCCAATATCAAGTTTATCCTTAAGAAACTGTACCAAGTCATCGGATTTTCGAAGAATGAAAGGATCTGGTTCGGTCAACTGCTTCAACTGTTTTAACAAAAACGTACTAACACATTGCTGCCACGAATTCTCGCTGACGATTGACCGAAATGGAATATTCACTTTGTGAGTCTTCGCTGAAAAGAATACTTGCAAAGTATTTACGGAATATTTGCTTATGCTATTTGACAATCGAGTGAGGTTAAGTTCTTTGCACAAGAGTTCAAATTTCTTCTTCACACGCGTTGCTTTATACTGGAAGCTGCCTTCTTCAGGGTGTGGATGGCCTCGTCAAAGGAGGATTCTCGCACAAACAGCCAAAACGCAAGTTTCCAATCGGAAAAGTTGTCTCCTATTTTCGCCAGAATGATTAGTCTTTGTTACAAGCGGATAAGGAAGGTGGATTTGTCGTGCTTGCCAAGTCCGAGTATAAAGATAAGGCCTTAGAAGCGATTCACGGGAACTTTAAGGAAATCAAGGATAAACTGATACGACGTGTGAATACACGTCGTATCAGTTTGTTCATTGTAATTATATTTTAATGTAAAGTTATAACAATATTATATACTTGAAACCTAAAACAAGTAATAAAACACTCGTACGAAGCCAATCCAATACTCTTCGTATCCTCCGTTTTCCCGCCTAGTTTGCTAGGTGCTGTGTGTGAAACAGACGGCAGTAAAACGTAAAACCGGTGAAACAGTGCAAAACACAGGTTTGCTCGACCTCCACTTATGCGCACCTACCCGCATTACAACGTTTTAGAGTAAGTGTTGCTTCTTCGAAGCTGTTCCTTGCTGTGTATTTGTCCCGCCTAGTTTGCTGGGTGCTTTGTGTGAAACAGACGGCAGTAAAACAGTGCGAAACACAGCTTTGCTTGACTTGCATTTATCCGCTCCTATCCGCATTACAAAGTTTTCGGTGTGTATTTTTTCTTGTGAGCTGTTGCTTCCTTTGTAATTATCTGTTTGACTAGTGGCAGCATTGAGTTATGGTTCATTGCGTTGTCCCGCGCTTCGGTGCAGCCTTGTCATGGAAAACGATATAACGCGTACTTGTATTCCTCAAAGAGCTTCTCGGCAGACACAACTTTTTAGCTTTTTAGGTGCGCCCACAGATGTGTTACCGTCCAGCGATGAAAGGTCTACGCTTTGTCAAGGCAGCCGTACTACCGTCTGTGATGAAGCTGTTGTTGTGTGAGCAGTATTGGAGCTCGTTGAACCCACGGGAAGCTCGTGCAGCCGCGACTCGTAATGACAGCTTACAGTTCGATTTAACAGTTGGCGCCGCGTCGCATGCAATATCGAGCGCTGCAGCCGATCTCGGCTGCAGTTTTCAGCCTTCGCCAGACATCGCGGTATCCACCGGGGGGCAGCGCTGCGAGCTCCGACAAGACAGACGTCGGAGACGAAGATCTCAGTAGAGCACTGCAAAAGTTGGCAGTGAAGCACAGTATCAAGAGGAACGCGTTAAGCGACCTCTTGAAAATTCTAAAGCCGCACCACTCATGCCTCCCAAGCGGAGCTCGCACTCTTTTGAGAACTCCGCGAGGTCAATGCCTTGAGTGCCCTATTGCCGATCTTCCCTCTGGGCATTATGTTCACTTCGGACTTTAAAGAAAGTTGTTGCACGCATTGAGTGGCTTTCGCCAACTGCCGCAAACTTTAGCTCTAGCTTTCAATATTGATGGGCTGCCACTATCGAAAAGCTATAATCTGCAGCTTTGGCCTATACACTGCCTTACTGTTAACTCGAAGAAGCAAGTGCCATTTCTAGTTGGTGCATTTGCTGGACCGAGTCAGCAAACGATTTTCTGTTACCATTTGTGACTGAGCTCAAGGGCGTACTCGAACATGGCATAAGTGTCAGAGTGTTCCGGTGTGTTTGAAGGCGTTCATATGTGACGCTCCCGCGTGCTCGTTTATTCTCTCAACCACAGGCCACTCTGGCTACAGTGCTTGCCCAAAGTGTACGTGTGAAGGCACCTACAGAGGACACAGAGTGGTACTATTGGACTCTGAGCGTGAAATGCGAACGGATGCCACCTTCCGGCAACAGAAGGACCCTGATCACCACAAAGGCACATTTATACTTGTGGATTTGCCGTACGAGATGTCCCAGATCAGGGGTCTCAAACACGCGGCCCGCGAGGCTCTCGGTTGCGGCCCGCGGCCCTCGCATGACTGTCTTCGCCCCACTTTTTTCTTTAGATGTGAAGCATCTTATGGCGAAGCTTAATCCGGTGGTGGTGGTGGTGATGGTGGTGGTGTGCGGCGTGAACGCCCTTACTGCGCATGCGCAAACCTTTAAAAAAAAATAAATAGAAAACCTCCTCTCCCCCCTCTCTCTCCTCTAGGCATCCCTCCCCGCGGCAACCACACCCTCACTGCGCATGCGCCTCCCCTCGTCTCTCCCCTCCTACGTTCCCCCCCCTCTCTCCTCTAGGTATCCCTGCCCGCGGCGTCCACACTCCCACTGCGCATGCGCGTCCCCCCCCTCTCTCTCCTCTCCTACACTCCCCCCCGTCTCTCGCCTTGCGACGCCGACGCAGGCAGCGTCTGCTAGCGAGTTTCTTGGTTGAAAAAAACCGACTGCTCGCGCTGCACAACCGTTCACTGGCCACCCCGTATATATGGCAATGGATCTTGACCTGCAAGGTGGTGCCGGTGGGAGATTTCTCCTGTGCGTTGTTTAACAATAAAAATTCGCAGCGTGCGCGTTAACTAAAAGCAGACTGTGGGTATCTGTGTCCAGCTGGAGTCTTCTGTCTCTCATTGCCCATTAGCAGCGACTGGCATGTTCCAGTAGGAAACACCGCTCCATGAGTGCGTGCTTTGCGCCTCCCCAGTTTTCTCTCCTGCGCAACGCTGCGATGAGCACCAGCGTCAACGCCACCGCCAATGTAAGCGTTAGCGGCCGCTGCTTCACATCTACACATGGTTCCCTTTAGCGGGAGTTGATGTAACTTTATTTTCTGATCAAGTATGTTCGTGAGCCACAGACGTGACTGGTCTAAGGCATTGTCTCCGTAAGGCATCCCATGTGTTCACCTTGTTTTGAAACATAACCGTGAAACAAAAAATTATATTTCATAATCGGCGTCCACATTTGAGTCATTTTGAGGACATATTGTTGTAATCCTGGCACCAAATCTCCTTCACAAATGACCTGAATATGAGATATGGGAAAATTTTCTTTCAAATCGCAGCGTCTGCAGGTAAATCGTACAAATCCCCCCCCCCCCCCTCCACGCTCTTACCTCCTGCACTGCCCCGGCCCTTGCGGGACTAAATTGTGTGACTGCGGCCCGCTGGCTGAGGTGAGTTTGAGACCCCTGCTCTAGATTATATGCATTTCGTGCTCCTTGGAGCGGTCAAGAAGTTGCTGCTTTGGCTGTCGGGGCCACTAAGCTCTCGTGTTCGGCTGTTTGAGCGGAGGTGCATGAATGAAGCTAGTGATGACTTCCGATGCCACATTCCTCAAGAGTACTCCAGGTCAACCCGCCCTGTAACTGAACTTGAACGGTGGAAAACTACAGAACTTCGTTTATTTTGGTTTACACTGGCCCGGGCATACTGAAGTCAGTATTAAGGCCTGCACTCCATGACCGAAACCGAAATTGGTACTTTATGGTAGCGGTATGAAAAATATATTCAGTGCATTCCCAAGTACCACGACACTCTTTTTAGGGTTTCGACACCCGCGTTTTTAATTACAGCAACAACCCGAAAATGTTTAAAATTCATGTGAGTACTCCTTTAAGCGCAGTTGCAAGCCCTGTAGTGCCAAGAAAATTTAGTGTGTTTTATGAAATCATTCATTCATGTCGATGATAGCCTGAAGTGTGGGAGGAACTCTCTGTTTTGTGGTTGAGACAGAAATGCTTACGCATCTGAAAGCCTTTTCGAGGCGAGCTATTGTCGATGTTTCTATCCAACAGGCGTATCCATACAGGCGAAGTGCATTGAGTTACTCGCAATAGCGGCCAGCCATGACGTCATCATGCTCTTCATAACGAAGACGCACCGAAATCGCACAAGACTCTCCCAGTTTAAAAAGAATGTGGACGAAATGTGCATTAACAAAACACTTAAAGAAACTCGACAAGTCAATGCTTGCGTATGATGGCGTCCCAAATACTTGCAAACGATGTGCGGAATGCGTACCGACCTTCACAAAGGCGATAGACGGGCGGTTTCGTAAAACCTAATACGAGGGCTAACGTGATCAGAGAATGAGAAATCATGCACGGCCTCCGAGAGTAGCTCCTCCGAAGAACGGGTCTCTGGAGGCTGCTTTCGTCACGTTGAAGCGCATTCCGTCTCTCTCATTTATTTGGAGAGCACGGAAAGCTCCATGATCACAAAATCACGTTACCGGGACCGCAGAGAGTCCCGCTTTCGCAATGGAGCACATGCACTCTCTGCTGGAGTTACGCTACTCCGTGGCACCGTCGTACAATACTGGTTGGCCCACAGTGCATCACCTCCCTCCGAGAGCAGAATCAGTCTTGCTGCTAGGACTAACGTTAAAAAACGTGACTGATCCCTCTGTCATAGGAAGCAGTATAACACGAAAGTGAAAACTGTCTCCACAGAAGCAGTGCTTTGTGTAGTGATTATGAGAGTTCGTACAACGTCTATTGGGGTTTGGCAGCTTTAGCATTGTTTGACGTCGATGCACCCGCGTTGACACCTAGTTGCACATCTCCATCCCGACGATAACACCCATGGTCATGATTTAAGCGTTGTGGCAGCTGAAGGTGTTAACATGTACCTGGACACAACACATCATGAATCCCGCGCCAAGATGGCATCAACAATCCCATAATAAAAACTGATACTTGAAATGCATGTCTTCAAAGCGTCGTCAGTTAAGGAGAGAAGCGGCACTATGTGCGCTCCCGAGTAATAGGATAACGTACGCCTGCGTTCATGCATGCACTGCCACACTGCGCTTCAGACACAGGCAGAGCTTCGTAGCTTGAGCGCGAACGCGTGCAGGCGTTCCACGCACCGCTGGCTTCTGTCTCGCTGCAGCGCTTACTGCAGCAGTTTTATTGTCGGCGGTGAAACGCCGTTGGTGCATGTGGAAGCTGCACTACTCCGACAAACAGCGGTCACACGCAAACACGAAGCGGAAAGCAAAGACCATAACTGCGTTTAGGGCGACTCCCCGATGCTAGCGCGGCCAGTGTTTTTTTGCTGCCATCGAGACGCTTTAACCATAGCCTTCGAGACTGCAAGGCGGCGCGCAATTTTGGACGCCATGCTTTAAATGCGTCGTCGACGAATCGTTCTCTATCGGCGCTAGTAAGTATAATGCCTCACTACGTCTCGTCACCGCTCACACACGGCGGCACCGCCCCGATCTCCAGAGCACTGTACGAGAGAGAATGTGTTAGAGATATAACGCGCGTTTGCACGGAGCTTTGCATATGCCTCGATAGCTAAGTCGGTACTGTCCCGGGCGCTTATCGTCGCGGGCCAAGGAGTCAGAGGTTCGATTCCCTGCGGGGGAAGTTTTCTTTAAAGGTCTTTTCCTTTCTCATTTGGTGGTGTCCATTTTATCAACGCCATATTTCACTTTTGCTGTATTTCGTTTACGCCCACAAAGACTGACAGTAATGCTCAGCGCAAACCGCGCCTTCAGTGTTCGAGAAGCTTCCCGACTGTAGCAGATCGTTTTGTTCAGATGGCGCGCAAGACGCGAACACTCGAGCTTATTCCAGAGGTCACGCGACGACCACTGATAAGGCTGGAACAATCGATGCGCGATGTATGAAAGACGGCGCGTTCCAACGATGACCAGTTTTATCGACGGCCGATGCTCTGTTCGCTGCTATCATTGTACAGTGTGTTTTGCTGCAGTCTAACCTTCCGTTTCCCGGCCACAAGTTCGGCCTAATAAAGTGTCATCTTGGACACGCTGTCTGCTGCCTTCGTCAACGTTACGACCACGTGAGATCTGGTGGAGGTGCTGGGTAACAATCCCAGTACCTCTCGCAGATGTCACGTGGTCGTGACGTTGACGAATTCAGCAGTCAGCGTGTGCAAGATGAAACTCAGTCAGCGTGTCCAAGATGTTGGCTAGCTAACTTTAAGGAGCCTTCAGGTCGCCTCGCACGGTGTAGTCTGCGACTTCAGGAATTTGACGTCACCGTCGTTTACCAGTCCGGACGAAGGCACTCTGACGCCGACTGCCTGTCGCGTGCCCCCGTTGACCCACCACCGCAGAAACACGAGGATGGCGACTACCTCTTGGGTTCTTGGGAACCCTAAGCGTCGATGACTTCGCCGAACAACAGCGAGCCGACCCGGAACTCAAGGGCCTCGAGGGCAAGGCTACCGTTCAACAGGATCGATAACTGGGCTAGTTGGTTGAATTGCATGATTTTTCTGTTTCGAAGCGCACACCGAAAAAGACGAAAGGAAAAACAACAGGACAAGTATTGTCCTTGAAACCCGACTCATCTAGACGGATTTTACATTGCTGACCCAGCGTACATGGAAGTACTGCTGGGACAGCAATGTAAAATCCGAAGATTTCTGTCGAGATGAACTGTGTTTCAAGCACAATAGGTCTGAAGAGAGAGAGCAGCGCGTCTCCACGCTGCCGCTTATTCCAGCGAAAAAATTACACCATCTCCCGCTAAAGGGAACCATGTGTAGATGTGAAGCAGCGGGCGCTAACGCTTACACTGGCGGTGGCGTTGACGCTGGCGCTATCGCAGCGTTGCGCAGGAGAGAAAACTGAGGAGGCGCAAAGCACGCAGTGATGGAGCGGTGTTTCCTACTGGAACATGCCAATCGCTGCTAATGGGCAATGAGAGACAGAACACTCCGACTGGACACAGAGACCCGCAGTGCGCTTTTAGTTAACGCGCACGCTGCGAATTTTTATTGTTCAACAACGCACAGGAGAAATCTCCCACCGGCACCACCTTGGAGGTCAAGATCTATTGCCATATATACGGGATGGACAGTGAACGGTTGTGCAGCGCGAGCAGTCGGTTTTTTCAACCAACAAACTCGCTAGCAGACGCTGCCTGCGTCGGCGTCGCGAGGCGAGAGAGGGGGTGGAGCGTAGGAGAGGAGAGAGAGAGAGGGGGGGACGCGCATGCGCAGTGGGGTGTGGACGCTGTGGGCAGGGATGCCTAGAGGAGAGAGGGGGGAACGTAGGAGAGGTGAGAGAGGGGGGGACGCGCATGCGCAGTGGGGTGTGGACGCTGTGGGCAGGGATGCCTAGAGGACAGAAGGGGGGACGCGCATGCGCGGAGAGGGATGCCTAGAGGAGAGAGAGGGGGAGAGGAGGTTTTTTATTTTTTATTTTTTTTTGAAAGGTTTGCGCATGCGCAGTAAGGGTGGTCACGCCGGCACACCACCACCACCACCACCACCACCACCGGATTAAGCTTCGCCATAAGATGCTTCACATCTAAAAGAATACACACCCTTCGTGCCACGCATCCTTCCTCGTCTTTCGAGCTCGCTATGCTGCTGTTCTTAACACACCTTGCATGGCGCAAAATTCGTATCACGTGTAAACGACACCATTACAATCATTCTTTTTTTTTAGGCGTTTGTTTAAAAGATAAAATGGAAGTTCACTTTGGTTTTCTGCCGTATATCTATAGCGTTGATAACAAGTAAAGCTGTTCTTGATAGGCAGCCGTACTTTTAAGCATAAGCAGATCTAGCACGGAAGCTTTTCCAGTGGATTTAATTTTGGTCTTCCTTTCTTTATTTGGATCCATGCACAATTAAGGAGTCTTCAGTTCTGTGTTCGTAACAGCGGAGTGCGCCAAGGGTGTCCTCTATCTCCAGTGTTTTCTCTGCTTAGTTTCGAACCATTCCTGCGCTCACTGCTTAATGATCCATACGTTCGAGGCCTCCCACTACCTGGAAGTGGTACGGTGAAGGTGACAGCTTTCGCCGATGATATCACATTGTACTTGAACAATGAGGACAGTTTGTCTCATAGCCTACGGCTTTTCGCTGAGTATAGAGATATTTCAAGTGCGGCGTTAAATTTTTTCAAAATGTTGATATTTGTTCATTGGTTCCCCAGACACCTGCCTAAGTTCTTTTTTTCCGTCTTCAAAAAAAGCGACTCTATTCGCATTTTGCGGCTCGATTATACTTTCTACGGCATATCAGCGTCCGTGTGGGTTTCAATACTCGAAGATGTAAAACGACAGGTTCAGGAAGCGCAACAGTACGATTTACCTCTGTTGGAATGAAGGTACTTAGCGCAGACTGTATTTTGCGGCCGTGCATGATACGTTTGTCATGTTGTACAACCCCCATTGCGAGTAACTAGGTCGATGAAATCACTTCTCGGATCGTTTTTCTGGTCGGGTACACTGTAAACGAAAATATACCCAGCCGCGGGGTTTCGGGGGATGATGCTCCCTCTCAGCTCCGGTAGCCTCACTCAAACCGGAATGCTCCGGAGCATATACATTCGTTTTCCTCCCTTTTACTTCGGTGGGCGATGGACGGAGGGGAAGCGGGACGAGTTCCCTGATTTTTATCCGGTGGTTTCTCCGTAAGTGCTCCGGCGCATCACTTATGCTCCGTGGATGCTCCGCAAATACCCCGGCGAGGTGCGGGTGCAGCTCCTCCTTTGCAGTGACAAAGCGTCCCCCCCCGCACGACAGGCGTCTCGTTAACAATGCGTAGGCTGAGAGGCAACAATGAGGCTGGAGAACCCCGCAGTAACGTTTGAAAAAGCTTTTGTGGTGTTGGGATGCCTTCACTGGCAAAAAGATCAACGACCGGGAAAGGAGGAACGTAACTTGCTGAAACTTGCTAGAAGTGACGTAGGCAGCCTCGCCGGGCGGCCGGTCCCCACAAACCAACATGTCGCAGGCCAAGCCACCCGAATCGAAGTGCAGCGAGGATTGCGCGAACCCTTCGCCCGCGTTCGCGAAAAGGAAATTGTTCTGTGCACCTTGTGGACATCACAAGCGACTACAAGCATCAACGAAGGTTGTCATCGACAGAAGGGAGTTGCGGGAACCTTAATCGTGTGATGGTTCCGTGCAACGAACGACACATTGTGATCTCGCGAGTGGCGAACGATCCGGCAGTCGCTGGTGCGGCGTAAAACTGGTGAGTGAGCTCTTCTTGAATTCTCTGTGTTATTCTTTTCAAAAAGTGCTAAAATTCAGTAATTTTGTGTTGATAACCAAGTAGGTTATCAAGACTAGGCTAGCTTTGCAAGATGGCAGTAAAAAATTCAGTAGAAATATTGAAAATGCGTTGTTTGGAACACGTGCTTTTCTTTCTTGATATGACTAACTTCGGTAATTTTAAGCACACCACTGTAATATTTGGAGCGCTGATGGACTCTCCGTAAATATGCATTAATAGAAAACATCATAGTTGTGGGTTGATTCGATAAAAGGTTATTATTTTTATAAGTAAACATAATTCGTTAAAAGATATTTTGGTCTGATCAGTACACATAAACGGTAATATTTGTCGCTTTCCATATTAGTAACCGCCAAGTCGAGGCCTCTCAATACGTATAAATTATTTTGATTTATCATGTAAACTGAGTTAATAAAACAGGAATAACTGAAATCAGCGTTAATTCGTTATAAATTTAGCGAATTGGGCTTGGGAAATGTGTTCGGTACAGACTTTTAGAACGCATATGCGTACTTATGTTGCTGAAAAAATTATTTTGATTGTATTAATGGTATCTGAGATATTAACCTAGAAGTATAATTGACCCTTCGGCGGACATGGTGCTTTCATGAGAAAAGAGGGGGAAAGGGGCTCACGAGACCAGTGACGAGGAATGCGAAAGGAAGGTGGGGTTGCTTTGTAGAACGTGTTGTGGGGCGCGCGATGTTTGTCTGGGTGGGGAGGTTGGTTCACGCTTATTTCTGCAACCCATTTGAGAGCACCGCTCACCGTCGCTGGGCGGAGGGGTATTGTAGTGAAAGAAAAAAAAAAGAAAAGAGGGCACCTTCTTGAGAAACTGGCAGTCTTTTCTGTGTTGATGGGAGAGAGAACTATCGCGCTGCTGCATTTTTTTTAAAATGCGAAGCATTTCTTAGCGATCTTCGGCGACTTCGAACGTATCTATCTATCTATCTATCTATCTATCTATCTATCTATCTATCTATCTATCTATCTATCTATCTATCTATCTATCTATCTATCTATCTATCTAGCCGCCTACGACTTTGTGCTCTCCTGGCCGTATCGTTAATGGGATTTATACCAAATTTGGTATGGCATATCATGACTGTATGATGAACGTAAAAGGCTGGACATATCATGAAAGTCATGACTAACTTGTCATGAAAAATATGATTTACATGCCACGCTCATGGCGCGCTCGCGGCCGTTTCGTTAGCTTGATATACACCAAATTTGGGATTGAGTGACGTGACTGTATGACGAACATAAATGACAAGAGATAATATGGAATTCATGACTTGTCATGTGCGACATGGCTTGCATGCCACACTCATGGCGCGCTCGCGGCCGTTTCGTTAGCTTGAGATACACCAAATTTGGTATTGAGTGGCGTGACTGTATCACGAACATAAATGACAAGTGGTAATATGGAAATCATGACATGTCATGAGCGACATGACTTGCATTTCACGCTCATGGCGCTGGCGGCCGTTTCGTTAGCTTGAGATACACCAAATTTAGGATTGAGTGACGTGACTGTATGACGAACATAAATGACAAGTGATAATGTGGAAATCATGTTTAGCAAAGCTCAGCGCGCCTACGTTACAATGGAAATCATGACTTGTGATGTACGACATGACTTGCATGCCACACTCATGGAGCGCTCGCGGCCGTTTCGTTAGCTTGAGATACATCAAATTTGGGATTGAGTGATGTGACTGTATGACGAACATAAATGACAAGTGGTAATATGGAAATCATGACCTGTCATGTGCGACATGACTTGCATGCCACGCTCATGGCGCGCTCGCGGCCGTTTCGTTAGCTTGATATACACCAAATTTGGTATTGAGTGACATGACTGTATATGACGAACATAAATGACAGTTGGTAATATGGAAATCATGACATGTCATGAGCGACATGACTTGCATTCCACGCTCATGGCGCGCTCGCGGCCGTTTCGTTAGCTTGAGATACACCAAATTTTCTATTGAGTGACATGACTGTATGACGAACATATATGACAAGTGGTAATATGGAAATCATGATATGTCATGAGCGACATGACTTGTATTCAATGCTCATGACGCGTTCGCGGCCGTTTCGTTAGCTTGAGATACACCAAATTTGGGATTGAGTGACGTGAGTGTATGACGAATATAAATGACAAGTGGTAATATGGAAATCTTGGCATGCATGTCATCTACAACGCCTGACATGCCACGCTCATGGTGCGCTTGCGTGCAGTTCGCAAGCCTGATATACGCCAAAATTGGTATTGCGTGAGGTGACTGTATGACGAACATAAATGACAGGTCCTAACATGTAATACATGCCATGCAAATTATGTAAAGAATGATTTGCTCCTTCCTGGCTGCTTCGCATTACATCGATTCCCACAGTGCGTGGGATCTGCCGGCTTTTTTGTGTGTGTTCAGTCCTGCTGCCATGGCCGTGAATGCAGTCTTTTTTTTTTGAGGAAGGGGAAGGGGTGAGTGGAATTTCCCCGACCAAACGGGTAAAACTGTCAAAATGTTCGCCTTCATGTCCCAGATCTCTCTGAGAATAAAACACTTCTTTCTATCTTTCTCTGACGAACAGTGCGCGAAAACGAGACATAGTATTGACCTGGACGATGCAACGACGCTGGCCTGTCAACAGAAGAAGGAAAAGAAAATTCCTCGAATCGTGGTGCACACGTCGTGACACCTCGGCGTGCATCACCATCCGTGGCCTCCTGCCGGTTGTCTTCACGGACCTGTGTGTTGAGTAAACTGGTCCACCTCCCCTCATTTCTGTCAGTGTACTATACTGATGATGCAATTGGCATAGTTGGCGTAATGCTTATACTTTTGATTGCTAATTAATTTTGTTAAGTAGGAGTAAACTTTATTTTGTGCTCGAGCCTGTTCGTTTGGAAAGGATACATGCTCATGCAATAACTATTTTGAAAAACGTTCATTACGATAAGTTTCACGACAGAGCGGGCGCTGCCAATTAAAAAAAAAAGAAATACAACACGAACTTCTCTCGAAGAATCTTTTGCAATGCAGAATGAAGGTACGTTTTCCTTAAGAACCGGCCGCAATTATACAAACTGTAGCCTATTATGCTGGAAGTAGGACGATGATCACATACTAAAATGCGACTGTAATAATCATGCAGCTATAATATTTTAGAAAATTAGAAAGTTAATCGGGAGAGGTATTCCTGATGCTGTCTTCGAGAGTACCAAAAGTCGCTCATTTTAGTGAAAAAAAAAATGCTTTTGAATCTGTCAGCAGAAGTAGAGGTATCGATTTAGAAATATATCGAAAATTTTCGCCCGTTTTGAACTTTGTCCGCGGCACGGAGGAGTGTTTTTATCATGGAACGGCTGGCTGACACCGGTGTGCATGTGATATGCTTCTTGATGTTGAGCGCTCGTCCTGTCTTTTTTGTGTGGTCCGTTTAAGAACCTGGGAGTTCTCATGGACAGGCAGACAGTATGGGAATTAATCAGTACCCGTGGCTTCAGTGTCCTCAGTTTTCGTGCCTCTGGCATGATTTGCAGTTCTCACGTACTATGTTTTTGATAAATTATGCAGGAAACAATCAGCTGAACCCTTGCGTCGTCAATGAATGTGTAGGATGGTCCTTCGGAGATGGTTCCCGGCGGCTACGCTTTCTTCGTTTGTTGTGCATCGTTTTACGGCATTCTGAACTTCATTCCAACGTGCTGCGCTTAAAACTTGAGTGCTGCTGATTTCATGTGATCGGTCTTCCTGTGTTCTTTTTTGGTGGCTTTTTGTATATTTGTTTCTTCTTGTCTTCTTTTCCCAAATGGTGTGTCATCAGCCACAAACTGCAGCATATTTTGAATAAATCAAGTAATAAGAACTCGTGTTCTCGTGAATTTCATCTTCTAGAGCTCTGTGGAAAAAATACACAGTAACTCTGCAGTGTTTGCATGAGAATTCCTTCATCTAACCAATGCGTGACACGATCAGCATAGAATAAAGAAACAGTGGAGCAAAGAATTAAAAAAGAATACTCGTGATCCATCGCACTGCAATTCCGTCCGAACGAAGTAAGGACATTAGTAAAATACTCCGGAGGTGCCACGCGAAAATTCCGGATAGCCGGAGTGAAAAAGCAGCGAAAAAATACTCCGGAGGTGCCCCGCGTTCCCTCCGGCCAGTCGGAGAAAATGCCGGTAAAAAGTGCTCCGGCGGCGCCACGCAATCACTCCGGTCGGCCGGAGTGAAATATCAATGAAAAGTACTCCGGCTGTGCCACGCAGTTGCTCCGAGCCGGAGTAAGAACTTTGCTCCGGAGGTCCGGAGGAAAAATTACTCCCGAACAGGGGGGGGTCGCTAGAGGACGGGCGTTTTACTCCCACCTGGGAGTAATTTTCTTTTACAGTGTAGAACTGAGCTGGTTTGCCGTGATGCGTTGGGGCAACCACGCAACAGAGGTGGATTCGCGTTCCCATCCGTGTCTGTTCGCTGCCGGTTACTTGCTATACGATTCTTGCTTCGCTTGCTACACGGTGATCAGTGCCCCGCGCGTGATCTTGCCTGCTACTTCTTAGGCACTAAGATACGCTATTAGTTACCGGAAGCACGACTTAATTCCGCGCTGCATGTTCTTGACGTACCTGCCTTTTACTCTACGGTTGTAGTATTTTATCGTCACGCACAGCAGGTCTGTCCTGATGTAGATATCCTAGAAAACCGCGTTGTAGACATAACGGCGGCCCTGCTGCTCCCTCTTGTTCCACCAGCCCGTCTAGCACGTTCTAGTCGTGTCTCGTGGGGTGCTATAACGGCATCCTTTCTGCCTGGCCATCTCCGCGACTTTAATGTGGCGCCTGGGATGGCGAGTACTCCCAACACGAGACAGACTAGAGAGGTGGGGCATGGTCCCATCTTCCACTTGCCCTAATTGCCCACTACAAGAGTCAAACCAGCATGTGCTACAGCAATGCGTAATTGCAAGGGTATTTTGGAGAGCCGTGAACGCAGGTTTCCGTGGCCTAGGAGTTAATTGTTTTGTCACTTCTGGTCGTTGCTCACGTGGTCGCTTCGCACGCCTTCTAATTGCCGCGGGAGCTTTTTTGTTTGTGGCGAAACAGCTGTGAGGCCGTTGCAGCGGGTCACCGTCGCCGAGCGTTGTATCCGATTTTTGAACGCTTGTACTCGGATATTTTGTCTTTCTTGTCAGAGGAATTGTTCTTCCTCGGGGAAGAGGAATTCCTACGGCAGTGGTCATGCCACTTCCTGTCGGTGGTCAATGGACGTGTGCAGTTGCTTTTTCATCTGGCCTGGTTCTTGTAGCCAGGTCATTAGATAGGTGTTGCCACATGTACATAATGTGTATGTATTTACCTTTTGTGTGTGTATATATGTCGGCAGGTGTTGTCCCCGTAGCCCGTGTGGGTTCTTGTGCATAAAAATTTTATGCCATCACTTTGCAATTATGTAAATAGCCTGCGCCATAACATCCGATGTACATATATACTTGCGTGCTGGTGCAGTTATGTATATTGCGTACATATGTCGTCATGTAAATTATATCGTCATGTAAATTGTGTACGTTGTGATAAGTGTGTGTGTGTTAGTCCTTAGTATCATGTGTTACGGACATCCTGTGGACTTGGACATTTTTGTGGTAACGTTACATGTATATTGTGCTTAGTCGTTTGTGTGTTCATTACTGTCCTCGCTGTATATACACTATTTCTAATTGTTGGTTACGTTCCACGATGAAATAAACTTTTTCTAAGCCCGTCGCATCCTGCGTTGACCGAAACCTTTTAGAAACACTCATCCTATGCGGTCCTTTTCAAAGCCGCACTTTCCTGCTTAAACTGAGGCACAATCATCATTTAACTTGAACCCGCATACGTGCGTACTTGAACCGGTACCAGATGTGTTCTGCACACTCGAGTACACTCGTTTTTGGGACATTAAACCCCAACAATTATTATTATTATTATCGAGTACACTCGTAGCAGCAGTTTCCAAGTGATCTAACCGTATGTGATGTAGGGATCTCACGCACGCCCGGGGCCATTGTGTGTGTGTGTGTGCGTGTGCGTGTGTATGTGTGTGTGTGTTTGTGTCGGAATCCTGGATCGCTTCTTTTCTCGTTTCATCCCCATAGTCGACCGCCACAGTCGGGTCGTCCAAGGTGTCGCTAGGGTCTGGCGTCTCCCCACTCGTGATGGGAAAAGCAACAGCGGCGTTCCCCCCTGTCAACCAGGCAGTCGGTTCAACATTTCCTTTGGTTGGACAAGACGACGTGGGCAAAAGAGGTGATTGGCACCCACGCAGAAGAGCCTAAGATAATTCGTGGTTGTTTAAAAGAGGCTCACATGACCTTGCGCTACAACTTTGTCGCCAACTAGCATGTTACAAAAGCTACTATTTGCAAGTTGAGTTTTACACGATAACGGTAAAAAAAACATGGTTCCTTACCATGACTGTTCGTATTGGTTATTTTGTTGTGAGCCTTCATTGTCACCTTTGTGAATTACTTATTAAGTAGATTTAGCAAACTCAATGCAATTCAGTTTTCTCATTATAGTATCACGTTCTGCTTTTCAGCTGCCATGTTTAGTGGCTGCTCACGCTGAACAGTATCGACAACATAGCAAGTCACAAGTCTGATGCCAGCAGCCGTTACCACTCTTTGATTTATTCATGATCATTAGAAATGAATATGGAAACATGATGCCGATTTCTGCGGTTTATTTTGCACCATATGACACTATGCACACTATAGTCAGATATTTTAGTTGGCTGTAGACATACAAGCATGTAAATATGGAATACTTGAACTGCTGAGTTGGAAATCACAGGCCATTTTTTCGGGCTTTGTATATCACTCTGCTGGAAAAGGTGCGTTGTTTTGATAAGTTTTATTAAAATATTGTTTAAATTTAACAATTCCTCTTTGCAGTCGCTGAGCACAACGACAAGTTTTATTGAACTTGCTTCAAAATGAATACTTCTCTCTTTTCCAAGAGAAGCCGCGCAAAAGTAGAGCATGGGAGAATTAAGTAATATAAAATATTTGTGGAGCCGCTTGACGCTTTCTTGGGTCACCCGCGTAGGAGCATTACCGGTAAGACCCGTTTGACTCCCTCATGAGTAGTAATGTGATCCTTCGGATAAGAGTCTTTTCACTCTTCCTAAAAGAGGGTCAGGGTGATCTCCTATAGCGCGCCATCTATGCCCATCCAAGATAGTGATCATGTATCTTTAAAAAGAGTATTGTGCGTGGTAAGTAAGAGCTCTCCGAAAAGAGTCACACATAATCTTTTTTTTCCTTAGAGTTTACGCTACTATTGAGTTCGGAAGAGCTGCACAGTTTGAGAGTGGGTCAAGCGTAAGCGGTGTTGAAACGAGAGCGCGGGACGACATTATAGGGGAAATAAGATTATTAAGGTCGTGGACCGCACTGCGTCTGTGTCGCCTCACTGCCGTCGCAAGGCACCTTAGGGACCCATATCAGATTTCAATTTTTTTTATTGGGTCAACGCGAACGCAGGAGCCCAAGGGTGGCTAGATTCTTCGAATGCGCAAAGCGACCCCTAAAGTTCTTGAGTCGCCAAATATGGAACTGGCTGCTACGGCAAAAGGTGAATATATCTGAACCATACGAGTGCGTCGTACACGCTTTTGAAAAAAAAATCGTAAGTGATACTTTCTACAAGACATCGCACAATGCCGTGGTACGATATTAATATCCCTCTCGAGGGCAAGACGTTAAACTGACATGGTGGATTTTTAGAAGCGAAAAGAAACCAGCGAAACTCAAGACAAGGACGAAAGAAAAAAAAACCGGCGACGGTGTGTGTTTGGCTGTGCCTTCTTCTTCGGTCCTTGTCTTGAGTATCGCTGGTTTCTTTTCGCTTCTAAACATGAACCAACCGGCCCAGCTTTTCACGCTTCTATGGTGTATTTTACAAATCAGAAAAATCTGGCAGATCCCACGCACTGTGGCAATCGATGTAATGTTAAGCAGTCAGAAAGACGAAATCATGCTGTTCATTACATGCATGTAATGATTTACATATTAGGACCTGTCATTTATGTTCGTCAAACAGTCACGTCGCGCAATCCCAATTCTGTTGTCTATCCAGCGAGCGAACTGGACGCAAGCGCACCATGAGCACAGCATGTAAATCGCGTTGTACATGACATGCATGTCGTGATTTTCATGTTACCACCTGCCACTTATGTTCGTCATACAGTCACATCACGCAATACCAATTTTGGTGTATATTTATTTAATTTTATTTATTTATTTATAAAATACTGAGTACAAAAAGTCCAAGCAGGGTGAGCAAATACATACACATGATGCACACTAAGTAACAGAATGAAACAAGGTTGAAAGGCGTTATTTACACAATTTCTTTGAATATGAGGTGGAGGGTTACGACTCAAAAAGAGAAAAAGAAAAGTTGGAACAACTTGGTCATAATACACTTCTAATGAAGTTATGAAAGAACAACAGTGCTAAGATAAATGGTCATGGGCGTTGGGGAAATGCTTCAGTTAGTTTATTCCAGTCAGCTATTGTTTGTTGGTAAAAAAGAGTACCGAAAAGTGTCAGTCCTTGCGAAGATTGGCGTTAGAAAATGAGGATAGTGGTACCGAGTGGGTCTGCTTAACAAGGGGGGTTAGGTATGCTACGGTGTTTAAGGATAGCCTATGGTTCACTATGTCTGAAAGAAACTCTAGTCGACTTTTTTTTCGAATTTTAATAGTTCTATACAAGTTATATTCATATCACTTCATATCACCAAATCGGTATTGCGGTGTATATCACCAAGCTAGCGAAACGGCCGCGAGAGCGCCATGAGCGTAGGCATGCAAGTCATGTCGCACATGACATGTCGTGATTTCCATATTACCACTTGTCATTTATGTTCGTTATGCAGTCACCTCACGCAATACCAAATTTTGGTGTATATGAAGCTAGCGAAACGGCTGCGAGCGTGCCATGAGCGTGGCATGCAAATCATGTTGCACATGACATGTAAAGATTTTCATATTAGCACTTGTCATTTATGTTCGTCATACAGTCACGTCACGCAATAGCAAATTTGGTGTATATCAAGTTAGTGAAACGGCCACGAGAGTGCCATGAGCGTGGAATGCAAGTCATGTCGGAAAGGACATCTCATGATTTCCATATTACAACCTGTCATTTATGTTGGCCAATCAGGAATGTCTCATCATAGGAATTTTTTGATACATCAAGTTAAGGAAACGGCCGCAGGAGCACCAGGGCCATGGCCTGTAAATCATACCGTTCATGACAAGTGTAGTCGTGATTTTCATCATATGACCAGTCAGTCATGTTCGTTCATACAGTCATGTTATGTCCATACCAATTGTGGTAGAAATCCCATTAACGATACGGTCTGGAGAGCACAAAGTCGTAGGTGGCTAGAGATAGATAGATAGATAGATAGATAGATAGATAGATAGATAGATAGATAGATAGATAGATAGATAGATAGATAGATAGATAGATAGATAGATAGATAGATAGATAGATAGATAGATAGATAGATAGATAGACTAAGAAATGCATCGCATTGAAAAAGTTCGACATTCGGGAGAAAATGCCATGCTCGTGGTGGCCGTGGCATGGGGTGTTGAGGCCGTTCAAGACGCTGCAGAATTCTACGAAGAAGGACCAGTGACACCAAGCCGATGCTGCCTGGAGAAAACAATTTATGACAAAAGCCAACATACGAGAAATTTGCCCAGGTTACACTGAGTCGCGCAAGGCTGGCGCTCAGCTGAACTGGTCGAAACTCGGCTGGTCCTGGCTTGTCTAGGCACACCTGCATTCACACACCGATGCACGAAGTGTTCATGTGATCACATTGCGAATTACGAGTATTCGCTAGGAGTTCATCGGGTTGGGTTGCTGTCTATGTTTTTCTTTCTCTCTCTTTCCCGCTACATGTCTTTTCCATTTCTTAAGGTTTCGCTCACTCTCTTTCTCTCTCTGCATATATCCCTTTACGGCCTGACCCGCACAAACGTGTGGGTCAATAAAGACGCTCACAGAACGGCACCTGCATCAGTTTCGGTTTCATAGCTCTGTGCCGCTGAAGTCAATGTTTACGGGAATATATCTCTTTCAGTAGTTCAATAATTTCTACACCAGAGGGCGAGTAATCTTCCACAAAAAATGCCGTCTGAGCACGTGCGCCGACAGCAGCTACCTCAGACGTGTCAATCGACGCTCCTTCTAGTTATACATTTTTTTTCGGGAGTTTTTGCACATGAAAGGAATATTAAGACTTAGAAAAACATGCTTCGCTAAAAAAGTTGCGCGTTCTTACCACACATGCTGTGTACTCGCACGTGAAAAAGTCACCCGCACGTTTGTGTGGGCTGGGCTTTAGTCTTCGTCAAGTGCACGGAAGAGCGGCGCAGGTTGGCTTGTTCGCGCGCGGTTGCGCCTGCACATTCTCTTTTTTTATTCCGAGTAGCTTTCTCGGCATCATATTGGCACTTCTTTGGTTGGTGTTTCCTGATGTTTTCTTATATCTGAAGTTAGCGACGCGAAGGGATGTGCGTGAATTCTGATCACCATTTACGCAGAAAATATTAATTTTGTGAATGTGTTGTGACAACAGGCAGTATATTTCAAGAATTAGATTTTACTTTCCCTCTTATATAGAGTTGCAGTATCGCCAGTGAAATTCTAAGCATCATAAATAACATTGAGGGTTAAAATTGCTAAAATTGTCTAACTTAGGGAACAAGCTTCTGTGGGCGCTGAATTTTCTTTTTTTTTTTTTCACATGCTGAGATTTTCAAACCAGAGAATGAAGAAGACATAGACATAGTCTTGCGTCAGAATGGGGTAGATACCACGTTGACGAATTGACAGAGACACATATCCGTGGTTCGAGCCAACTTAGTGATGAAAACTGGAGTATGGAAGGCGAGTTTTTGAGCAGTCGCCTCCATAATAACTGGGTCAAGTGACCAGTCACCCTATCCTACCAGTTTTAGTGAGATTGATGTCTTTTGAAAGAAGACACATTCGGCTGCAAAGCCTCACCTGCTTGGAAGTGGTGAGACAGCCAACGTTCTTGTTCTTGTCAAGAATCGTTTGCCGACTTTCTCACACTAATTTAATGCGACGATGTTTGAAGTTACTGCGGACAAAACGGCAGTGTGCCCTAGCTGTAGACATAGAACAACTTTGCAAGTAACAGTGCAAAAGATTTAGGTATGGACCTGATCATGGGCTGCATCCGAACTCTGAGGAACTTTGCTCGTCACCAGGCGCCCAGGAAGTGAAAGCGGAAAGAAAAATGTGTCACACGATCAATCCTTAGACAACTTTACTGGAGTGTAAAAGGCGCCCGGCATAGCCAAGCGATTACACTCAGCTATACGTACCACTGGCGATCAGTACAAAGCTTGACATCTGCACATCACTGCAGGCTGTCAAGTGTAGCTTCTTGTTCAAGGACGCGTTGTATGAAGTGCAACTTATACCTGTGGCTCACAAGTGACACACAATACTCTAAAATGTTGAATTCGCAGCGCTGACCACGCATTTTTTGCTTTGTCTTAGCCGTTATGAGTGCATTCCTCGCTGCAGTGAATCACATGAATAAAAGCCCAGCCCGCACATATGTGCGGGTCTGTTTTCTTGGGCAAAAACTACAATTTTTACAGTTTAACCTTTGAAAACCTAATTACAATAGAGCAAACGTCAATACATTTTGAGCAAGTTAGCAATATACACACACACACACACATATATATATATATATATATATATATATATATATATATATATATATATATATATATATATATATATATATATATATATATATATATATATATATATATATATATATATATATATATATTGCTGGCTTCCTTTTTCCTTCCGTCTCTCTTCATCGAGCTTTATTTGCTTCTTTCGCTTTCTTTGTTAAACTCTTTATTACCCCGTATTTAGGTACCGTTGTTTGAATTTTTGTGAGTGTGTGTGTTTCTTTCAACCTCTTTCTCTCTGTGTCTCGTTTCTTTCTCTATTTTTTTTTCATCTGTCTCTGTGCTCCTCTCGCCCATTCGAGCACTGCAGCCCACGTCCGGATTAATGGGAAAAGCCGGAGTGCACACGCCGAGCGGACGTGTTTGGGGAGCGAAGCAGAACATCACGAAGACAGCGCGCGCCGGCATGATGATGATTGTTTCTTGTCTACATAGCGAAAGGGATAATTGGCGGGCATAGCAGTTCCACTATAATGAAGTCCTACATTCAAGAATCACGTAGAGAACTCCAAGGAGGTTAGGAACTCCTACTTGGACAACTGTCAAAGGATTTCCTGCGTTAATTTCTCGTATTGATTCATTCAAGCATTAATTGGCATAGCATGGATGTCATTCAGTGCTTCTGTTGATATCCTGACCCTTCTATGACGCAGAATTAGTACCGTATGTTAAGGGTACCATTCAAACCAATATTTTTGTAGCCTTTTGCTTAAAGGATAAAATTGAACTTCAGTTTTATTTTTCTAGGCGTGCATTGATTGTGTTGGTAAAAAGTAAATTGTTTAGGATAGGGAGCGGAACTCTGACGCGTAAGCCGATCTAGCAAGAGGGCTTTCCAAGATGATTTAATCTAGGTGTTGTAAGCGGGCCGGCAGTCAGGGGATGAACAACGTTTATTGTGGTTGAAAGGAAGTTGATATAGGCAAGAATGGTGACGTAGCAGGTCACGTAATTTTAACGAAATCGCCGGTGACGTCAGAGTGACTCTGCCATGCTACAGGTGTGTCCTAGTGCATTTGGATCTATACACAATACGACGTTGGATTTGTCTCTCATACCGACAGTGGTTGCCACATGTATATAATGTGTATGTAATTGTAGAACTCTTCAAACTTGGCAATTAGGACGTCTACGTTATTTTTGTCCTCTTCAGCCTCAAACGTGAAGCTGCTGTATACCTTCCTTGCCTCCTCGCCAATAATCACTAGCAACGTGGCTGTTTGTACTTCTTTCACTTGTTTTGTCAACTGGGTAGCAGTGGAAAATAGCGTGAACTCATTCGTCCAAGTTTTCCATGCAAGCCAGGTGTTGCCCGATGTATCCAGTGGCTTTGGCGGTGGATATTCCCTTGCTCCTCCATACGCTCCTCCATACGCTCACGTTCAAAAGGTGTCATGTACATTGTGCTTAGTCATTTGTGTATGTTACTGTCCTTCTTGTATAGAGACTGTTGCCATGTGCTCGTATCTAGTTCTCCAATTACCTTTCTGTGTGTGTGTATATATGTCGGTAGGTGTTGTCCCCGTATCCGTGTGGCTTGTTGTACATAAAAATTTCATGCCATCCCTACGCAATTATGTAAGTAGCCTGCGCAATAACATCCGATGTACATGTATACTTGCGTGCTAGTGAAGTTATGTATATTGTGTATATATCTCGTCATCTAAATTGTGTATGTTGTGATAAGTGTGAGTGTGTTAGTCCAAAGTAGCACGTGTTACGGACATCCTGTGGACTTGTACATTTTTGTGATAACGTTTCATGTATATTGTGCTTAGTCGTTTATATTCATTACTGTCCTTGTTGTATATACACTGTTTCCAATTGTTGGTTACGTACTACGAATGAAATAAACTTTTTCTAAACACCACATTTTTCTGGTCAGGTGGAACGGAGCTGGTTTGCCGAGCAGCGCTTGGGCAACCACGCAACCTTCGGTGGATTCGCACTCCCATCCGCGTCTGTTCGCTGCCGGCTGCTCGCCCTGCGATTCTTGCTTCTTTTGTTACACGGTGACCAGTGTCCTGCGCGCGATCTTGCCTGCTATTTCTTAGGCACCAAGGATACGTTATTTGCTACCGGGTACACGACTTAACTCTGCGCCGCAAGTACTTAACGTGCCGGCATTTTACTCCACGGCAGTAGCATTGTATCACCACGCACAGCAGCAGGGTTACCATTGGTGGCTACTTTGCGCCAAATTGGCTACTTTTGGACCCCGTTGGCGACAAAAATTTCCAGTTGGCGCCATGGCTCCTTTTTAAACTTGTGGTTTTACTTATTCAAAATGGTTTTATTTATTCATCAATAGTAAAGACTATGTTGATAATACCGCTTCTATTCTATTTGGCTAAAAATTCGACGATAATATCAAATGACATGGCTACTTTGGCTACTTTTGGCGTGAGTTCTGGCGCCTTTTCATGTCCACCCAACGCCAACCCTGCACAGCAGGTCTGTCCTGATCTAGACAATCTAGAAAACAGTGTTGTAGATACAACGGCGGCCCTGCTGCTCCCTCTGGTTCCCCCAGCCCGTCTAGCACGATCGAGATGTGGCTATCGTGGAGCGCGATAACGGCATCCTTTTTTGCCTGGCCATCTGAGTGACTTCATGGCGTCTAAGGATGGAGAGTACTCCCAACACGGGACAGGCTGGAGAGGTGGAGCATGGTGCCCATCTTCCACTTGTCCTAACTGTCCACTACAGGAGTCTAACCAACACGTCCTGCAGCAATGTGTCATTGCAGAAGTATTTTGGAAAGCCGTTAACACTGGTTTCCGTGGCCTAGGTGTTAATCGCTTTGTCACCGCAGGTCGTTGCTCGCGTAGTCGCTTTGCACGCCTCCTAATTGCCGCGGGAGCTTTTTGTTTATGGCGTAACAGGTGCGAGGCTGTGACAGCAGGTCATCGCCGTCGTGCTCTGTTTCCGATTCTGGAGCGTTTCTACTCCGAACTCCTATCGTTTGTGTCGGATGAATCTCCTATTATTTCTGTCGATAACCTCTAGACTCGTTATCGTGAATGAGGTGCCACTACACGTCTGTGGCAGGTTATTTCGTAAATTAACTTCTTGGAGCTCCATCAGGGAAGAGAATTTGTCAGTGATACGCCATGAAAAAGCGCCAAAATGCATTCATGTAAGCAATGAGCCTTAATGCTGAAATATGTGGCGCTGTTTATGCTCCAAAACATGCTTATTGAAATGACAGTGTTAACGCAATCAAGATTAAAAGTAATTTGTAGTTAGCATTCGCTTGCGTTTCTTCTGTCGCGACACCGTGAGGATGGTTTTCACCTTGCAGAGCTCCAGCGCAGCGAATTTTCATCTGCTCAGCGATGCTGGTGTTTCGTGGTTTCGCCTCTCATGTAAATTTGGTTCGGTTTGGTTTTGCAACACATTGTGATGACTCTGGGCCTGAATTGCCAGTTACGCTTAAAATAAGCGGATTCGGACTTCTTTCGCCGAGTCGCTTGTAGAATTTTTCGGTCGCGTTTTCGGGGCTTCTTTGCATTTTACCAGCAAATATAGTTATTTCAGTGGTCATCACGTTCACCAATAGCGCGTCGCGTTTCTCGTTCACAATGGAACGTTTGTCGATGAATTTTAGTAGTTGGGTGTTGAAGTCGAACTTAGGTTGAGGGAATCTGTAAGTAACGTTAATCATGCACTGGCAAACGTGAATTAAACCTAATGGAGATTACCGTGGAAATAATATAACTACTTTCGGATGAACGTAAGCACATATTGCTTTATATGTGTTTTCGTTCATAGCTGCGCATATTTTCTTCAACTCCCTTTCGTATGTGACAGTAATTGTTATCATATTTAACAATATTTTCAAGAATGGGAAAATTCGTGAAATGCCCGCTTCATTCGGGCTTCTTCGCGAAAGCCGCTTCGCTATTTTTTGTGGCCTTCTTTTGTGATGATTATTTGCTTGTTAGCTCGCTAGCATGTGGCGACTCTGCTATGGGCCGACTTCTGCGAGGAGCGTTGAAAGCCATGTGCTCCCAATTCCAATTAAACGTTGTAGGTAGCGACACGTTCAAATTATCGGGATTCTTTCCCCATATAGATACACACGGCTGTGCCGGGACCAGGGCTGTTAGTTCGAATTGACGAGCTTTTACTGTTATTCAAAAAAACGCGAATACAGCCGAAAGCAGAATCGTATAACAGCTGCGAGTGCAGGCACTGCCCGGAGTTTCCACGAGCGGCGGTGGTTTTACTCCGATGGCGGCGCTTGGCGGCTAATAGGCGTATTAACGTGAAAGTCTTTAATGTCCCCATGCTCACGTCCGTCCGTCCATCCGTCTGTGTCCATCCGTCCGCCCGTGTCCGTCGGTCCTTCCCTCCGTCCGAGCCCTGGCACGGTGCCAGGTGGCCGCCGGTGTGCGCAAACAGACGCCGGTCGCGTCGGACTCTACAGCCCTCGTACTTTGCTTGCGTAGCGTCGCTGTGCCCAGCGTTTGCAATCATGCAAGGAGGGAGACGCGCGCATCGCGTTCCATTCTGACCGACCCCGTCTCACTGGACACAGGCGTTCGCGGAACACACTTTGGAATTTACAAAGTGTCCGTCAGTTTAAGCGCTGGAACCCGGCTGGCGTTTGCATGATGCGCAATGCGCAAGAAAATACGAACGCTTGCGAACGGAGGCAGAGAAGTCTCGCGTCTCGCTGCGATTCGCGGTACAGAATTAAAAAAGAAAACACACACACATTCCCGTCTGTGTGCCATCCCACTCAGATTGTAAAAGAAAAAGGACATGACATATACTCCATCTCAGGAAAGTACCTTGCAGCACTGTGGAAGCTGCAGGGCTTGTTAGCCAATAGGAAAGGCGAAAGCCCTCTCAAGACGTGTTCATCCGCGTCGCGTCTGCTGCTCGTCGTCTCTTTGGCGTCGGCTCGCCTACCTTGTCGATACTTGCTCCCTTCAGTTATTATAGAAAACGCAAAAACCTCCGCGGGAACGCGACCTCGCTGTTTCTTTATGTTCAGAAACCCACTTGTGCAGGGCGTGTGAGGATCGCCGTTCTTTTTATAACAGAGTTCATACTGGCGTTTTCACCGAGTTCTTTTTTGACAGCACGGTCGACGCACTTTCAGCAGCACTCGCTTACCAGTCTTGGGTGGAACAGCAAATTATTGGCACAGAAAACAATATACACATTCAGGGTGTTTCGCATCGTCAGCGCATCACCGACGCTAATGTTGTGGCGACATCTGCTCAGTTAACATCAAACCACTTTTACGGCTCGGTACCGCCTCGGTAGTCTTAGCAGCATCATAACAAACCAGCGATATAAATAAAAATGTGGTTGATCCCTCTGATATAGGAATCGGTATGGCACACGAAAGTGAAACTTGTCTTCACAGAAGTAGTCCAATGTTTATTGCACATTGATATATAATGTCTATTGGTGTTCAGTGGCTACAGCACCCTTAGATGTTTATGCACTCATATTGATACCTGGTTGCACATCTCCACCACGACAACCAACGACTCAGCACCAGGATACACTTTACGGAGACACTACATTGCACGCGCAAATCACACTTCGACCACAGGCGTTCGCGAACCGTGCAAGCGAAACCGAATGGGTTTTCACTCAATCGTTTATCAACTGACGGTTCGCTGCAGCACAGGAGCGTGATTTGCGGGTCGGCGACCGTCCTGTGGATGTGCTTGGCATGCCGCGTCGCGTTGGCGAGCAGCGTCCAGCTGATAGGTCACTTCGGCGAAGATACGACCATTTCGGTCCTGCATCGGCGTCTGTATGGCAGACAGTTGGGTCACGATGCGCTCAACTTCGCAAACGCGAATGACAGAGTTCTCAGCTTGAGCCGTGAACGCGCGAAGGCCTCCCGCTCCCCCCATGGCGTGTCCATCGCTGCACCAAACCAACGCCTGCCAAACTCACTTGCGCGACAGTCGCCCGTCGACGCCGTTGTCTTTCGGCGGCGCTTAATGCAGCAGCTCTCGTAGTCGGTACCAACGCACTCGTATCAGTAAACGGCGGAGATACACCATTGTTGCATATGGAAGCTGCACTACGCTGCGCACGCTAGCACAACGCGAAAGACGAAGCACGTAACTCGCACCAATACAACGCGAATGACGAAGCACGTAACTGCGTTGTCACCGAGTCAAATCAGAGCGTAGAGCACGTCGCAATCAAAGCTTCCGTTTGTGGTCAGCGAAATTAGCTCCAGAAACTTTGTCGGAGGTGATTGCGGAGGCAACGCTACACTTTGTTTAAAGTCGGGCCAACGCCACCTAGGTGGCGTTGGTAGGCTGCTCTGATGTCAGCGTCTGTTCGAATTCAGGCATGGAGGCGCCGTAGTGCTGAGGCTACCGCAGCGTTCTCTGTCCGTGTTAGTTGGTGTCATAATGCAGTACTTCTCTTCTCCGCTCTTAGGCGGCGGCACGGCCCCGAGAAACGAAGAGCGCCGGTACAGAGCGAAGGAGTGTGAGATATATAAGGCGCGTCTGAAGCGTTCTTCGCGAATGCGCCGATGGCTCAGTCGGTTAAGCGCCCGCTTTCTATCGCCGTGGAACGGGAGGTCGTGGGTTCGATTCCCGGGACTTCCAATTTCGCGTAACTTTTTTCTTCTGATTTCTTTCTTTGTAATGTGTTCGTGTACCTTTTAACAATGTCATATCCGTGACGGAAATGCGTCAGTGAAGTCTTGGTGGACCCCGGCATAAAACACTTTCGTATTAAAAAATAAAAATAGAAAACCTCCTCTCCACCTCTCTCTCCTCTAGGCATCCCTGCCCGCGGAGGCCACACCCTCACTGCGCATGCGCGTTTCCTCCCTCTCTTTCCTCCTACGCTCCCCCCTCTCACCTCTAGGCATCCGTACCCGCGACGTCCACACCCCCCACTGCGCATGCGCGTCTTCCCCTCTCCTACGCTCGCCCCTCTCTCGCCTCGCGACGCCGACGCAGGCAGCGCCTGCTAGCGAGTTTTTTGGTTGAAAAAACCGACTACTCGCGCTGCACAACCATTCACTGGCCACCCCGTATATAAGGCACTGGATCTTGACCTGCAAGGTAGTGCCGGTGGGAGATTTCTCCTGTGCGTTGTCGAACGATAAAAAATTCGCAGTGTGCGCTTTAACTAAAAGCGGACTGCGGGTCTCTGTATCCAGTCCGAGTCTTCTGTCTCTCATTGCCTATTAGCAGCGATTGGGATGTTCCAGTAGGAAACACCGGTCCCATCACTGCGTGCTTTGCGCCCCCCAGGTTTCTCTCCTGTGCAACTCTGCGATGAGCGCCAGCGTCCACGCCGCCGCCGCCAGTGTAAGCGTTAGCGCCCGCTGCTTCGCATCTACACATGGTTCCCTTTAGCGGGAGATGGTGTAATCTTTAAGGCGAAAGCCTCTAATGTCTCATGCTCACGTCCGTCCGGTGTCCGTCCGGCGTCCGTCCGTCCGTCCGTCTGTCTGTCTGTTCGTCCGTCCGTCCATCCATCCGTCTGTCCGTCCGTCCGTCCGTTCATGTCCGTCCGTCCATCCGAGCTCTGGCACGGAGCCAGGTGGCCGCCGGGATGCGCAGATGGACGCCGGTCGCGTCGGACTCCATAGCGCTCGCGCTTTGCTTGCGTAGCGTCGCTGTGCCCAGAGTTTGCAATCATTCTGACCGACGCCGTCTCAATGGACCCAGGCATTCACGGAATACACTTTCCAATTTACAAAGGGTCCGTCAATTTAAGAGCTGGAACGCGGATGGCGTTTGCACGATGCGCAAAGCGCGAGAAAATACTAACGCATGCGAACGGAGGAAGATGAGTCTCGCGTCTCGCTGCGATTCGCGGTAAAATATTAAAGAAAAAAACACGCACCCATTCGGTTTGTGTGCTATTCCACTGAGAGTGTAAAAGAAAAAAAGACATGGCATAATCAGTGGAATGGCCACACGCTTTCGCCGAACACACTTTGAAATGTACAAAGTGTCCTTCAATTTTTACGGTTACCAGCCGGTAATCTCTGCATTATTTCAGAAATTTCGAAGTGCATGCGCTAAGGCCTTAACGTGTCACGTATCGCTGTAACGCTTCATGCGAGAAGCACAACTAAAGCCCTTGCACCTCGTTGATAATTAGAGTTAAGCCCGGAACTATATTATGTGCTGCGCAAGGACACCGCCTTTGTACTCCTCGTAGCTTCGGCTGTGCTGCAAGGTAGTTGTGAGATGGAGTATAGTCAGTCGAACGGCCACAAGCTTTCGCCGAACACACTTTGGAATGTACAAAGTGTCCTTCAATTTTTAACGTGGATGGACGGTTCCCATTTCTCTTCATACCTTCGCCCAGGCACACAAAGATTGAGAAGGCCCCGGCCGAACACGATATTAAGCTACTTCAGAGATACACACCACTATACTCCATCTCACAATTACCCTGCAGCACTGCCGAAGCTACGAGGAGTAAACAGGCGGTGTCCTTGCCCAGCACATAATATAGTCCCGGGCTTAACTCTCATTATCAACGAGGTGCAAGTGCTTTAGCTGTGCCTCTCGCATGAAGCGTTACGGCGCTACGTGGCACGTTAGGCCCTTCACGCATACACTTCGAAATTTGTGAAATAATGAACAGATTACCGGCTGGAAGCCGGTATTAACCACCCTAACCTCGGTGATGTACATCAACATGGCAGCCCCCCATACACCCCCCGACCACCCGCTTCCATCCGAATTCGTGCTTTTTACTGGCTCTCTGCCCGGACAGCAACAAATAAGTGGCATAATCTGTCATCGCTTAGTCTAATCTAATGCTGAGGGCAAATAATCAGGTATCTTCTTTCGCTATTATTTATATCGCTCGTTTGTTTTGGTGCTGCTAGGACTACTGAGAGGATACCAAGCCGTAAAAGTGGTTTGATGTTAACTGAGCAGATGTCGCCACAACATTAGCGTCGGTGATGCGTTGACGATGCGAAACACCCTGAATGTCTATGTTGTTTTCTGTGCCAATCATTTGCTGTTACACTCAAGAATGATACGCGATAGCTGCTGAAAGGGCGTCGACCGCGCTGACAAAAAAGAACTCGGTGAAAACGCCAGTATGAACGCTGTTATGAAAAGAACCGCGTTCCTCACAAACGCCAGCGAACACGCTCTGCAGAAGTGGGTTTCTGAACATAAAGAAACAACGAGGTGGCGTTCCCGCAGAGGTTTTTGCTTTTTGTACTAATTGGAGGGAATAAGTATCGACCAGGTAGGCGAGCCGACGCCAAAGAGACGACGAGCAGACGAAGCGACGCGGGAGAACACGTCTCGAGGGGGGCTTTTACCTTTCCTATTGGCTAGCAAGCCCTGCAGCTTCCACAGTGCTGCAAGGTACTTCTGAGATGGAGTGTAGTGGATTCAACAATTGCCGACCTATATAAACTCGCTCTATCCCAATACAGAGTCGCGCGCCTTCATCTTAAGCCACCGTTTAAGCTCAACGTATTCATTCAAAGTTCGACTAGTACATTTTTTTTCGATTTTCATAAAAATGTGACCTTCATTCAAATTATTGTGGGACTACAATCGCAGCGCGTACCTTTCAGCCTAAATCCTTCTTGTCGCGTTTCTTTCTGTGTTTTTTTTTTCTCTACAGCTTCTGATGTATACAACCAACGCTAATCACATTAATATTGCTACAATCTCGGCGTAGCCTCAGCGATTGCACCAAATCGTGTGGGCTTTCTCAGGGGCTACTACGCGTATTCCTGGTTTTAAGATGCCCGGCCAGCTAAGGATACAGTGGATAGCATAGGACACTATTTCTGCTCATATACAAGCTGACACCGCCACCCACAGTGAGCTGCCACCTAGTCTAAAAGTGGTAGTAGTGATATCGTACTGGTATAGCGCAGCTCAGTTTGAGCATGAGGAAAAGAGTCAACAAAAGTTGGAAGTTTAGCGCTCATCCTGTTGTCTGTGTTTCCTTCTACGCTGTTGACTCTTTTCCTAATGCTCAAACTGAGCTGCGCTATACCAGTACGATATGAAAATGCACCAACTTGCCCAATCTGCAGTACTTGTAGTAGTAGTGGTTTATTAAGGAAATGACGCTTATTTCTGCAGCCCAATAGGGAGCATGGCGCAGCGTCAGGGGAAGGGGAAGTGGGAAATAAAGAAGATAGTAGTAAAAGAAAAAGAGAAACAGACAGGGTCTCGTCCATTCATGGGGAGAGGCCGATGGTGAAGTGATGCCAGCAAGTACTGGGCGCTCAACGGAAGGTGGTGATCCCGGTCACCTCCACAAACTCCAAGAGGCTTTGGAGAGCCCGGAGTTTGGGAGGCGATGGGAACAGCAGTTCGTCTGCGGTCGTCGCAGGGAGTCCCTCTTGTCTGTAAGGCGGTGGTAAGCCTTGAGCGTTCCTGCGCCAGCGCTGGGCAACCACAGAGAAGGTGCTCAAGGGTCTCGTGGTCGCCACAACGTTCGCAGGCCGGTGAGGGGGGAGCGTCCCTTGGAGAACAAGCGCGCCGCTGTCCACACACAGCCCGTCCGGAGGCGAAG
This sequence comes from Rhipicephalus appendiculatus, assembly GCA_030522465.1. Classification (NCBI taxonomy): domain Eukaryota; kingdom Metazoa; phylum Arthropoda; class Arachnida; order Ixodida; family Ixodidae; genus Rhipicephalus; species Rhipicephalus appendiculatus. Next base: position 15,436 of record JALIZH010010905.1, on the reverse strand, counting down.
AAGCGTGGCGCACTCCCGCTTAGTAAGGCCACCCTCTGGAAGAGGCTTCGGGCCTTTGCCATTGGTCACTCTGGCATCCGGGTGAAGAGTTGTAAGCAGCTGTCTCAGGCGCTGCCTCGAAAAATCAGAGGCAGCAACTGCTCGTGTAAGCGGCACGCCAGGGTGGTGGACTGTTGTAGCAAGGGTGTCCGCTTGCTCGTTACCGGAGATTCGCACATGAGCCGGCATCCAATGAAAGGAGGCAGAAACCCCTGCAGCAGCCAATGCGGAGAACTTTGAACTCAGCAATGACCCGGTAAGCCCGGATCGTCGGTGGTTCATGAGGCTCTGCAGCGCTGGCCTCGAGTCGCAGAGCACTGCCACTGGTTGCTCAGGAGGGTCCTCAGCCAAAGCAACGGCGGCTACATGGAGGCCCGCCAGCTCTGCCGCGGTGGAACTCGCAGCGAAGGGGAGCCGGCATTGTCGGTTCACTGCTCTAGCCGGGTTGGTGCAGGCTGCAGCGGCGGATCCGTCAGCCCGAACTGATCCATCCGTGAACAGCAGCAGTCTTCCGTCCAGCTCGTAGAGCTTGCAGGCAGCAGCCTGCCGCAGGGCAGCCGCTGGTGTCCGCCGTTTGGTTGACCGACCGAGCGACAGATGGACGTCAGCAGGGCGCTGATGTGGTGGCGACCGGGCGATTGGCACAGGGGGGGGTTGGCGATCACCTGCTCATATAATCGGCAAAGACCACCCATCCGGGAGGACGCCTGGCTGCGAAGTCTGGCCATCAGGGCTCCGCCATCTGGAGCACGATAAAGGCGGTCGATGTGCCCCAGGGCTCGTTCTAGCATCCTCAGTGAGAGCGGCCAATCACCAGCCTCTGCCAGCGTTGCTGCGATCGGCGAGTGCTTTGGGAGCCCCAGGATGCTCCTGACAGCAGCTCTGTGCAATCCCTCCAGCTGCTCCCTTCTGGCCGGTGTGAGAGCGACCAATGGAAAGGCATAGAGCAGGACAGTCTAAAAGGGCCCTTTCCCAAGTTATCACAGGAGTGATTTCCTCCACCGCCGCACCTCACGAGATTTCATTCCACCGTGTGGTTCAAACCTCCCAGGTGGCCTTACCCGCCAGGAGGAGATGGTGTTTCGGAGACTTCGTGGGGGGCAGCACTTACTCCGTCGGTCACATATGCCTGGTCACAACATCTGCATGGACCATTTGGCGATACTTACCCATTCTGTACAACTGACGCGTCCGCGCCTACCATCAAGCACTTGTTATGGACAAGCCCTGGCCTCAACCGGATACGGCGGCGCTACCTCAGAACAGTGGGCTTTCATGCGACAAGGCCACCGGACTACGATTTGTGGCTCTACGGGCCCCACGCTAGAGCACTGTTGATGTGTATAGCGGACCTCCATTGGTATATATAACTCTGTTTTCCGTTATGCAAACTTTCGAAATTAAAAAAAAAGTATCTTCCAAGGAGGCTTGAGGTATAAAAAAAAACCAAAAAAAAAAAACTCGGGAGCCGTTCCGCTATCGGGAAAAGGGAGGCAAGCCAAGCTTGGCGTAAGTGTGACTGACCTAATGCTTTTCCATCTTTTCACAGCGAAAGCTGTTATGAGATCACAACAAAGGCCGTTTTTGCGCCGTAGTTGTCCGTCGTCACCGCCGCCGCCGGTTTCCGTAACCAGTATCGCGCAAAAATAAGACTAAATAAATAAAAAAATCCTAGAACAGAATGGGAATCGAACCCGGGTCCTCTGAGTTGCAGCCCAGCACTTTACCACTGAGCTACGCCGGTACTTGAACCTGCGTTGCAAACTGACCCTATGCAGGCTTCATGTCGGGTAAGGAATCGCGTTAACATGTGAAATAAAGCGTTTTTAGAACAGTAAAGAAACAACCAGGCGTCACACAATGCGAATTGCGTAATGAGTGGGGCGTTCAATGCTCCAACCCATTACAAAAGCATCAGGTATAATTCTTCATCGTCGTCAGCCACAGTATCAACAAAGTGCACGTAATGCGTTACAAGAGTGTACAGCGGGTACTGCGCTTTTCCGAAGAATGACGAATAATGGCGCAGTGGACGCTTCCCCCCTACACAAAAATTATGACGATTTATGGTGTAGTGGGTACCATGTAAGCGTGTTTGTAGTAGTTGTCCCAAAAGTGTTTTAGAAAGGCTCTAAAAAGGCCGCTCTCCCAGCTTTCGCTGTGACTATGACGCAGGTTCCGCACAGGCCTGGCGGTTTTTCCTTTCTTTCTTTCTTTCTTTCTTTCTTTCTTTCTTTCTTTCTTTCTTTCTTTCTTTCTTTCTTTCTTTCTTTCTTTCTTTCTTTATTTATTTATTTATTTATTTCCTTCTTTCTTTCTTTCTTTCTTTCTTTCTTTCTTTCTTTTTTTCTTTCTTTCTTTCTTTCTTTCTTTCTTTCAAGGTGATTTATTCTAGGTGTGTCCTGCTGTATTCGGCTCGACGCACCGTGTATTCTCGTCCCTTGTACGGAAGTGTTTGTAGCGTCCTATACTTTTTCCAAATGAATTCCTTATGTTGTCCTTTCAAAGCCACACTTTTCTGGTTAATATGAGGCAGAATCATGTTTAATATGAATCATGATTTAATTTATGTTCACCGCTGAGGTGAGCAATGCATAAGCATAGCATCAATAGCACTTACGGAGGGAGAGTTAACCTATCTGAACAGAGCATGTGGCGTTAATCGTGCATGGCTAACCTTCATCTCTCGCTGAGTTGTCATGTGTTTTATTTTTCTGGTTATTCCTTTTCTTTTGCTTCCGTTTTGTTTTCTTCTTTTGTGCCGAGTATATATGCGCGTTTCTGAAGAAAATAAACTAGTTGTAAGCTAGCGCATGGTGCGTCCTTCTTCCTATCATTCACGTCTCGGTGTGGCGCTGTGGGTCACCACTTTCGAGCTTTCGAATGCGCAGTGCTGCCTAATCGGGTGTGCGCGCCGGTCGCTAGTGATGAGAGGATGGTGCGTACACTACAGTCCCTAATGCTTGGGCGACCCAATCCGCCGTTCGTTTTGCATTTCTCACCGACAGTGCAGCTGGTAAGGAGAAGGAAAAATTGACAAAAGTGGCCGTGAAGATGAGAAAGAGTGCTCTTTCTCACCATTCTTCTGGCCCCTGTGGCTGATTATTGCTATTCTTTACCGCACTGTAGCAATATTGGATATTTTAAGGCGAAAGGCTTAGAGTCATCATCCAACGCAAAAATTGATCGTCGGCGTCCCGCGTTGGCGGCGTCAACACGAGTGTTGCAAAAAATCAACATCACTTGATGACGTCACCAGATGACGCCATCACGATGTCATAGATAGCGAAAATATTAGAAGTCACCATGACGTCACATAACGTGCCGTCACATGATGAGGTCACCACGTGACATCGTCGCTTTACACTGCCTCCGTGATCCGTGGGCCGATCACGGAGGCAGTGCGAAACCAGGTGAGATGTAGAAAGCTGACAATGCCTCCGATCCTGGAGGCTGTGTAAAACCACGTTAAGTCCAGAGCAACAGTACATCGAATGAAGAAAAAGAAAAAAGTTGGATGTTGCCTTCGAGTCGTCTTAGCCTACCGCATATGGGGCCCTGTGAGTTTTTGAGTACAATGATCCCAGCACACCCTACCAGGAGTGGACCGTTGAGAGTGACGTACACACTTTGTTTGCAAATATATCTTATTAAGACTTTCCGATTGCAAAGCTTTCTATTTGTTTACGTTAGTATGAGCAGATTCCGCATACTTAGAGACGACCTTGAACGAGTCAGAAGGCGTCGATTTGTTAACATATAGATTAAAATATCTTGCATTAAAGAACTCCGCAAAAGCTGTCAACATTTCATATCACCATTGTGCTCTGAAATTTTTTTCGCTTGTTTAAATTTCAACTACTTACGACGCGCCTACACAGCAGCTGCTCAAAAAAATGGATGTAATTGAAGGTTATTGCTGTAACGATCACTTAATTTATTTGAATGACATCACGCGTCGTTTGTCATGCGCTTAAAACTTCGAACAACAGAACTGAAGCGAAGGAGCAGGCTTGGCAACTGAACATGCGCAGCACGCTGTATTCTCACACTACACTATTAACGCCGACACGGAAGCCGAAGCCCAAACGCTGAAGTCAGCGGTCGTAAACGGGCCGTAAAAGTCATTTCGTATGGGCCACGGCCACAGAACAGTCGACGCCATACATGCGAACGTACATATTGATGGCTACCACACGAAATCAGAAGAAATCGACACGGAACCACGTGCTCCTGACGGCAACTCCACTAGATTTTACAGGGCATTTTCCTTGAAAATTCAGTACAGATTTTTTATGCATTTTTATGCATTAATGTTTCAATCACTTGAGCAGGATAGACTGGCCGACAGCGCCGAGCAGCCTTCACCTAGCCAGTGCGCACGCGCGAAGAGCGGCACGCCAGTCGCCTATCGGACGTCACACGCGAGAGGGCGCCATTCAAACATCTCGGAGCCAATAAAGCTTTGCTGTAAGAGATACTACAATTACTTCTCCAGAGTGAACTCAAGCTTAGCAGTACATTTTCCAGGCTCTTGAGTACATGACCTTTCAGTTGACGCATAAAAAAAAATTGGCAGATCCCAAGTATCATGGGAATCGATGTTATGCGAAGCATGCGGAGGCAAGGTGACTGGGTTGTAATTTTTTTATTGAGCGAAACATTCCGACATGACGTTAAAAATATGTAAAAAGGTTGTACGCGCAGACATGTGTTAAACAGTCGCATATGTTTCATATTCGTTATCAAATCTTACCCTCCCATACAAATTTTGGTATACGCAAAGTTAAGGAGGTGATCACGAGAGCACCCAGACGTAGGCAGCTAGATAGATAGATACGTAGATAGAACCGCAAAAGTGCTTACAGTACGCAAAGAAATGCTTCGCATTTAAAAAAAAACGAGGACTGAAAATGTTCATGTCAGTAAACGCTCCAAAAAATCCCACGCTCACCTGAATGTACGTTTAAAGTTTTTTTTTTTTTTTTTTTTTTTTTTTTTTTTTTTACACGCGTAACGTATGCGTGATGTTTCTCCTCGCTTACCGATCACGCCTACTAGGAGTGACCGGCGAGCCCTTCTTCACGCATGGCAGGCGCGACATGCGAGGCACTTTTCGCATGCTTACTATGGCCTGAACATTATGCACGTTTAAATACGGCACCGAGAATGTGCGCCAAAGGAGGAAAGAGACGAAGTGGGGCGAGCCCCACTCCCTCCCCCGTCTCTCCTTGGGCTCAGATACTAGTCAGCTTGAAGCACCGGTCGCTATCGGCTTGGGTTGCTCCTCTGAAGCAACCTTCGCCTACTATGCTGTTCTTTCCTATCCACCTTACACTGCAAATCATTTCACACACCCTTACGGATAGTTTCTCGATAAAACACCCATCCTACGCCCCTTTTTTCTACCATTATTATCCAAATGGGTGTAATGCCTTCTCTTTTGACCCTCTGCTCATCCATTTTTTTATTTGTGGGTGTACAACGGGCGTATGTTCGGATAAAACACCTATGGGTGTATCTTTGAATGTTACACATATGGGTCATTACACGCAAAGTCCCAGCTGTCGCACTCGGACAACGCAGATTGTTTCTAAGAAAATTTGTGCAATCATCATTTATTTGTTCTGTTACATACTGCCGGCCTACGGCCTACTATGGAGGTCTAAGGCAGGATTAGGGACATAAATACAGAAGACAACACAAGCTCAAAGTGATGAATACCATTGCACACAAAAAGAAACAAATAAGAACATAAAGTAACATTCTGCAAAGCCGTGACATTGGCAATATATACAAACAAAAAATGAACAAACTCTATGGCAGTGAGCATTCCTAACCATAGCACAGAAAGGCGGAAAATAAAAATTATCACCATTTATTCTAACGCAGCAAAGTGATAAAAGATAGCAAGCGAGTACATGACCTAACATGGCGCTTCAAGCGTAGGGGCGCCTACGGAGCTGCATTTCTGGTCGCCTGCAAAAATCAGTCAACATCGGGACATTCAACGCGTCCCAATGTTGACTCTATCACATTTTGTGATAGATCAAATAAAATATCTTTAACCCGTCGTGACAGTGCGTCGTTTCAAGTTTTTTGTAGTTCTTCTTGCTGTAGGAGGTCCAATGGGGATGTTTTCCAACTATAACAGTTCAAAATGAATCTAACAGATTTTCTTTGGATACTTTTCAGTTTTTGTTTATTAAAGGTTGTCCAGGAATCCCAGGTCGCCGCTGCATACTCCAATATGGGCCTAATAAAAGTCCGCAATATATGGTTGGTTTTTCAGAGTTATGGATGACCTAGCGTTTTTTACTATGAATTGTCATCTTCGATGTGCAACACCAGTTCGCCATTGTACTTAATGCTTGGTCTAGTAGGACCTGATCACTGGGGCTAGATATTTCCTGGTATAAGGCGCAGACGTCTGCGAACAGCCGAATTCGGACGCGTATGTTGTGAACAATGTCATCAGTGAAAACAAAAACAAAAGAATGCCCCATGTGGTTTCTCGAGTATTCAGAATACTGCATGTAATTTTTGCTACATAGCACGGATCACTGAGGCAAAATTATTGCATGAAAATATTTTTTCAATCTCGTGGTGCCCTCAGAAACATAGCTCGCCTTTTATTTGGTTTTGTGTGCGTGTCCTCACCTGCATTAGGTTGTAAAACTCGGGTGCATGTACACCAGATCTTGTAGCTGCTGGTGGACATATAGTGAATATGGCTTGAAAGGGTTGACGCTTGGACAAGTTGGTGTGGATTCATTTCGAAATGTTAACAGCGCATAGAACGTTTAGGAAGGGACGAGACAAGAGAGGCAAAGAGCGCGAGTTGGAAGTCAGCGCTCTTTGCCTCTCTTGTCTGGTGCCTTCCTAAACGTTCTATGCGCTGTTAACATTCCGAACTGAATGTGGGCCTGGACAAGTCTTTGTCCAATAACCATGGTTTTTTTCACACACATGAAAAACAAATCAGTGGAAAGTGCATTGAAATGAATGAAAGTGAATAAGCATCAGAACCACTTAGTAGCAACTGTGAAGTAACACAGTCCATCATATACTTTTTTTTGTAACTGTAAATATTATGCTTGCCATCCCTGCATATCTACAGGAAGTCCTGCAGAGCAGAGGGCTGGAATTTCACTGCCTGTAGCTTGCATGCCCGTTAATTGAGCTCTTAATGCCAGGATGTCAATAACTTGCAGTGTCAGAATATCTGCTGCACATGGTTGGATCATGAATAAAACAAAGAAACAGAGAGCATAACTGTTAGTATTTGTCCAAAGGTGGAGATGAAAATTAAGACCTCATTGGGTGGATTTTATGTTTGTGTTGAAGTTCTTGGAACCTTTATAGCATTGTGATCAGGCTGTCATTGCAAAACCTATTTGAGCAGCTTCCCTATTTAATCATGAAATATGGTAACGTATGAGAGTAAACATATATCGTAGAGCTGCGAGGCACTTTTTTTCAGCAATTCTCTGAGTGTCACGAGAAGTAATGTGCATTACCGAAACATTTGGCCTGGTGATTAAGGCTAATCCCTCTGATTTGTAGGTTTTGCCATTTGCAGAGCAAAGAGTGAGACAGAGTCGAGACAGATAAGCTTTTATACAAGGATACGGTAGAAAGCATTACAAACTTTCATGCAAAACTGGTAAGCAACATCCAGCTGACAACCTCAGACTGAAAAGAACAAATGCACAGAGAATCATTCCTCATAATAACAGCATGTAGCAAAAAAGAACAGCGAGCCAGCGACATCGTCACAATGACAAGGAAATATACAAATAGAGGATCGTACATCCTTACTGTGCATTTGTCTTTCGGTGTCTAAATGTGTTTCTCTGTTTTTCATTAGCGCTGGAAATGCAACAAAGCTCATATAGTTCAGCTCTGTAATCGTAGATGTACTTACAGCCTTGTGCTCCTTCACGAGCTTCTTTACACCGCCCTCAATCAAGCCCTTTACGTTATATCCTTTACACGTATTTCTCACCGCTTCAGTCATCCACTGCAAGTCACGTGCCCACGTGCCTGAACTACTCGTTTCACTGCCTCATACATCCCATGAAATTGCCAGGGTCTGGAACTGTCTTCCTGTAGACATTGCTGCCATTACCAGCCCATCCTTGTTTTACCATGTAGTTAATCACATTGAAGTTTCCAATATTGTAAACCCGCCACTTATGAACTGCCTCCTTCAGGAGGCCCTTAAAGTAAATAAACAGAACTAACTGCCACATCACCTCAGAGACAAAAAAAATAGATGCAAATAGAGAATCACTCTTATCACTTCTCAAAAAAGCTAACAGAACATCAAGCGGGCAACATCATACTGAAAAGATTAAAAAGGAATGACTCATATCCCTCCTAAAGTAACCGATACATAGTAAACAACAACAGCCAGTTGAAATTGTCACATCAAAAAAAACCGCCAGGCCTGCGCAGAACGCGCAGCACAGCCACAGCGAAAGCTGGGAGAGCCCCCTTTAGCCTCTTTTAAACACTCTTGGGGCAACTACTACAAGCCCACTTGCATGGTACCCACTACGCAATAAATCATCATAATTTTTGTGTAGTGGGGAAGCGTCTACTATGCCATTCTTAGTCATTCTTCAGAAAAGGGCGGTGCCCGCCACACTCTTGTAACGAATTATGTGCACTTTCTTTGTTGATGCTGTGGCTGACGACTATGAAGAATTATGCCTCAGACTTTTGTAATGGGTTGGAGCATTGAACGACCTACTCGTTACGCAATTCGCATTGTGTGACGCCTGGTTCTTACTTTACTGCTCTAAAACGCTTTACAACACACGTTAACGTGATTCCTGACCCGATATGAAGCCTGCGTAGGGTCCAGTTTGTACCGCAGTTTCAAGCAGTGGCGTAGGCTCAGTGGTAGAGTGCTGGGCTGCCACGCAGAGGACCCGGGTTCGATTCCCATTCTGTCACAGGAGTTTATTTATTTAGTTTTTTTCTTATTTCGTGCGATGTTGGTTACGGACACCGGCGGCGGCGGCGGCGGACAACTACGGCGCAGGAACGACCCTTGTTGTGATCTCATAACAGCTTTCGCTGTAAAAGAAGAGATACAAAGACAAATGACTCCTGTCACTTCTCATAATAACAACATGTAGCAAACAGCAGCAGCCAGGTGACCACGTCTCATGGAAAAGAAAACAAACAAAAACAATGATTCCTATTACTCCTCATAATAACAGTATGTAGCAAACAACAACGGCCAAGTGATGTCACACTGAAAACAAACGATTTTAAAAAATGATTCATATCACTCCTCATAATAACAATGTATAGCAAGCGACAGCGAAGTCACAACGTCACACCGAAAAAAAAAACATACAAAACGAATGATTCTTATCACTCCCCATAACTGTATGTAACAAACAACAGCCAACAGACACCTCGCTGGGAAAATCTTCACAACCGAGGCAACCTATTCAGCACAAAAACATTAACACGCAACTTATCTTTCACACCAATGAAGTGTTATGGCTGTGCAAAACATGGCTATAGTTCATGTTAAACTTGATAAAAAAGACAAAGTTTCACCGCAAGGGTGAAGCAATGAATGCGATATCACCAAATTGTAATGTTATACGAAGTGAGGCTCGCAGCTAACTCTTTCGTATCCGATCTCACGCAACTCTACAAAACGCTGATTTAAGAGAATACGGCCGCTCCAGGGACACTATTCGCCCATTCTCATTGCGTTGCGAGTGCTGCACGTAGAAGGGTATACAAGCCGCCCGCTAACGGATGCCTAGATAGTGAGATAACGCGCGCGCCAATGACGACCGCGCTCGTAAAATCCAAGGTCGCAGTTGCTGCTCGCGATCGGGACCACCCCCCACCCCTCCCCCTCGCGTCTTCTCAAGCTTTTTAAAGACGGGCGGGGCGTCTCTTCTTTGCTCGAGCATTCAACGGCCGATCTAACAGACGGGGGGGATGTTATCGCATGCGCCTCCGGAGCGGCGGAGATAGGCCGGCTCGTTTTATTTCCGCTTCAGCCGCGTTCGTCACCCCTGCTCGCGCGCTACTACCCGCGGGTAGAACGTACGATGCGCTGGGGGGATCTTATACGTTTGGACTTTATACGGTACATGACGGTGACGGCGAAAATCCGTAGAGACTGTCAATATAATTGCTATCGCAGTAAAAGTTATTTTAGTGAGTATTGATTTCTCGGCTCACACTTATAGTACCTCGCACGAAACTGATTAATGTATATGAAAAAGATTTTGAAGGGATGTGGAAGTTCATATCGGGACGAGTGGTATTAAAAAAAACATAAGTACTGACTTACTAAGAAGCCAGCCATTAAGCCAAAGACTTCTGAAGTCTATAACCAACTTGTTATAGGTATTGGTATAAAACATAAAACGAAAACTGAACTGCTTTAAACATGTCACGTCTGTTAGAGCTTGCCGAGCTGAAATAAGGCTTTTGTTTCCTAATGTATGAATACTCAGTTCATTAGCATCATGTTCTGAAACATCTGTTAGAACAGTGGTTTCAAGACACCTTTTGACAACATAGGCGTGGTAGCGCTCATCGAATATGATTGGCTGAAGTTTTTGCGCATACATAAAGATCTGCCGTCTAACAGAAAAAATACCTGTAAATGCGGCAAAATATTTCCCATCTTCAGACATACTGATCACTTGAACGCTACCAACAGCATACACAGTTCCTTGAAGATCATGTGATACCAGAGAGAACACATTATCGGTGTTCATAGCATTTTTTGGTGTAATTCTGCACATCAGTAGGCCAGTGTTCAAGGAAAGCTGGCTTGCATCCTGTAGTGACCGTCCTCATGCCACTGTCTTCAAAAGAGTGAAGATACATCTCAGATGCTTGATGGCGGTTTGACAGAGTCCATGCAATATTTTTAAAATTCCTTAATTTCGCTGCCAAATCTTTAAAGCATTCTAAACAATGACACGACAGGCCCAACTGGGAAAAGGCATGAGGCAGACTTGGCTCCCTCATCGGATGATTAGGGGAGATCACTGCGTTTGTAACGAGTCCTGCATAAACGAGAGCTTACTGTGGGTGGCGCGTATCCCTACGGCGAGCACCTGCTTGCTTTCAAAAGCCTTTGGTGACGTTTCAGCCGCGCAGACAAAGCCCAGAGCATCCCAGTACCACCAAAGTAGCTTCCACAGGGATTCCACAGTGGGTATTCAGATAGGCAATGGACCTTTGAGAAGAAGTTTACTCAGGAAACAAGTCATTATTAGGAGCATAGCTCCTCAGGCCGGCCCCCCCGCCGTCGCCGTCGCCGTTGAAGCTCCCTGGCGTGGTGCCAGCTGTGGCGTCTCCCTCTCACGCGGGAGGATAAATGAGCTTTATGAGCGCTGCAACGCGGATAGCGTCTGCACGATGCGCAAAGCGCGAGAATACGAACGCATGCGAAGAGGAGGCACATTAGTCTCCCTCTCCCTCTTTCTGCGTCTCTGCCCTCTCCTCTCCAACCAGCGAACGCGCGAAACCATCGCTTAAACCTGTCGTCCGCCCAATGGTTGCTCCGTTGCCTGGACACTGAAACGCCGTGCGCGCCGAACGCCGCGTGCGTCCCATTTCTAAGGAGCTTCGCTCATCGGTTGTATTCGCACACGGAACTGCTAGTTTTTTGAAGAAGTCTTCTGAAGCCTGGGCGCAGCGGTGACAGTATATTTCACGTAGGTGGGCCGTGTAATGATTGTTGCGGGATATCTTGCATCCACTGGCGTCGGGGAGCCACGCAATCGCATCGCATTCTGCAAAACGAGCACTTACAAGCGGTGTCGGTTCACCTACACCGGTTGTAAGTTCAGTAGGAATTTTTCGCAGTCGTTACTGTCTAGCTACCGTCCTTCGTAGTGGGCTAGTCTGTTCTACTGACATTGTCATTTTTGGCGCGTACGATCTACGTGGCTTCCCTCTTAGAAATGAAACAGCATGACGAACTTGCATTTTCCAGGTGTGTGACCACTTACACTGCAGACTGTGCACTTCACAGCGTGCCGCTGGTCTCACTTGCTCGCTGTATCAAGCAGTGTTGGAAATCTGCTAGACTGGCCCTTGCTCTTCAAGATTGGCGTAGCGTCCACATTGCCCGTATGTTGAGGCCCTCATCTTTTCCACGTTAGCGGCCGCCAATTTGCAGCGCGCACTGCCTCTTCCAGCCTCACTTAGTGACACTTCCAGTTCGCCAGTTGTTTCAGACGCACACTCGCGTCGCGGATCAAGCAGACAATGCGGTTCTTTTGCGTCCCATCAAGCCTTCTACCAATACCAGCGCTGCTTGCAGTCTCTGGTATCTCCATTACAAATTCGTTTTCCGTGTCGCATGCATGTTGATTTTTTGTGAAGTGCTTGTACGATTCCGCTATTTCCTTGCATGTCGAAACAGATCGCTCACCTAGAAGCTTCACAGCATCTTCGCATCTCAGGCCCTGTGATTCACCCGGTAAGCAGCCAACAAATCCTCGGTACTTCTGCTCAAAGCCATGACGAAAATCACTGCGGTTCTTCTCGTCCGTGTTGTCCTCAGCCGTGAAGTATGACTTCAAACCCGACTGCTAAGCCACCCCAGTAGTCCGTCTCCTCGTCAAAAGTTAGGGGTTTTTCATGCACAGCCGTGGTCGCCGAGCGACCATTCTTTGGACAGCCTCGTCGCCTCTGAAGCATTCTGACACGAGCGTACAGTTGTGAACAGGGCTCACTGGGACAGAGGCGTTTTGTAGCCTCTTGAAGTGTATGCAAAGGACGTTTGCGGTGGCAAGGACCACAGTTGTGCGCAGGCTTCCCCATTTGGGGCTGCAAAGTCTCACTGAAGAATCCCCACTCCTCTGTTCGCCGCATTCGAAAGAAAACAGGCTTCAAAATTTTGCAATAGAACCCGCCAGCGTGGTATAGCGGTCATGGTGCTCAACTGCTGCTAACCCGGAGGTCGCGGGATGGAATTCCGGTCGCGGCAGCCGCGTTTTCGATGGAGGCGGGAATGCTTGATGCCCGTGTAACAGGGTTGCCAACCGTAGGGTAATTACCCTACTTGTGCGGTATATTCGTAATTTTTTTCGGGCAGCGTAGGGTAGTGGGGCGGTAATACGATTTTCTTAACAGGCGTAGGGTGATTTCCGTCTTTCGCTCCACATCGATCAGAGAGAAATATAGACGATTGACGCGAGATATCTGAGGGTCCGAAAACTGAATCATTTTACAGCGAAAGCTATGATGAGATACCAACAAGGGTTGTTTTTGCGCCGTAGTTGTCCGCCGCCGCCGCTGCCACCGCCGGTGTCCGTAACCAATATCACACGAAATAATAAAAAACAACTAAATAAATGAAAAACACCTATGACAGAATGGGAATCGAACCCGGCTCTCCTGCGTGGCAGCCTAGCACTCTACCTCTGAGCTAGGCCACTGCTTGAAACTGCGGTGCAAACTGACCCTATGCAGGCTTCATGTCGGGTAAGGAATCGCGTTAACGTATGTTGTAAAGCGTTTTAGAACAGTAAAGTAACACCCAGGTGTCACACAAATCGAATTGCGTAACGAGTGGGTCGTTCAATGCTCCAACTCCTTACAAAAGCCTCAGGCATAATTCGTCATCGTCGTCAGCCACAGCATCAACAAAGTGCACATAATGCGTTACAAGTGTATAGCGGCTATCCGCGCTCTTCCGAAGAAGGACGAATAATGGCATAGTAGACGCTTCCACACTACACAAACATTATGATGATTTACGGTGTAGTGGGTACCATGCAAGTGCACTTGTAGTAGTTGCACCAAGAGTGTTTAAAAAAGGCTCTACAAAGGCCGCTCTTCCAGCTTCCGCTGTGACTGTGCTGCGCGTTCCGCGCAGGCCCTGCCGGTTTTTTAAAAAATAAAAGTGGAACTCTTGCAATTCCCATGTCGCCAGCTTAAAGGGGAACTCCGGTGTATTTTCGACCATATTGAGATAATGCCGTTTTCAAATAGTATTAACAGTCCTGTATTAGTTAGGGTGGTTCGTTTTACTGAGAGACTCGTCAACAATTTTAAACAAGCAATAAACAATGAGTCAAAACCGAAACCGAAACAGGGAGCTGCTCCGTGCTGGGTATGCGATGACGTCACGAAATCCGCTACACGCCGCCACGGCTGGACAGGGTGTAAACATAGAACACGTGCTTCTTCCATCGCGTGAAAATCAAGCTGGCGATGTCATCCGAAGCTGAATCAAGCGGTGCCAGCCCGTCTGAACTTACCAGTGACGAGTTCAGCGATGAGTGCAGCTACTATCTGCGCGCGGAAGCATCGCCTTTTGATTAGGACCCGCCGGCGCGTCAATCAGCTGACGTGCCCCACTTTGATCTCCTCGTTGCTCAGTATTGTGCGGGCTTACTGTAGGACCCAGTGTCAACGACTACTAACGCGATATGCAGCTGACAAAACCTAACAAACATGCTCGCGTCGTGGTCGCCTCGTAGAAGAAAATTTACACCATCTTCCCAAGGGAACCCTGATGGGATGCGAAGCAGCAGCGTTGCGCATGGGAGCGGTAGAGAGGGTGAAGCAAGAGAGAGGTGACACGTACAGACATGTTTCAACGCGTACGTTAGGCGCGCGTCAGGCGGCAGCTGTGGGCGCTGCGGAGAACGCGCGGCCGGCGAGGGAGAGAGTGACGTCAGCGCGCACTGCGAGGGGAGCGTGACGTCAACGCGCAGCTGCGGCGTGACCTACTTGGCACCGCTCCAACACCTGCGGCGAGGGGAGCGCGTTGCCGCGCGTTCGTACGGACGCACGGACGGAGGAACAGTGTTACACAGCCTAGTCAAAAGAGCTGCTTCGCATCTAAAAGCGCGCGCTGCATCCGCCTGCTGGGACGAGACGGGGTAGGCACGTTCCGTCACCTGCCAGGGAGGCCCGCGTTTACAGGCGTGTTTCGGAATCGGCTACCAATTTTTGAAATTCGTTTTCTAAAAAGCTAAGTGAGTTACAGCTTTATAATTTGGCACATATCATCAGCGTGCTGAAGAGAACATATGCTCAAAGTTTTTATATTAATCGGTGGATGTCAAAAAATCGCCGGAGTTCCCCTTAAGGCATACACCAACGATGATACATCGCACATCCATGCGCTAGCGGTGTTGTTTTGCGTTGACCAATGGCGCGCTGCGAGCAACAATAACATAGGCAAGGCCCAGCAGAATTGTACACCCGCCAGCAAAATAAGTCGGAACGCGCGAGCTGCGACCGCAATCAGATAACACTGCCTCAGCGCTCCCTTTGGTGTTCAGCGTCTGATGACGAGACATGGCAGTGCACCCTTTCACACTCGCATCCATGTCTTTTTACTCGCATGCAAAATGCTAGCTGATAACATGTAGTG
>JALIZH010010902.1:0-43889 GCA_030522465.1 Rhipicephalus appendiculatus | reverse complement strand
CCCCTAGTTCTCTTCTGTCAACTAAGCCCCGATAGCATAAGGACGTGTCAGTTCTTTAGCAGTGTATAAGCCTCATGTGTCCCCCTAACTTCGCTGAGCCCTATTACATCCCATTCCACACCCTCTAATTCCTCGAATAGCACAGCTAGACTCGCCTCACTAGATAACGTTCGAGCGTTAAACGTAGCCAAGTTCAGATTCCAATGGCGGCCTGTCCGGACCCAGAGATTCTTAGCACCCTCCGCTGCGTCACAAGGTCTGACCGCCGCCTTGGTCAGTTGCTTCGCAGCCGCTGGGGACTGAGGGCCGAAGGTTAATTGGTGTGTTCATGTGGGAGGTAGTGGCCAAATACTGCACCAGGGAGGCCAATCCTACTCTGGTGAGGGAGTGCATTACCGGCTGTGGTCGCCAGTAAGGCCGCACCCTAGGTCTTGCAATTCCATCATCAGGCGGAACCGGTCCGGCACCGGGATTCGAAACCACGGGCCTCTTGCATGCGAAGCTTATGCTCTACCTCTAAGTAGGGTGTGTGTCGCACTTTCTTAGTACTTTTGAATTCTACATTGACTGTGGATCCGTTCTTAACTTGACGTTCCTCGCAGCTCGCGTGGCCTTCCCGTAACTCTATGGAACTCAATACCTTCTCGGACGCCACAACCAGCAGCCTGAAGGCCGCCCACAACGCTGCTTTTTTAATTTTTTAAATATTATTTTACATTTTGGCCTTCACACGAATAAGGTTTTTCACCACCACCATCTCCTTGGAAGAAACAGTTTACTTCACTGCAGTGCTTGGAACGGTTTGACGTTGCTTTGAATGCGGGTTCAAGGTCTGCTCCAGGTTGACCCTACCCTCTGTCGATTATTATCCTGCCTGCCTTCGTTCACCTAACTGGGGTGCTTGCCCGCAATGCTTGGAATACTACCGCTATAGTGAACTCTACTACCGCGTTACTTCGATCGCGGATATTTACTCTGTTCAAAGTTGTCTCTACTCTGTGCGCAATGCGTGTTCAAGATGGCTGCCTACAGAGATATTTTTGGGTTGAACTACCCCTCATTGAAACGGAAATTCATGCATGATAAACACTCAAGTATGCCAAAATAATAATTTGGTTACGGCCTACGGTCTTCAAACTTAAGTTTCCAACTATATTTTATTTTTATATAGGCCGATTTTGCGCAGATGAAAGCCGATTAGAATGGTGAGTACCGTATTTCTCCAGAGGGTTCTCCCTCTGAGGAGCGGACCAGGGAGCGGGCCACGCGTACCGGGCTCTTGCACTTTTCGGCTAAAAGAGTAAGTAAGTCTTCTTTATCCCAACTTTTGCGATATCATAACGTGTATCGAAACATCACCGGGACACGATGACACCACTTTTAGTTCAATTGAAGCTAAAAATATTTCATTAGAACTGGTTTTAAGTACGACCACGTGTGTTCTGCAAACGCATCAATGCATCAGTGGGACCACCTGAACTAAATCCACTTATATCGAAAGGAAAGCAAGGTCACAACCAATATGGACAGGATAGTCGAGGTAGCAGAGGAGTTCTACAGAGAACTGTTCAGCAGCCGAGACAAGGAGGATGATATCGTAAGAAGCAGTTATAGCCCAGAGTAATTTGACATCCCACCAGTAACGACAGGGGAAGTAAAGAAAGCTCTAGAGGGAATGCAAAGAGGCAAAGCCGCTGGCGACGATAAGGTAACATCAGACCTGCTGAAAGATGGTGCAGAGATTGTGTTAGAAAAACTCGCCACCCTGTATACGAAAGTGTCTCTTGACGGGTAGGGTACGAGAATCTTGAAAGAATGCCAACATCATTTTAATTCATAAGAAAGAAATTCATTTTAATTCACTTGAAAAATTACAGGCCGATCAGCTTACTGTCCGTTGTCTACAAGCTATTTACAAAATAATAAATAATAGAATTAGACGACATTAGAGTTCAATGAACCAAAGGACCAAGCAGGATTTCGTACAGGCTAATCAACAACAGACCATATTCATACTATCAATCAGGTGATAGAGAAATGCGCGGAATACAACCAACTCCTATACATAGCCTTCATGGATTACGAGAAGGCATTTGATTCGGTGAAGACATCATCAGTCATGCAGGCATTGCGGAATCAGGGCATTGACGAAGCCTATATAAACATACTGGAAGAAATCTACCGCGGATCCACAGCCACCGTACTCCTCCATAAAGAAAGTGACAGAATCCTAATAAAGAAGAGTGTAAGGCAGGGATACACGATCTCTCCAATGCTATTCACCGCGTGTTTACAGGAGGTTTTCAGGGCCCTAGATTGGGAAGAGTTAGGGATTAGAGTTAATGGAGAGTATCTTAGTAATCTGCGATTCGCTGATGACATTGCATTGATGAGTAACTCAGGGGACGAATTACAGCTCATGATTAGTGAACTGGACACGGAAAGCAGAAGAGTAGGTCTGAAACTTAATAAGCATACAACTAAAGTAATGTGCAACAGTCTCGGCAGAGAACAGCACTTTGCGATAGGTGGCGAGACACTGAAAGTTGTAAAGGAATATGTCTATTTAGGACAGGTAGTAACCGCGGAGCCAACCCACGAGAGTGAAATAACTAGAAGAATAAGGATGGGGTGGAGCACATTCGGCAAGCATTCTCAAATCATGAATGGTAGTCTACCACTATCCCTCAAGAGGAAGGTATGTAACAGCTGCATCTTACCGGTACTCACCTACGGAGAAGAAACCTGGAGGCTCACAAAGAGGGTTCAACTTAAATTGAGGACGACGCAGCGAGCAATGGAAAGGAAAATTATAGGTGTAACCTTAAGAGACCGGAAGAGAGCAGAGTGGATCAGGGAACAAACGGGGGTTAAGGATATCATAGCTGAAATCAAGAAGAAGAAATGGACATGGGCCGGGCACGTAGCGCGTAGGCAGGATAACCGCTGGTCATTAATGGTAAATGACTGGATTCCAAGGGAAGGCAAACGCGTGAGAGGGAGACAGAAAATTAGGTGGGCAGATGAGATTAAAAAGTTTGCAGGTATAACGTGGCAGCAGAAAGCACAGGACCGGGTTGATTGGCGGAAAATGGGAGAGGCCTTTGCCCTGCAGTGGGCGTACTCAGGCTGATATATATATATATATATATATATATATATATATATATATATATATATATATATATATATATATATATATATATATATATATATATATATATATATATATATATATATATATATATATATATATATATATATATTTACACTCCTTCGTCTTTGACCTTCGTCAGAGACGAAGGCCATTCCACGGCCGAAACGTTAGTAAAAGCATTTCCTTTTTTTGATGTGTGCTACCTCCAAGTTTATATATATATATATATATATATATATATATATATATATATATATATATATATATATATATATATATCACTCACACTGAAACATTTGCTAATTATTTTAATGTGCCCTTTAAAATCGTGAATATATAACCTCACTTGAAGCACATGTTACGCAAATTACTCCGGTATATTGCCAACACTCCGTTATTGCCCCGAATATTACAGCAATAAAGTTTATAATTTCATTGAATTTCAATATATTCGAACATTATCCGTCATACCTCTTGCGTCTACCTAAATCGTGTTGTCGTGCCCTCATATGCAAAATCATTCATGCGCAGTGAGT
This sequence comes from Rhipicephalus appendiculatus, assembly GCA_030522465.1. Taxonomy (NCBI): domain Eukaryota; kingdom Metazoa; phylum Arthropoda; class Arachnida; order Ixodida; family Ixodidae; genus Rhipicephalus; species Rhipicephalus appendiculatus. Next base: position 40,196 of record JALIZH010010902.1, on the reverse strand, counting down.
GTGGGAGTTCTAATTGCTCATAGAGAATCCACCACCAACTCTGTAGTTTGAAGAGATTGAGCGACGCCATTCTCGCTCGTTGTTTCGTGCATTGTTCCCCTCTTTCTTTCTTCTTCTCTCTTCTCTCCGCTTTTCCTATGTATTTTTTGTCGGCTTATTTCTATTTATTTGCTTTCGCTTTTATTTTTTTATTGACATGCTGTAAGGAACTAATGCACTGGCTACTCCTTAGTTCTTAGAGGTGTCGAACATAGAGTATATAGGTTCGAAAATTTCCTGACGTAATGAATCAGCAGAACATACAATGTACAATTTGAAGAACACCGCGTCACTATGACGTCTAAAAAATTATAATCTTCCTCTTCTTTCTGAACCTCTCTTTCTCGCTTGCTTCCTCATTCTTTCTGTCGTCTTCTCTCTCTGTATTTTTTCTACTCTCTTCTCTGAAACTGTTTCTCTTTTTTTTGTGCCTTTCTCTTATTTCTCCGTTTCGTTCTGTCTATGGTGCGCTTTACTTTCTCGCTTCCTCCTTTCCGTACTGTTAACCAATCACATCTCTACCTCATCCTCAGTTGCCATTCCCACCCCCCTTGCTACACTGTACTATGCAAGGCTATGCTATGCTCTTGTAGCGTGCATGTGTAGCGAGTGTTTACGATGCTCGCCTACCTATCGTGGGAACGCGGGTTCGAATCCGGCCTCGCCAAAAATTTTTTTTCGCCAATCACCATTCTTTATTTAAAGCAGTGCAAACGAGAGGACGAATAAGTGGACACAAGCGTTCGCTGTGTCCACTTCTTCGTCCTGTCGTTTGCGCTGCTTTAAATAACATGGAACCATACCAACTATACCCGCAGTCGACCTTGCTAAAACTACTCTTTTTCTCTTTCTTTCTTTTTTTCTTCCTTTCTTTCTTTCTTTCTCTCTTTCCTTCTTCCTTTCTTTTCTTGATTTCTTTCTTTCTATTTTTCTTTCCTTGTCTCTTTCTTTCTTCCTGCCTTTCTCTTGCTCTTTTTCTTTCTCTCTCTCTAAGTACTCGTTCTCTCGCCCATCCCACGCTGAATCATTTTATCCCGCGCCGAATAAATCGGCACACGTTCCTCAGGTCGTCTAACTTTCCGCAGCTCTGCACTACGGCGTCTCTCATTATCATATCGTGGTTTTCGGACGCTGAACCCCAACGATTATTACTGTAAATTCGCACAGGTGTTCTGGGTCGAAGCAGAACATGATTAAGACGACGACAATGGAGAAGAGGGCGTAGAGACCACGTGCCTGTTCACGATGATGATCATTTCTGTTCACGCGTGAAGTACCAACGCTCAGCTGCAAGATCTCTGGTGTTAAAACTACGAATGCAGCTTTCGCAGTACTGGTATGGCGTATTTTTAATGCAGATATAGCTTGTATTCAGCAGTTGGGAAAGCACTTCACTGTGACTGAGCTGGATTCTTTATGTTACGAACCCTTATACATACTGCAATATGCCTGATTTTTCATATGATACTGCATCATATGTGTCTGGTTGCCAGACTAAGAATACAGGCAAGCTGAATCACTTTATTAAAAATGAGTTTGGTGCGTGTAAGGAAAGTCTGATCCGTGATAAATTCGGAAAGCGATGTGAGAGTTCTCAAAGTGACCGCAAACAGCACTTTTTGGCGAAAGAACAGATGCTGTAGACGCACGGCTTCTTGAGACGCTGTGCTAAACGTGGTGACGCCATCCTCGGTATACCGCGTTTTCGGCAACAGCCGAACTGCTGAAGCACTGCCTCCTGGATCAGCTTCGGCAAAGGCTTGTCGCGAGTTAGCAATGGAGGCCACGGTTGAGGTTACGAGAGACGCTTGCTCGCGTTGCGCTCGGCTGTTTGTCGTCATTCCTAGATTTCGTAATCTATCTGGAGAGCTTTCGGCCTCGCTACACTTACTTGAGTGTTCGTCACATAAACAGCGCTGTCACAGTTTCGGATCAAAGACGGGCGGTAACCTTCCGTCGAAGTGCTACACGGCTACGCCAACGGAACCGAAGATTACGTTGCTTTCCACGCCCACACTTTCGGCGCGCTCGCCTGGGCGGAGCAAGACAATCCTCCCTTTCGCGTATTCTAAAGCTCCTGCTGCAACAATCGCGGAAAAAAAGCGCGTCATCGTCGAAAATAATGTCGGTGCATGTTAACCACGAACTTTTATCGATTTGTAAAACCTCTTCAGCTTCGATATATAAGGACATGAATCCAATGAATGCCTATCAAACACAGGTTTGTACTTACGTTGCTTTTGCGAGTTCGGGAAGCCGACAAGTTGACGAGCTCAAATATTGCTCTGTCTGTATAAATGTACTGAGAACGCACCTTATGCCACAAAAAAAGCGCGCATCGAGCCATACGGCAGAACATCTGGCCAAGGTTTTAAATGACATCTGGCACTCGAAAGAAATGATATATTGGTAAAGCAGCTCAAATATAGGCTTTACGGCGTTTGTGAACACTGCATAATAAATAAATCTGAAATGCAGCGGTAGAAAACATGAACTAGACCATCGCATTTCATATTTATTTTTTGTGCAACTTGTAAAACGCCATCTACCTGTGTTCGCTTTGCTTTTACAATATATCATTTGCTTCGAGCGCCAGCTGTGACTTCAAACTCGAAAAAATGCATGAGCTATTGCCGCAACGGTTAATTGCCGAGATAAGCGTACGGCTACAAAATTCATGGGGCGCTCGGGAACGCAGCCACGAGGTCAGACAGGAGAGAAGCCGAAATTTACCAGAGGAATCGAACCGCACTCCATCTATCGTCAGCTGCTGCAAACATACCTGTCCAAAGCCTGGCTGTGCTCGTGTCAATCGAAGCCAGTGGAGGCCACGTGGCGGAGGATTCGAGTTAACCGTGCTGATGGCTGCACATGCAAAAAATGCGCGTACATCTACCGGCTCACCAAAGTAAGTGTACACCAACGCGATCGCCAGTCTTGCTGTAATCACTGAGCAGGTTGGTGGCCATGCAGTCACGCTCTGACTGACACTGAAGGTTCGTGTCTGTTAGAGTTGAAACATAAATGTCACACTTTCGTCGCTAGGGTGAAGCAATGAATGCGATAACAACAACAAAATGGAATGTGGTAAGTCTTACCAAGAAAGGCTCAGTACTTTAGCAAATGTTGCCGCAGGAACAAGCAGAGTGACCTTCTTGCAGTTTGAAGGAAAGAAGTGCATATTTAAGGGCTCGTTTCCTTTGTTAAACACAAGATTAATGAGAACTAACAGACAATGATGCCAAGGAAAGCATAGGGGGTGTAACTAGAAGTAATTGTAATGTAAATGTGAAGAAGGAAAAATGGACGAAAAGATAACTTGCCAGCGGCAGGGCAAGTTACTTGCGGCAGGGCAAGTCAGCTTGGGGTGAGGTGGCGGGAACACCCTGCGGGCTAGGCGATGGTGTTGGAGTATGGCGTTATATGTCGGTGGTACGATCTTCACTTCTGCTGTAGCGCTGGCTATCCGTGGGTCGAGAGAGGCGGCGACGGGAGGCCCGGTTGACGTGACCGCGGGCCGCGGCGTGAGCCGCTACGTTTCCCTCGAGCCCCGCCCCGGCACCCATACACCGCAGGTGTGAGGAAGCGGAGTGTTGCTCTTCCTCAGAATTTCGAGAGACTCGTCGGAGATTCGGCCTCGCGTGTAATTGCAGACAGCGGATTGGGATCCTACGAAAAACTCGATCTTACAAAGCTCGCGGAACATGCTAAGAGCATAGAGTATTTTTTACGCTAAAAAAGCATTTTGGTAAACAAATTCATGATCAAAAAGTGTTAAATTGGTAGTAAGTGAATATATTTAAGCGGTATAGCGATAGTTATTATAAAAAGAAAAGCCGGCAGCTCCCACGCACTGTGGGAACCGAAGTAATGCGAAGCAGCCAGGAAGGAGAAAATCATTCGTTACATAATTTGCATGTCATGTTTTACATGTTAGTACCTGTCATTTATGTTCGTCATACAGTCACCTCACGCAATACCAATTTTGGCGTATATCAAGCTAGCGAACTGGACGCAAGCGCACCATGAGCGTGGCATGTAAATGGCGTTTTAGATGACATGCATGCCAAGATTTTCATGTTACCTCCTGCCACTTATGTTCGTTATACAGTCATGTCACTCAATCCCAAATTTGGTGTATCTCAAGCTAACGGAACGGCTGCGAGAGCGCCATGAGCATGGAATGCAAGTCATGTCGCTGATGACATATCATGATTTCCATATTACCACTAGTCATTTATGTTCGTCATACAGTCATGTCACTCAATACCAAATTTGGTGTATCTCAAGCTAATAAAACGGCCGCGAGCGCGCCATGAGCGTGGCATGCAAGTCATGTTGCACATGACGTCATGATTTCCATATTATCACTTGTCATTTATGTTCGTCATACAGTCACGTCACTCAATCCCAAATTTGGTGTAGCCTATATCAAGCTAACGAAACGGCCGCGAGCGCGCCATGAGCGTGGCATGTAAATCATACTTTTCATGACAAGTTAGTCATGATTTTCATGATATGACCATCTATTTATGTTCGTCATACAGTCACGATATGCCATACCAAATTTGGTATAAATCCCATTAACGATACGGCCAGGAGAGCACAAAGTCGTAGGCGGCTAGATAGATAGATAGATAGATAGATAGATAGATAGATAGATAGATAGATAGATAGATAGATAGATAGATAGATAGATAGATAGATAGATAGATAGATAGATAGATACGCTCAAAGTCGCCGAAGTTCGCTAAGAAATGCTTCGCATTTAAAACTAGCAATTGTTCCGTGTACGAATACAACCGATGAGCGAAGCTCCTTGGAAATGGGACGCACGCGGTGTTCGGCGCGCGGCGTTTCGTTGTCCAGCCAACGGACTAACCACTGGGCGGACGACAGGGTGAAGCGATGGTTTAACGCGTTCGCCAGTTTGAGGGGAGAGGGCACAGTCGAAGAAAGAGGGAGAGGTAGACTAATCCGCCTCCGTTTCGCATGGGTTCGTATTCTCGCGCTTTGCGCATCTTGCAGACGCCATCCGCGTTCCAGCGCTCATAAAGCTCATTTATTCTCCCGCGTGAGGGAAGATGCCACACCTGGCACCGTGCCAGGGAGCTTCAAGGGCGACGGTGACGGCGACGGCGGGGCGCCGGCCTAAGGAGCTTCGCTCCTAAAAAAAGTGGATACACGCAGAAACAATGACGGAAAAATGCCCGCGCATCATGCTCGGTCTTTGGCGCCATTTTTAAATGGCTTGGAGCACTGCTACGCGCTCGCCAATGCAAGGTTTTACTCCTCAGAATGTGCGTTAGTTTTAGTAATGGAATGCAAAAATATCTTTTTCGGCCTATCTACCCAACCATATCCCCTTAAGCAGACTGCACCCGCTACATGACACTCTCATGGCTGTTTTTTTTTCTTTTTGCACTGGTGTGACTACGTGGTAGAACACTTGCTTGCCACGTAGGAGGCCTGGACTCGGGCCAAAGATTTTCTCTTATTTATTTATTTGCATAGTGTGGGCAAATTAGGTACTTCTTCATCACCTGTACATGATCATCATCACATCGTCTGTTTCATGATCATCGTTTGTGGGGTGACATCTAGATACTGTTCTGTGCCTCCGATGCGACTGGTTCGCCACGTCTTCAAGGAGTATTAAATGCATGTAACGCTCAACGTCACAAGTGGTGGAGGATGCTCCTCGATTCCCCGTCCCCTACTCGCCTGCTTTACCTCCTGGAGCTCCGCTCAGGTCACCCTTTGGGCTAGTTGCCCGCCAGCATGTCGCAAGACGACCAGTCAGGCACTTCATCTACCACCTCACCTGCGATTGTCGCAGCTCCATCTTCGATCATCAGCGGACCCCATCGTGATCCCCATCGTTTCGCTGGACTTCGCAATGAGGATGTGGAGGAATACTACATAGTGAGTGCTGCGAACCATTGGGACCATTCGCACAAGCTCCGCCACGTCGCCTTCTACCTCACCGGCGTGGCGAAGTCTTGGTTTCTTAACCACCAGATTGACTTTCCCAACCGGAGCGCATTCCAAGAGCATCTCCGACAAGTGTTGGGTACTCCGGCGGTTCCATCCACCCTCGTGAAGATGTACATCATAAATGCCCACACTACCTCGAATTTTCGCTCACATACAACGTTGTTTTTTTCGCTCACAGCCAAATACGCCGACACTGACACAGGACGTTCTCCGAAACGAGCTCTCTAACGCTATCGCGTTAAAAGAGGTAGAAATATGTACTTGAGAATATGTGCCTCAGCGCGCATGATATTATACGAGATGAATCAATTGTCTCGAAAACCGCATGTCTACGGGTAAATCAAATTATTTGATTCCAGTTGATGCGATAGCCGGTGGTTGCAATTTCCGATTAGAGTTTAATTTCGAGTACAGTGCGACAAAAAAGGGAATACAGAAGACTAACGAAACAACAAAGGAAAAGTCCTGAATGCCATATTAAACACATAATGGTCAAAATTCCAGCAGATCCAACAAAATGTTGGTATCGATTTTAGGCGAAGCAGTCAGCGAGTGGCCGCCCATGTCGCATGTTTGTTCTTCGTTTGCTTTGATCCAAGCGTACAACGACATCTATCACAGCATGTGCTCCATGAATGAACGTTAAGGGACAAAAACTGAAAAAAGTGGGCAAAGTGTACAATAAGACAAAATGGCAAACCACGCTATCATGACAAATTGAAGCGCCACAGCTGTTTTTTAGGCGAGGTAAAAAGGGTTCAGCGACGCATTTGTGCTTTTATCTGGTTTGCTATTTACCGGTCCTCACTACGGCACGTGGCGTGGCGGATGCCATTTTATTGCTTCGTTTATGGTAGCAAATATTTCAGATGACAATCAACGATCTTTTTGCCTTATTTTACTCTCTACTCTTGTCGTTTTCGCCAGGATTAGCTGTAATTATGCAAGCATGCCAACTAGTCAAGCTTTCCATTTTACAGATGCAGCTGGTTCGTGCTTTGGGCCTGTAGCTTGAAACAGAGGGTGGGTACTCCAGCAGTTTTGGCCTCCAACTTGCAATAGCCGCTTTTTGTGTCAATAGATTGTATTCTATTTCCAGACAATGACGAAACCACAGAGTAGGGGTATTACGGTGTCTGAATGGATATATTTAGTCACTACATGTGATCTTCTGAGCTACCGGCCCACACTCATCGCAAATCACAGGTGCTCGAGGAATTCATAAACTGCTTTAAATCACAGGAACTATTCTAGGGTTCATTGATGCTAATCCTGCTATTTCTAAGCCGCGACAATAATATATTTAGCCGGAAACACACTCGAAATGCTTTTGAGAGCATCAGCCTGACCTCAGACTGTTTATTTGGTCGTCGACTAAAGCCAGAGGCAAAGGCTGCCGACGTATTAATTTTTTTAGCATGTCCCATATGTTTCCTATTCGTACCTAAAAATTAATGCATTAGACCTATTTTTGCCCGCTCTAGCTTTTCGCAGTTTGATGTTTGAAGTTTGAAGTTTCAAACTTCAAACTGCATTCTTATGCTTGAATATCTCTATTCAAAGTTTTCTGCTGTAGAAAACCATCATGTTTAACGTTAATTTTTTTTTGTCTTCTACGTACAGGTTGAACTATGTTCATACAACCATGGTACGCGCACTTTAGTTAAAGTCTAATTAGCCTGAGAATTCAACTCGTATTTTGCTTCAAATTTAAGAGTAAAATTGTGGACAGAATGTTCATAAAAAGTAATCAAGAGGCGTTAAAGGTATATCCATCAACTGCTTTTGAATATGTCAACCAAACTGCAGCTCATACTTCTGGGCTTTAGAGAAACGTTTGAAATAGATTGGCACTTATTAGAGTGCTCATTGTGAGTGAGGCGCAGCGTTAGGAATATTGCGACTAAAGCTGAGCAGCTCTGTCTATTTCGGAGAGTACTATAAAAGTTTGTTTCTCTGGTATGTAGGAGGTATGCGCTCTAAGATTTGATTGATTGATTGATTGATTGATTGATTGATTGATTGATTGATTGATTGATTGATTGATTGAAAACTTTATTGGACTGTGTACAATGTGCTCTCACTGGGCTTCAGCACCATGGAAAGAAAAAAAACGTGGTTCATCCCTCCGTCATAAGAATCGGTATAAGACGAGAGTAAAACGTGTACTTGCTTAAGCATTTGAATGTTTACTGTACATTAACATAAGACAGCTTGCACAATGTCTCTAGGTGTTTGACACCCATAGCACCGTTTAAGGTGAATGCACCTTGCTTAGTTAACGGTAGCTTGAGCACGTAAGATGACGTAACATGTCATCACGAGACCCAAATCACGTAACATGACATCACTGCTAGTGGCGTAAGATGCTCACGCCAGAACCACGTGAGACGACGTCACAACTGGACATTTCCCGCCAAGCCAATTTGAACACAGACACGTGACCCAATCGCGTAACATGATACCATAGCTAGTAATATGACATGTTTAGCATTACCAAGCAGTACTTCACAAAACATAGCAACGCTTAACAAAACCTGGCGTCACATAGCAAAACCTAGCAACAACTTTGCCAAGCTGGGACTAGCTAGCAAATCACCAGCTCCGATGTGACCCAGCCTTTCGCGACTTTGTGTATGCTGCCTACTTTTTTTCTCCCGTTATTTCAATATCTGCGAACCGACTGCGACATAGAACAGAACACAAAACAATTCATTGTTTATTTTATCTCTTGTGCAATGCCTTTTAGGAGTTGAACGAAAAAAAGTTTTCGGCTTGCCTTGTCACCGGAATGGGCCACAAAACCGCAAAAATCTTCGGTGTATATTGCAGACAGTGACGGTGTATATTGCAGGCAGTTGTCTCTTTTACTGTACAATTCACGCAACAGTGACAGAGTACCGGAATCTTTTGCTGTGAACGTGCTGCCATGTTTTGCACGGTCTTAGCATTAAGCAGTGCGGGAGATATCTTCCATATATTTAGTTTGCAGATTTCGAAGCAACAGTGAAAAGACGCAGTCAGTGTGTAAGTGTCGTTAATAAGCAGGAAATGTGGGTCCAGGAGCTCAGCTATATACCTTGTCTTTTGAGCTTTTTAAAGGAAGCGTGCTTTCGTACTTCTGATGAGTTATTGCTATTGCAGTTCTATCAGAATTGTGTAGCTGGTGTAGCAACAATGAGGCCGGCATTACTTATAAAGAGACAACGTCCTTCAACAATAAACCAATTTTGTTCTGGGTCTCATGTGTATGCCTGTCGACGCATGGAGTAAGACATTCACGCCCAGCGTCGCGCCAGCTCAAACGCCACCATGAAAGCATTGCCGTCGCCCGAGCATCTGCTGCTGTCCGAAGCTCCTCGTTGACAAAATTTTGTCAACGGACGTCAAGGCCACAACAACGACGCCAGAACAGGCAAAGGCCCAGAAAGAGGCAATCTTTCTTGACGTTGCAGGTCAGGAAGCAATCCATGTTTTTACACATTTCAACTGAGGAATGAGCAATGACAGAATTACGATGTGATTCTTCAGAAGTTTGAGGAGTAAGTACAGTAATCCGAAGCGTAGTGACACATACGAGAGTTATGTCTTTAGAGCATGCCTGCAGTTTGAGGACTAACCATTTGAGTAATTTCTGAGGGATGCTCAGCTCAAGTGACAGTATTGCGATTTTGGAGAGCTGAACAATGCAATGGTTTGAGACCAACTAGTGTGCGGCACAAAATGCAGTAAACTGAGGGCGAGACTTCTGCGATAGCAGGACCTCACGTTGGAAAGGCAATCGAGTACTGTAAGCGGCTGAAATGGTTCACAGCGAAAACCAAGCTTCGGAGCAAAGCGAAGCCGAGCTCAACGCCGTACGTAAAAAACAAAGGGAACCAAGGAGTTCCCCAAAAACGGAATGCTTGCACTGTGGGCGAAAGCATACACCATTGACGTGCCCGGCATGAGGCAAAACAAGTGGCGTCTGCCACAAAAAGATTAATTTCACAGCTTGCTCCAAGACACGAAAGAGCGTTAAGCAAGTGAACTATCATATAGGCCACAAGAATAAACCGAGGAATCCGATGGCGAGTTTCAAGTTATAGTGGTGAGCGTCAATTTTTTATTGAGAAACTTGGAATGGGTATTCACCACAAAGCTGGCTAACCATGGCACAAAACTAAAGGTGGACACAGGGACGCCGGCCAACCTTCTTCTCCACTCTCTCGTTCTCAAACTCTACAAGAAAGCGATAACTCGACCTTCGGCAAAGGTGTTGACAGGCTACGATGGTGGTGTAGCCTAATCAAGCATTTCGGAGTTGTCACGCTGCCGCTCAGAGTCGGAAAACTCGAGGAGCCAACCGACTTTTTTGACATTAAGAAAGACAAGAAAGCGCTCTATGGACTGGATTCTTGTGGACGCTTCGGTCTGATCACAAGGACAGAGTGCCCGCATGTCCAAAGACATTTGGAATCCAGGATTGTCAGCGAATTTCCACAGCTTTTTTCAGATCTGGGATGCCTGAAAAAACCTGCAGCCTACTCCTCCAGGAAGGGTCGACGCCAGTTGCGTCGCCAGCGCACCGAGTTCCGCACTACATTAGACAGCCAATACAGACTGAACTTAGACGCATGGAATGACACCGCATGATTGTAAAGGCAGAGGAGCCTTCTGTTTGGGTAAGTCCTCTTGTTGTTGTCCTAAAGAGGAATGGAGGTTGGTGCATTTGCATGGACCCTTGGCACGTTAATTGTTGCTTAAAACGTGAACACTGTCAGCTCCCGTCCCGAGATTAGAGAGAGACGGAACTGGCGGGAGCCAAATTGTTTAGTAAACTCGACGCAAACTGTGGATTTTACCAGATTCTACTTGACAAGGCGTCCTCAAAAATCTAGACAGTCGGCCCACCATACGGCCGCTACCATTGTCTTAGGCTTTCGTTTGGGATTCGAACGGCAAGCGAAATGTTTCAGATGGCAATGAATAACATTTTGATGACCTAGAAGGAACGCGCATCTACATTGACGATGCGCTTGTGTGGGGCAGAACGCAAGAAGAGCACGACAGGTGTTTCGGGGCGTTCTAGTTGCAGCGCCGGCAGCTGGCCAAACCTTCAATCGTGAAAAATGCGTTTTCGCCATTGAGCAAGTGAAGTTTCTGAGTGACCTAATTTCTAAAGACGGCATCAAACCAGTCGGACAGCTGGTAAAATGCGTTGCTGATATGCCACTGCCTCCGTCGAAGGAAGGAGTGCACAAGCTGCAAGGCGCTGTAAATTATTTTGACAGGTTCATATCAAATTTGTCAGAAAGGACTCGGAACCTGTGCGCATTGCTAAAACGCGATCATTTGCTTAACTATACGAGTGCGCAAAATAAAGAGTGGAAAGAGTTGTATTACCTCTTATGAACAGTGCCTGTGCTCGACGTAGTCCATCCGTCAACAGCGTCCAAAATAAAAGCACACTCATTTAGTTTCGCGCTAGGCGCAGCCCTTCTGCCGTTGCATGGCAAGAACTACCGTGGAGTTGTCAGCGCTTCACGATATTTGTCCGACGCCAAGTCCAGATACGTCCAATTAGAAATAGAATAACATTCGCTTGGAATAACATACGCATGTGAAAGGTTCCGTGATTTTATATTTGGCTTCTGCATGATAATCCAGCAGACCACCGACCCCTGCTCCCACTTGCCCAAAAGAACTTATGCGACACGCTGCCTCGTCTCCAACGTTTTTTATTGCGTTTAATGCCTTCTGACATTCGCTGCAGTACGTTCCTGGAAAGGACTTAAGTTTGGCTGACGCTCTGCCCAGGATATCGGGCAGCGTCGAGAGCGCAAGCGAAGCTGATGCTGATGACGTCGCAATTTATGTAACGTCAGTGTTAAATATTCTCGTCAGCCCAACCATGATGGACCGCCTGTCAGATGACACCAAGGCAAATGACTACCTAAGGCAAGTAATGGACGCTTTGGAAAGTGGCCACAAAGTTACAGGGCCTAAAACACCTTTCGAATGGAGTAACATGCGCTAGCGGCGTACCTTTGCTAGGATCAGATGTCGAAATTGCAAAGATGCTGAGAAAAAAGCGATGCTACAACGAGTTCATCAATGGCACTTGGGTATAGCGGAATGTAAGGCTACTAGTGTAGTGGCTTGGTATGAGCGTGCATATGGCAGAAATGGTATAGAAAAACGCCCAACGTGCCGGCGATTTGCGTACCGGCAACCAAGTGAACCGCCGTTGCCTACGGGCCGTCCCCATTCTCTACCTTAGGCCCGTGTAGGAATTGACCGCTTTCAACAAGCCGGGAAAACATACCTCGCTGTGTACGACACTTACTCCAACTACTCCGAACTCCAGCTCCCTTCACAAACGACGAGTCGCCATGTAATTATCAACTTGGACTAATATTTGCGTGCAATGAACCACTCGAAGCATGCACAGATGGTGGACCACAGTTTGCTCCACGAATTTCGCTCCTTTGCCAGAATGTGCGACTTCAGACACTCAATTTCAAGCCCCGAATTCCATCGTTCAAATGGCTTAACACAGATGGGAGTGCAAGTAATGAAGCGTCTGCTCAGAAAGTCAGTTTTTGCCAAAGAAGATTTATCAATTCGTCTTCTTTATTACAGGATTGCACCACTGGAAGATGGGAGAGTACAGTGTGAGCTCCTCATGGGCAGAAAGCTGCGGGGACGGCTGCCCCATTTTGCAGAATACAGGCTCATAATGTCAAAAAGCATATACAGGCAATCCGATCAAAGCATCCCCTCCCTCCACTGAACGAAGTTGACCGAGAAAGAATTCTAGGGAAAAAAACATGGTTGATCCCTCCATCATAGGAATCGGTATAACACGAAAGTAAAACGTCTCCTTACTGAAGTAGTTTACTGTTTACTGCACATCAGAACTTATACACTCTCTGTTGGTGTTTCACAGCTAAAGCACCGCTTAGCGTAAATGCATCCACATTGACGCTTAGTGATACATCTCCATCCCAACGACTAACTTCCATGATTAATGATTGATTAATGATTCAACATGCCCTTGTGGTCATGGATGCGTGTGTGGACTCCCTCTGAACTCCCCGCTGCAACAGGACCCTCATGCTGAACAGCCGAGGACGGCCAGCCGCCCGTCAACGAAGAGACTGGTGTTCGCCGCAGTACGAGGTCTAAAAAAGGGCCCTCTCATCTCGCCTACAGAAGAGACTTCAAGCAAATTCCTTAAATTCTTATTGTTTTCTTTCTGTGTCCTCCACAGGAACGGAGGTGCGTAGGAATTGTTTTGTCGGTCTTGCAACAATGACGCCAGCATTAGTTATAACGAGTCAAGACGCTACAACAATACACCACTTTTGTTCTGGGTTCCTGCTGACGCACTAGTATTGCGCGTTTCTAAGACATTTTCTCGATGTTATACTTGCTCTATAACTATAGCTGACATATTTTATTGCACAGAAATTGTTTTCGCACTATTCTGAGAAATATACGCGTGGAGGGAACGTAGAAAGAGTTACTCGGCCTCTGGTCTTTTCGGCTCGGGCAGTGTATTTCGGAATAAATTGAATTAAGTCGATCTGAAGGGGCACACTTTAGGTGACGGACCCTTCTTCGATGGTGATGCAGCAGGACTAGCTACTGCCCTCAGAGATGTGCTCATAGTGACTAGCGAAGCAGCCGGATGAATTACTAAAGACACAGGCAAGTATTTGTGGCGCTCCATACCGTCGCGTCGCATCACGAAACCTGTTGTTATCTCAGTAGGAAAAAAGTTTCTCTGTTTCACGAACTGCCATGTTTTCTTTCACCTTTAGCGTACCGATTTATTGTTTCTTTTAGTTACACATGTTCAGGAGTAAACTAGGGAGCATGTATCACGTTTGTACAATATGGCCCTCCATTATAGGCATTTCAAGTATGGATGCTGGAGCTGCATTCTGCGCCAATCTGCCATCCCCGATTTTTGGACACTGATGCTCACACCTCTGGCACTTAAAACACCGTTCGACGGTTGGGTGTACGGCCTCAGACGAACTTTGATGTAACAACCATCTCGTCTTCTGGGAGCAAGGAAATACCAAATGTTTGTACAACACGCCTTGTTCGGATTGGTTCATCATTCCCGCGGAATTCGGTTCTTTCTGCTTGACATATTCCTTCTGAAGTCCTTCCAAACGTTATTCTTGACTCATTAACAGAACGTCGTTTTTCCGATTACATCGCGGCTTCTTTTCCCTTCCTGTGTCCTCTTGAGCTCGGCTCCGTTGTGACCCGCAATCATTTTTGTAGCGTAAATCGAAGACACACATACACGACACGAAAGAAGGGCGATTGATCGAGGGCTTGTTTATTTTTTTAGGCACAACGTAATAAAATCAACGGACAAAGAAGCTAAGTATAGGGGTCTTTCCTTGTATTGTTTAACTAGGTTATTCAGCTACAGCGGCGGTATTCACCTAGATCCACTTTATTGGATATTTTAACTTTCTTTAATCCTAGGAGCGGATCTGGATAACAACCCCAGATTTACACAAACAGAAAATACGCAATGATGTGGATGGGAAAACGACCGCCACCGTAGCTCGATCGGTGGAGCATCGGGATCTTTGTCCAAAGGTTGTACGTTCAAATACTACCGGCTGCAAATTGCTAATCGTCCACTTTAATTCCTTACCATTTATATTCGTAATTACTACTGTGGTTAAAGCATACAAGTAATGTCTGCTATACCTTCCTTAACTTCCCTGTCTGTTTGTTTTTTATTAGGCAACATACACAAGGTGAAACAGGGACGAGCTCTCGCCCTGTGTTAGTGTCTTCTCATGTGCGCGTGTGTTTGAAATTCGCGCTGCCAAAATGATCGGGGGTTACAGCGATCCACCAGCCCGCATTACTAATTTAACTTGTCCTTAGTGACTCCACTCGACAAACGCCTCCCGAATCAGGTGCCCGGCTGGGTCCTAGGCATCCTTGAAGTTCCGTGCCACTTGAACAATGGCTTGCGCCCATTTTACGCTCATCTACCATGAGCGTAAAAGTTACTTCGCTGTCCTGGAATACGGGGGAACATGCATCTGTGCTAAGATTTAGAGCTAAAAAGAACTTGCCTTCCGTTCAGAACTTTGCATACGCCCGCACGCCAACAACGCAGCTGCTAGTCTGAAACACATAGCATGCACCGCACCCCAAAGGAATTAATAGAATGCGTTGCTGGGCGAGTTGGTGCATTGTTTGAAAATAAAAGCACAGCGCAAAAAAAAGAAGAACGCGACACAAGAGGCACCGGTCCCGTCTTCTTGTCTCTTGTGTACCGTCTTTTTCTGCGCTCCGCTTTTATCTTCAGCCAAAGGAATTAGTCAGGCCCACATAGCATGTGGGCCTGATTGGCCCATATAGCATGTGGGCCAATCTGCTAACGAAGCCCCTACTAGCATTCAACATGCCGGCTAGGATGCCTCGTGTCGCACGACGCTGCTCGTTCATCAGTAGGGCTGCTTCACTTTGGTAGTCTACAAATATCCTATGTCGCAAAGCCCAACTACAAGCGCACCAGCCGACTCACCAAATATATTAAGACCGGAAAACTGGTTATCTACGGGTATTTCTTTTTTCTCCACCAAGTTCTTTCTGAGTAGGTTCTGCGGTGACGCTTAAAAACCTTCGAAACCAGCGCGTGTTCACACTACGGATATATAAAAAGACGAATGCCAGCTGTGAGATGAGGCCTTGGCGTCCGCCGCGGTGGAGCAGTGGTTACGGTGCTCGGCTGCTGACCCGAAGGTCGTGGGTTCGATCCCGGCCTCGGCGGTTGCATTTCGATGGAGGCGAAATGGTAGACGCCTGTGTACTGTGCGATGTCAGTGCGCTTTAAAGAACACCAAATGGTCGAAATTTTCGGGAGCCCTTCACTACGGCGTCTCTTAGAATTATATCTTGGTTCTGGGACGTTAAAACCCAGATATTATTATTATGAGCCCTTGGCAGGAATCCCCGTGAGTAACGGCCGGAAATCCCGTCGTTTAGGTAGGTGCGCATTTTTTTTTGTACTAAGGTGTGGTTTAACCGCCTATATATAGACAGAGAGATATATGTATGCGTTAAATTGCCGGCTTCCCGGAATCTCAGATAGCAGCGTAAGTACAACCCTGTTTTCGATAGGCCTCAATCCGATTCATGCAAAAGTTACAACATATTTTTGATTGTCCTTCTCAGTGTTTAATCAAAGAGGTGCAGTATGAGATTATACTCCGGCATATTTCGCATGTCTAGGAGTTCCTAGCATAAGGAGGACACCAAATCCGTCACAACAATATGATTTAGCTCCTTTCAATAGGAGGTAATTTTGTATTAGGGTATAATTCATTCCACCACACAGAGGCTCGCATTATGCACATGTATTGTTGCATACAGAACCAAAATAGCGTGGCTCAGTTTCTTCCAACTGAGGGTTGGCTCCGAAGTATTCTGGATTCACTGTGCCTACTGAGTAATTTTAACGTGCGTGTAATCATTGCACATGAACTGTTTTTCATGTGAAGGCTGGACACTGCACCTCACTTACATTCAACGCTATATCTATAACAGAAAATCTTGCACTTGAGTGAAATGCAATCGAACAAATATATGGCCGATGCTTGCCGCATAGGAATTGGTATAGCACAAAAGTGAAACGTCTTTTTTATTAAAATATAAAAAAACGAGAAGGTGGGCTATATTAGCGCTGGCTATCCCATTAACATTGACGGTAAACACCCAAGCAAAGAAAACATGAAAGAGTAAAAGAACAAGATCAGAGAACAATAATCAGAAGCACTATGTACATACAGTCGAACCCCTCACTAACGAAATCACCGGGGAAGCGATTTTCGTTCGCTCTCGTGAGAATTTCGTCTTCCCGAATATACAAGAATATGCATGCCAACTATTTCGCACAAACATAATTTATTTAAAGAATTAACAGATCTTGCTCCGCTTCACGTTGCTTTGAAGGAGCTTGGCGGCTCGATCCTCACAGCTTAATATTTGCGTAGATTTCTCGTCATTTTGGCCGCTAGGGAAAGTGCGAATAATGTCGAAAGCATCAAGAATATCGCGCGAAGTTACTTGCGTTTCGCTGCTTTCCTCACTGTCGTCGTCCTACTCTTATTCTTTGCGCACACTTTCAACGATAGCGTCGATAGCGCGCGCCAGCAAGCAATCAGGCAGTCTACAGAATGTCTGTCGAACTGACGTCCCTTTGTTGAGTGTCGCCACTTGAAATCACGTCATCTGCCAACGTACTTTTCAACAGAGGCGTTAGCAAAAAAACTGTTCTCACCGACAAAACAATAAATAAGGTGTTGCTATCCTCATCATTCGAGCGACCTGATACAACAATGGTCGCATTGATGCTTGTAGGCGGAAACGTATGTGGCGGACTTGTCGAATGAGCGGTGCTGCAATTTTTGAACTTCCGTGTTCCCAACTAGCTCATGGGTTGAAAAAAATGTTGCGGCTAGCTGAAAGTTTCGTTATTGCGTGAGTCCTTTGTAAAATCTCTTTGCTGTCGAGAAGGGGCAAATGCCTTGAACCCTATGGACGTTCGTCGGGGACGCCAGATTTCTTCGTTGTCGCGAGAGTTTCATTCTTTCGGGCTTTCGTTATTGAGGGGTTCAACTCTATAGTGCCACATACGCTCCTTTTTTTGTTTGATGTTGCCGGCATATTGGACGTGTAGATGCTGCCTTGCGCAAACCGCTCCAGAATGTCCAGGGAGCAATCCAGATTATTTTAGGATCATCTGTTAGGGCTCTAGCACGCAAACGCGAACAGCTATGTCAATTCTCGAACAAACGCAGCCACCAGTGATAATGATCCGAATGTTGGATACTACATGTATAAATGCCGACGCGCCTTGCCGCAGATCGGATTAAGGACGGCCGACGCTCTAATCGCCGATATCAGTGTACAGCGCGCATTGGTTGCTGTAGATTGACTTCCCGTTTCCCGGCAACAAGTACGGCCAAATAAGGAGTTTCTTCTCGGACACGCCCACTGCTGCCTTCGTCAAGCGTCACGCCCCCGTGACAATAGGATATGTTTCGTATAAAGAATTAACAGAGTCTGAGGGCACACTCCAATACATAGAGAGTGGTCTCATAGATTACCGCGGATAAAGTCCATACAGATGGTTTTCTATGCACTTTTACATGACATGAGAATGAAGTGTGTTCATTAATAACACAGTGCTATGAAAAGAAGCCATAATGACAAATATAAACACTTCATTAAATTTGTGTCAATTAAAAAATCCCGAGGAGCACTGCCCCAACGTGGGAGGAGCCCACAGCGCGCCTAGTCGCGGCTCTCAAGACTCTTAATAAAGTTTGTCCAAGCAACCAACCAACCAACTCACTAAACGTGTCTTCACGGAAGTAGTTGATTGTTTACATTACATTCATATATCAGCGCTTGCACAACTCCTAGTGAGTAATGGCGGGTATAGCAACATTTGACCTAGATGCACCCACTTTGAGGCCTCGGGGCCACGTGTCCATCCTGAGAACTAACGTCCCATGAGCATGAAGAAACTTTTGTGATAGCTGAAAATGTTCATATACACCTGGTACACAACATAAGGTGAATACCGCGCAGAAAATGGCATCAACAACCACATACTAAGCACTGGTGCTCGGCGTGCACTCGTTCAAAGCGTCATCGTTCGAGGAAAGAAAGGCAAGATGTGTGCTACGAATGCTTGGGTGAACTACGTTTATGCTCATGCATGTAAAACGCGAGGGGCAGTGCTGGTACCTCGAGTTCTGAACAGCGTGAAGGCGTTCTGCTTCACGCTAGCCTGTATTTTATTGCACCTAAGCACTCAATAGCGTGCTATTCGCCAGTCGATGTCGTTGCTTTTCATTGGCACCTAATGCAGCACTTTTCTTAGTCGATGCCCTGACATTCGAAGCAGCAGGAGGTGAAGAAACGCCGCTGGTGCATCCGGAAGTTTCCACCAATATTGCACCTACAGCATCCGCTGCGCTG
This sequence comes from Rhipicephalus appendiculatus, assembly GCA_030522465.1. NCBI lineage: Eukaryota > Metazoa > Arthropoda > Arachnida > Ixodida > Ixodidae > Rhipicephalus > Rhipicephalus appendiculatus. The sequence continues at coordinate 21,140 of JALIZH010010902.1, read as the reverse complement.
ACCCTTCCGAAGTACTCCCTGTTGGCGCTCGTTAGTGTCATGATGATCTTCAGCACTTCACTTGACACCTACCCCACCATTCAAGAGCGCTGCAACAGGGAGGTGTGAGAGATATAGGGCGCGATCGTGAAGCACCGCGCATATTTGTCGGTAGCCCAGTGGGTAGACCTCCCGGCACCGATCGTCATTGGACGAGAGGTTACGATTTCGACGTCCGCCATTGACGAAAACTTTTAGGGGCGAAGCTCCTTAGGGCATAGGCTAGTCCGGCGTCCTGCGTCGTTGTCGTAGCCACCCCTGTGCGATGACGATGACGCTTCCATCACGGCACAGCACATGGAATGTACCCACTATGCGTCATAACGATGACGCTGATGACGATGATGACGCTGATGACGATGACGATCGCGATGCCAAAGAACACATGGCAGCGCGATATGGTCTCACATGCATATCGTTTGACCACATGCAACCAACCACCATCCGAGGAACCTGCATCGATCTCGTCTTTGCAAACTTTCGACTACGACCCATCCAGGAACCTCTCTCCCTTCATTTCACCGACCATAAAGCCGTTTTAATGAAGGGGGGAACGGAAACCACGGCTTATGTAAACGGTAACCAGGACTAACGAAGAAACGAAAACAAAACGGAAAATCACGGCTCACGAATAAAATATAAATTTCTTGTATATATATACACAGTGTTTGTCACGTCTTTGATGACGTAATCGGCGAATTTCACGGAAGATTCACGGTTTACCGATGAACCACAGAAGCTTCGCCCACTCATCATCATTCACTCCGTGGATATGCTGTGATTCTTTTGTACTTTTAGGGGCGAAGCTCCTTAGGGCCTGGCCTTGTCGGCGTCCGTCACGCTACACAAAACCGAAACCGAAACTGACCTGCACAACGAAAAACGATAACATCGGTGTAAAAAAAAACTACTTTATGTGTACTTCAATCCAGTAAATGACAGCACAACAAAAGGCTGTTAACCAGAACAAAATAAAAGGCCACAACGCCGTAAAAACACCAACATTTAAAAATTCATCAATCAAAACATATGACCGAAAAAAAGGTTAGGAAGAACAAAATAAAACACCGTTGACCAGAGCAGACTAGAAGCCCACAATACCATAAAACCACCGACCTGTAAGCACCCATCAATCAAAGGATATGACAAAAAAAAGGTTTAAGAGTGGACTAATATCTATCATAGTTGTGACAGAACAATATTAAAATACCCTTCATACTAGAAAGCCATTCCAACGTAGACATGTTTGTTGACCTTAGGAACTAGCTTTGTCGTCGACGCTCACTGTCCGCTGTCATGGTGGTTAGAAATCCGTTGTTACAGTCGAAACATATGTGGGTATGTGAATCGATTCACTGCAGTCGAAACATATGTGTGTATGTGAATCGATTCACGTTTACCGAATAATCCCCGTGCTTCGCCCACTCATCGTCATTCACTTCGTGGATATGCGTGGATTTTCTTTGCATTCTTCTCGCCTGCTTTTTTAGCGACGTCATTTCCGTCACGGAAATTATATAAGTGAGGCTTCGGCGGACTCCGGCATCAAATACTTTTGCTGTAAAGACAATGCTTGCCGTATTATTCGCAGGTATTATTGAATGACGGAAGTATTCAGGAATTATTTGGCTTAGATGTGCCAAAATTACGGCAACACATCCAACATTTTACCAGAAAGAGGAAAGTGGGCCGTATATCTATATATTTATCTATCTATCTATCAGTGTATATATATATATATATATATATATATATATATATATATATATATATATATATATATATATATATATATATATAACACGGTTCAACCCACCTTTATTTGATGGACAGCAAGATGGCGCCGACGAAGACGCCCGAGCGAACGACGGATAATGGTTATTTACAGATGAGGCAGATCAAGTGCAATAAACGCCTACACTAATTTACCCCGTTGACGGAAGAGACTAGCTTGTCCGCGACTTACAATGTGGAACGCAGCTGAAAGGGCTTGAGACGCGAAACGTGCACGACTTCTGTCCCTCGGCAGCGTTGGTCAGTGGGGGAAGGAACAGGTGTGACACGGTAGTTCACCGGCGAGGTCTCGTCGATAACATTGTAGAGGCCAATATAGCGAGACTAAAGCTTTTCGCATTAACTAGGTGTTCGTGCAGGCGTCCATAGGAGTACATCGTCTCCAGGGTGCGATAGAAAACGACGCGGTGAGTGGCATCGTAACGATGTTTGCGATCCTCTTGGCTAGCTTCGGTGTTGATAAGGGCCTGATGACGGCATTGAGTAACACTTGACACGAACTGGTTGCAAACAAATGATCAAGAGTTGACGGGGCCAGAGAATAAAGAAACGTCGATTGATGAGGTTGGTTGGCGTCCGTATATTAAGCAAAACGGACAGTAGCCTGTGGTTCGTTGAACAGACGTATTGTACGTAAATGTGACAAATGGGAGAATCGCATCCCAGTTATGATGGTCAGGTTGTATATACATGGAGAGGATGTCGAACAGCGTGCGATGAAATGTCTGCGTTAAACCATTGGTTTGTTGTGGGTGGTAGCTAGACGTTGTCTTATGAACTGTGTACCATGCAAGCACACTTGCATGGTACCCACTATGCCATAAATCATCATAATTTTTGTGTAGAGGGGAAGCGTCCACTATGCCCATTATTCGTTATTCTTTGAAAAAAGCGCGGTACCCGCTACACACTTGTAACGCATTATGTGCACTTTGTTGATGTTGTGGCTGACGACGATAATGAATTATGCCTGAGGAATTTGTAATGGGTTGCAGCATTGAACGACCCACTCGTTACGCAATTCGCATTGTGTGACGCCTGGTTGTTACTTTACTGTTCTAAAACGCTTTACAACGCATGTCAACGCGATTCCTTAGCCGATATGAAGCCTGCATAGGGTCAGTTTGCAAGGCAGAGTCAAGCATCGGCGGAGCTCTGTGCTGGAGTGCTGGGCTGCCACCCAGGGGGGCCCTGGGTTCGGTTCCCATTCTGACGTAGGCATACTTATTTATTTTGTTCTTTTCTTATTTCGTGCGATAGTAGATACGGACACCGGCGGCGGTGGCGGCCGACAACTACAGCGCAAAAACGGCCCTTGTTGTGATCTCATAACAGCTTTCGCTGTATAACTAAATAAATAAAAAGTACATAGGACAGAATGCGAATCGACTCTGGGCCTTCTGCTTGTCAGCCGAGCACTCTACCACTGACCTACGCCGGTGCTCGAAGCTACCTTGCAAAGTGACCCTATGCAGGCCTCATGTCGGGTAAGGAATCGCGTAAACATGTGTAATAACGCGTTTTAGAACAGTAAAGTAACAACCAATCGTCACACAATGCGAATTGCGTAACGATTGGGTCGCTCAATGCTCCAACCCATTACAAAAGCCCGAGGCATATTTCTTCATCGTCGTCAGCCACAGCATCAACAAAGTGCACATATTTCGTTACAAGTGTGTAGCGGGTACCACGCTTTTCCGATGAATGAGGAATAATAGCACAGTGGACGCTTCCCCACTACACAAAAATGATGATTTATGGCGTAGTGGGTACCATGCAAGTGAGCTTGTAGTAGTAGTCCCAAGAGTGTTTAAAAAAGGCTCTAGAAAGGTCTGTCTCCCAGCTTTCGCTGAGTCTATGCTGCGCATTCTGCGCAGGCCTGGAGGTTTTATTTCGTTCAATGACAAAATAGTGATGAAATGGAGAAAAAATGTTTAGTTTCTAGCTATAATGCTAGTGTCCGCATGGTAAATAATCGTATCGAAATAACGCTTGAGTGACTGCCTGCAGATGTACTCATTTTAGCACATACCCGATTATTACTTTGCTCTCAGTTAAAATTTATGTTTGTGCTTGTAAATCATGCCCTTCTTTATAAAGACACCCTTTCACGCGATGCCCTTGCACCTTCCCGAGGTCAGCATCTGCCCGCCTAATGTAGAACGAATTGATTTAGGTACATTGGAGTTCATGGACCTATTTCTGCATTTAGTGGCGAGTGACAGTATAAGTACAGGAAGTGTCGTGGCGCGGCATTGAACATAAAACGTAGGGTTGTAATGTTTTTTTAGCTGCGCACTTTAAATGGTGCGCAGTTTCCTGTCTCTGAGCGCTGGCGCTCAGATACAGGAAACTGCGCCGCCGCAGAGAGACGATTTTGAGAGAGTAGGTATTAGGCGGCACCTGTGATCACAGTTAGGCTTGCACTGTTTGCGAAGTCATGCAGACACAGAATGCGCTCTAAGCATTCTACCACGGTGCCCAGCGAAGCCTGTACAATGAAAAAAAAAGGGAGAAAACATAACTTTGTCAACGTGGTAACTGAACCAGAACCCAGAGACTGTATTTTCGCTCGCTAGCAACACTTCGGGAAAATAAACGTCACAATTTTGGATCTGAACTCTACTGCTTTCTCTGGAGCTATTCATTTATCTGTTACCTACCCTTGACACACATATAAGCAGCTTCTTTGTACAAGATAAAAAGCACACGCACCCGGTGGTTTTAGTAGCTGTGGCGCCACTTCGAACTGTTGTGATTGTGCAACGTCGACAGGCACTCAGGACAGTAGGTAGTACACTGTTGAATGAATTTAAGCGGGTGTCCTATAGGTTGTTCTTCGACAAGAAACTATTCCGTACTGCGTGACAGCTTTTGATGATACTGCCATATTATATGCAGCTGTTATAATATTAAAAAAGTCACAGTTTCACCGCAAGGGTGAAGCAGTGAATGCGATAGCAACAAATTGTAATGTTATGCGAAGTGAGGCTGGAAGCTAACTCTTTTGCATCCGATTTCACGCAACTCTAGAAAACGCTGGTTTCAAGGTAATACGGCCGCTCCAGGGACACTCTTCACACCACATTCTCTTGCGTTGAGAGCGCAGCAAGTAGAAGGGTATAGCGGCCGCGCGCTGTCGGCTGCCGAGATGGGAGATAACGCGCGCGCCAGCGACGACCGCGCTCGTAAAATTGAAGGTCGCTTGAGGGAACCCCCCCCCCCTTTGGCGTATTTTCGTCAGAACGACGGGCGGGGCCGGTCGTACAGTTGGGGGGAATCTTATCGCATGCGCCTCGGAGCGACGGGATGGGCCGGCTTTTTCCCCCGCTTCAGCCGCGTTCATCGCTGCTCGCACGCTATTACCCGCTGGTAGAACGTACGATGCGCACGGGCTCTTATCAATTTGGACTTCATACGCGACATGACGGTGAGGCAACGGCGACGGCAAAAACTCGTCGAGACTGTCCTATATAATTGCTATCGCAACAAAAGAAAACGCCGTAGTCGTTGTTATCTCCTTTGGCGGTAAGCGAAGCGAGGCACAGCTTCCTTAGCCAAGTTTGATTTCTTGCTTCGGTCTATTTTCATGGATATCTTAGTATGTTCTCGCGTGGTGCAATAAAAACTATGATTTAAGTTGGGGACAACGCTGCGTCTTTGCGTGTATACACTGGCACCGTCCGGCGCACAATATTTTACTGCCCAAAGATACGAATTTTTTAAAATCTGCATATCTCAGGCAGAGACACTTAGCCTGTTCTGAAGAAACTCATAATGCAAACGTGCTCTCACGTGAATGCCAAAAAATTGAAGGACACTTTGTGAAATTCCAAAGTGTGTTCGGCGAAAGCCTGTGGCCATTCGACTGACTATTTCTTCCTCTGGCGTTTGGTATGGGGGGGAATGCCACATTCTTGGGGCGCTTTTCCGAAGGGCTTGCCGTGGACTCAACACCTGGGTCGCTTCGGAGCCATCCCACAAACTCGGCTGCTGGAGAGACGTCTGACGAAGCAGCATAGCCGCGCGCGCCACTGTACCATCGCGTGATTGCTGAGAGAGTGTAAGGGGGAAGAGGCCACATCTGGCACAATGCAAGGGTGGACGGACGGACGGACGGACGCCGAAGTATGAGACATTGAAGGCTTTCGCCTTAAAACTTGGCGAGACTAGTAAATCTGGCGGAGCGCTTGTGGACGCTCCCCATTAGCAAGGACCTCATTCTTGTAAATCGCCGTTCACGCGGTTGGGCCGCACGCGTCTAGAAAGATTGCAAAGCTGCCTTTTTTAATACTTAATTATCGCAATAATGTATTTCTCTGTCTTGTTTGTTCCTCAAGCTATATGAAACTGCAAATGTTTCAACGCGTATATTTATTATTAGTTTATTATTTCATGCCGTTATATTACTATTTATTATCAAACATGGCGCGCGATTGTTGTATAGCATCTTCTATTTGCGCCTATTTCACCCATTGCGCTTTGAATATACCCAAATGAGCGTATTGATGTTCTTTTGTTGCTATTTAGATTCATCGCTTCTGCACCACCGTTTTCAAGGGGCCTGGTGAAGAACCAACCGTAAAACAAACATGAAGGCAACCGATCAAGGATGGCATTATATACTCTCCACACCCGAAAGTCGACATACCATTGTGTTCCGTCTATACAGCCTTGAAGAAATTTCTAACGGCTTCACCTGAACGAGTAGCACTGGTGAGAGACAGAAGTTACCTTGACTGCCATGCGTTTGAAATATTTGCTATGATGTCTAGGCGTAAAGCCAACAGCAGGTGTTACAGTCGGCATTATTCTGGCCCTTAACAACACAAAAGACGAAAAACCTGCAAGAAGACTGAAGAACACGAGCGCTCGTGTTGTTCTGTCTTCTTCCTGGTCTTTCGTCTTTTGCGCTCTTTCAAAACGAACCTAAACCAACTAGCCCACCTCTGCCTTTTGCTACTGCCCTTATTTTTGATGTCATCACCAGCCAAAATAAGGCCGCACACAAGCAAACAGAAAAAAAGTTAACTGGAAAAACGCAGAGCGGAGTGCCAACTACAGGGAGGTTTCAGGATATCTTGCGGTAGAAAGTAAAATTTTTATAGGCTGTCACGAGGCTACTCAAATGAATGCGCTCTCGTGTAGGTTCGTGTATAAAACCGATGACGCAACCTTCATCAAGAACAGACGAGATCATTTGTAGAGACGCACACACAAAACTAAATATATTTACAACACAGAGATAGCAGATACAACAGACAAACACTCGGCATGAACAACCTAAGCTACATAAACAACTCGTGGCTACTTAGCGAACTGGGGCGCACGCGCCATAGTTAAACAAAAGTGTCACCGTTCCTTATGGCGGGCACGGACACCATCGACGAGGAACACGCGCAGGCGTCGCAGGCAGAAGAGGTGGTGGCGACGCTCACCAGTCGGCGAAGGTGCAGATGGACGCGCGCCCGGTGAGTCGAGGTCAACGACCAGACGCCCTTTGGCGTTCGCCAGCCGCTGACAGTGGTTGACACGGGAGACGCCGGGCTTGCCTGGGCCAACGCCAGGCGACGAGAAGCGTGGGTCCGGCCAACGCCAGATGCTTGAAGAAGGTTGGCTATACGCGCCCAAGGTGGGAGCCCGCAGCGGCCGTTGCCCGGGTACTCCGCCACCGCCACTACCGCGCCCTGGACACCTTCTTCACCCCGTCATGTCTCGGCCACGTTTCTAGTCCTACCCTTTGCAACCCTGCTTTTCGCTTCGAAATCCCCAGAGAGGATGCTCATTGGCTAGGCGTGTCTTCTATTTGCTTCACGTCCCAATATTGCCTCATTTTCTTCGGCAATTGATGATGATGACCTCTTGCTGATGGCGCTCACCCACAAAGGGGGATGGGCAATTCTCACCGATCGAGCTCACACCCGCACTTCTTGCCATCGTCCTTCTCTTCTTCCATTATTCACCTTCATCACATTCGCGCACTTTTCCAAACGCGCGCTTCACTCATCACAATGGCAGAAACTACAGTTTATTCACATTATTGAAGCAGTGACGAAGAAACTGACAGAGTATGTCTACTCGTCAATCTGTCAAAGATAAGCGCATTTTAAAAGCCGAGCTGTTTAAGGTGAAGGTTAATTCTTGTGGAGTGTCGTGCGCAATTTCCTAGCGGGTACGTGCCACAGAAATAGAATAAGCGTCACTCCTCACTTGTGGTGCACTAAAAAATGAAGAGGTACGCAGGCAAAAGCACATCTGCGACCGGGGGAGAAAGAAAGAGAGCAACAAACAGAAAAAAAATCACCGCCCAAGCACTCCGTACAAATGGTTAACCAGCGAAGCTGAAATGTGCGGCCCCGGTCTTTAGCAGTGGGTTCAACCCGACGCTGCACTGAAGCCTTCCACAATTATTCGTTGCCAGGTTGTGGTCGAACCACAGGCGGTCACAGACGTCGCAGCCGAAGCCAAAGTGCCGCTGGAGAAACTCTCACCCAAAGAGGCCGCTCGCCCCGGCGAACGCGCTCCCGCAATCACGTCGACGCTGTTCTGCACGCAACGCCGTTTCTTCGGTGCGCCAGAGGGCGCGCCGTGGCTGCAAGCGGTTGACCTTGCAAGCGTCGTACCCAAGCGCGGGCGCCAATGGCGCGCGAGCTTTCGTACAACGCTCAGAACGACGTAACTGATAGCACAGCCAATGGAGAGCGCTCGTGACACAGATGCCGAACGGTTTTTCGTTTCTCCTAGCCATATACAGCTTTCGCTGTAAAAGGAGAGAAGAAAGACAGAAAAGGGAGAAAGAAAGAATTTGCAGCAGACATTTGGTTTGGAGAGGAGGAGGGAAATATGTATGACCTCGTCTGCACCGATGCAGACCAACGCCCAGCAATGTGACGCCTTCAGCTCCGCTGTTTCACCAGCCTTCGCGACGTTAGCACAGTGAAGCTGCTTGAAATTTTTAGATGCGTAGCATCTTATAGCGGGAGTTCAACCCGGTGGTGTGTGGCGTGACCACCCACTGCGCATGCGCAGAACCCTCTCCACACACCTCCTCTCCAACGCTCCCCCTCTCTCTCCTCTAGGCATCCCTTCCCGCGGCGTCCACACCCCCACTGCGCATGCGCGTCCCCTCCCCATCTCTCTCTTCTCTTCTACGCTCCCGCCCTCTCTCTCCTCTAGGCATCCCTTCCCGCGGCATTTACACCCCCTTTGAGGATGCGCTTCCCCTTCCCCCTCTCTCTCCTCTCCTACGCTCCCCCCTCTCTCACCTCGCAACGCCGACGCAGGCAGCGTCTGCTAGCGAGTTTCTTGATTGAAAAAACCCGACTACTCGCACTGCACAACCATTTACTAATTGTTCTAAAGATGTGCGAAAATATACGCTCCTTGTACTTAGAGAGCCCACAAAAGAACAGGGTGTTATCCTGTAATAGAGACACGTCACTATTAAATCGTGAACCGAATCTAAGGATATTTATGTCGAGTTCTGAGATTCGTCTGAATAGACGCAATATTTGTTTTATCAGTGTTTTTTCTGGCATGTTATGCCGTAGATAAAGTGAGACTGGACGAAAAATTGCTAGAATGAGAGTATTACAGTGTGTGACCTAAGGACTTGTTTTAATAAGGCGTATCCATAGGCTCGTGACAGAATTTCACTTCTACACCGCTCCATTGTTGGGCTGGGCTCTAGGGGGCTTTCAGTGCGCGTGACAATGGGATTTTAAGCAGTGTACCGAGTACTTTTTTTTTCCTTTATTACCATAGCAATAGACATCATGCAAAATCAGCTTCCAACTAGCGTGCCCCCTTACGCATTCCAACCATGTTGAAGGCTAAGCTCGCTCCGCGTGTGCTCACACGGAGCGTACGTATCAACGTCGCCGGCTGATTGGAACGACAATGCGGGCACATTTTGGTGTTCCGTATCGCTCAGATTGAGGTAACTGGGATGATAAAAAAAGTTTTGCAGGAAACTAGCCTCCATGTTATTAGATATCCTCTGAACTAACGCCGCGTTTACGTTCGCCGTTCTTAAACGCGATGTGACATCGGCACTCATCAGGGAACATGCTTTCGTGTCATGCCGGAACGAGACAGTTTTCGCGCCGTGTGCTTGCAGGCCTACACAAAAGAACGGATTCGTGTACGAGCTTCAAAGCTGCATCGCGGCTATAACTCACGCATGCCTGCGCTGCTGTTGACCACATTACTTTGTTACACTGCGACAAGATTTACATGCTGGACAGGCAGCTCGTCCGCGTCAACAATTTTCAAAGAACAGACTGACTGCGCTGGAGGGTGTTGTTTGCCCTTGGTTTTCGATTGTGGAGTTAGACAAGGTGACGTTTGGTGGGATGCTTCGCGCGCCTATTACTTCACTATGCGTGTTTTTCAAGGAATTCATATACAATCACTGTCGAATTCAGAGGAACGGTTCGGATGTCCTGACTGCCCCCCCTCCCCCTTACTTTTTTTTTCTAAATTTGTATCCTAAGAAGAGCACATAAGGTTGTCCCAAAAGCTGATTTCCTTTCGGAAAAATCCTGTGCCCATCCCTATGAGCTGTAAACTGTTATCGTATGGAACTGCAGAAAATGATTTTCCTGCAAATGCGTTACATTCGATTGTGGGTGCGCTACCAATGCGCTGAGGTGGCTTCGCCAATATTGCGTCGTTGGCACTAAACTGCCTAGCTGCAAGGGGTTGAAACTGTAAGGCGCCAATGGGCCCTGAAAGCGACGATGTCAACACAAATATTCTTGGCGTATCGTGCCATTTACAAGCACAGTTTTCATGTTGAATTTTCGCGTGCGTGAGATGCGGAAATATTTGTTGTGCGGTAATTCTACGCATAACATACGAAGGTGTCTCCTCTGCGAATTTTTTTTTATTTCAAAACTAAAAAAGAGGACAACGTTTCATTTATATTAAATGCACAAGACATCAGATCGACATAGGCTTCAAGCTATGAAATACACTTTGAAATGAGTGAACAGCACTTTGTTCTCGCCATCGCTGTACCTAGCCGTGTCGCGCACTGAAGCATCTTCCCGATCATCCTACACTACACGCATGATATCCATAGCTAACAGCGTTTTATCCGCTACACCGAAAAGAGACAAAATTTATAACCTAGCGCAAAGCTTCATTCTCCAAAACGACAGGCTTACATGTGACTAGGTGACAAACTCGTACCTTCTTGTTGTGAGGTAGCTTTCTACACGTAATAACTGTGCACGTAATAACTAGGACACGCCGGTAATGTTTACAGGCGCTTACACGCTCGTCTGACGTTTTTATGCCCCGACTGGCGTGCTATTAAAGGGTATACAAGCAAGAAGTAATAGCAGCGACGGCAATACAATTCCGACACATGCCTGCAACATGGCGCCGTATCGATCGCTTCATCACACCTCCGACAGATGGCAGCAATTTTGCCATACGGTCTATTATATTGTTACGGACAGTCCCGGCATGTTATTGCCGTCGCCTTCTTATTCCATACCGAAATCCTAAACCATAACGTCGCCCTGCGCACCATTTCTTCTCCGCGCGAGTAAAAGATCGCCAGCATTGGCGGGGAACGCGGCACAAACAGAGATGAAACGAGCCACATATATCGGTCGTAAGAAAGGCGTATTCGATAATATTGTTCCGCGTGCGAATACTGCCGTCGATGGCTACGCAATAAGGCGAAACGCCTTGTCTGTCTTCCGTCGGGCGAAGCGGCGTGGAGGAACGCTGGTGGAGGTGGGCGGGGATGGGGGGGGAGGGGGGGGGGATGGGGGGGGAGCGTTCTTTGTGCAGCACATTGTAACTTTGATCACAAGGGCGTGGTCGTGAGCGCTGTCTCGACAGATATCAGTAGACGGCTCGTATACCCTTGCACGTGCTTTGCTCTCACCACTTCGCGTTCAGTCCTAGTAATTACCACGCGGGATGTTACTAAAGTCCAGAGGTATTCATGGAATCCAGTAAAATGCAAGACAACACGAGAACCGCATCGCTCCCATTGTTCACAGTTAGGCGAGATAGGATTTAAATACCCAGCTGATAGCCTGACTATTTAAAACATTCTATTTTATCATCTCATTAATTGACTCGCCTTTGGAGGGAAACTTTTTGTTTTCTTTTTTTTCTTTTCTTTTCATTTTTTTTTTCGTGGGAGACTGACGCACTTGACCGTGCCTTCAGGGCTGAGCAATCTGGTGTAGCATGAGTCATTTTACTAGTACAAAACATTTGGTGGACGCTTTAGTCTTGCGCTTCAAACAGCGCCATGGGACCGTGTTCGTATGACCTTCCCAATCGCTAGCCTTGCTATTTGGATATGTTAGAAAGCACATCGTTTGTCCTAGTAATTACCACGCGGGATATTACGAAAATCCAGAGGTATTCATCGAATCCAGTAAAATGCAATTTTCAATTAGGCCTCTGGCATTTCAACCTAAACGACAGCAAACTCAACTTCGGGAATAAAGGTTGACTCTTCTTTGACTACCCGCCACTGTGGTCTATTGGCTATAGTGCTCTACTGATAACCCAACGGTCGCGGTATCGAATCCCGTCTTGTCGGCCACATTTTCTTGGGAGCCAGAAGTGCTTGCAACCCATGATTTGTGCGCGCGTGTAAGAACCGCAGGCGTTTGAAATCTCCGAAGCCCTTCCCTACGGCTCCCTCATAATCATATCGTGGTTTGAGGACTTTTAACCTCAACAATTATTTTACTATTTTCTTTGATCTCAACAATGAAAAATGACGTCGCACATGAGTGCGTGGTCACCTAATAATGAAGCTACAGTACATTACGTTGATGTAACATGCCCTGGTGCGATGTGTAATCCTATTTTATTACGATTGCTTTGCCAAAACCAATGCAAACTTAGGAATTATTTACCATCAGCTGTAAACTTATGAAACAAATATGGACGCTTAACATATCAAACAAATGCAATGTGCGAAATTATGACGTCCCTTGCGCACAATCACCAGTTTCTGCAAGAAATACTATTCTGGTTCCTCCTCTCACTGGAACTTATTCTTTCTTCAAGCCGGTGTAGAGGTTAACTGATCACGTTGTACTAAATTACTCGGCATCAGAGTATACGGCCTCTTGAGTATAAGGCTTTCTCTTTAAATAAATCTGTAGGCGGCTCTTCACGATAAATGAGATTGCGCACGTATCTGCCGCACCCAATTCTTTTCTTTTGGACCAATATACCAAGGACGAATTCCTGTTTTCTATTTAGCTTGTTGAATACCATTGTTACACACTATCGCAAGCACAAAGCAATAGCACTCCTCAAGTACTAGGAAGCAACGAATGCCTTGAGATTTGCAGTACAGAGTTACTGTGTCCCTTGCAGGTGGACGACAAGATGCGCCTCACGCGTGGGGAGTTTTTTTCTAAATTGCGGAGATTCGCTGCGGGCTTCCAGGCACATGGTATCGGGCTTGGTGATCGCATCTGCGTCCACCTTGACAACAGTGTGGAGAACATGATTGCCCTATTCAGCATCACCTTTACAGGAGCGTCGGTGTTGCTATCGAACCCGGTCCTCAACGAAAGTGAGTATGTCATAGGAATCCTACCGTGGCGGTCGCCTTTCATTTTTGCAATCTATGGGCTCCGTGCCTACGTTAGGAGCCGCCACAGTCGCGCGCTGCCTCCAGCGCCAAATCGGCCACGGCAGCAGATTTGGTGTGACACAGGAGCAGACGACGCAAACGGCGGCAAGCCACTGCGCCGTGCTTTGGTGCTTCGCTTGAGGCGTTTTCCTTTCCAGTTTTCTTTCAAAAAACGGTAAATTGTTAGCAGCTGTGTTATCGCGTCTGGTCGTTTTCGCCAGATTTCGTGCACCCTCAGCCGAACACGGCTGCATCAAATTCTTGGCGAAAACGAGAACGGAGGCGACGAGCCCGTTGAGCGAAACAGCACGCGACAACGCGGGCCGCTTCGCTCACGATCGAAGCTTATCACCCTCGGTCTTACGCGGCAGCAAAAGCGGCGGCAGCTTGAAACAGACAAGAACAGAGATTGTACTGATCGCGTTGATAACGCGGACGGACCGTCGCTCTGACAACTGGCCAAGCGAGAAAAGCACGAAAAGCGTTGGCAATCGGAAAAGGCGTCGGTCACGATTGCTCCCCTGTGCAAGCGGCCGAGGAACAACCTTCCAAATCTGCGCTTGTTGCCGCTAGAGGCGCCTTCATGAATTAGGTCTGCTCGGAGCCTATAGGAAATGGTAACAGGCCGAACATTTAGGTAGTTATCTGTCGCTTTAATAATAAATCATGCGTTAAGCGTAACACCAGAATCCACAAAGTCCCTCATGTAGAACGCACAAGAACATAACGTAAGCTGTTCGTCTCCTCTGCTGGATTAGTTTTCCTTTGGTGGCGACAGTGTAGCCTACAATCTCTGCTTGATATGTGGCGTCTTTGTCGGTGTTCAATCGCATTTCACATTACCTACGACGGGCTTGCATTGCGCTTCAGCTGTGGTATTTTTGGGAAAGAGGAAGATAGAAAAGGACACTATTTTCTGCCTCCCGTTGTGGGGGCACGGCTCGGCGCCCTTGGGGATGGGGAAGAGGGAGTAAATGCGATAGGAAGAAGGGAAGATAGGAAGAAGTGAGATGCGTGGGGGCGTAGCACTGCTCGCTACGGCTTCATTTGAAACGTCCATGCAGTCTAATCTCCTGTTACTTTCAGTATTCCTGGCTGTTATTTAGGGCGTATACAACGTAACAAGTTTGTTCGGGAATGCCTAGATTCCATACCCTTGGTTTTGTAGAGGAGAATGTAAGATGACAACGCGCAAACGCACAAAAAGAACGAGCACTTTCTCCCAACGTATGTTAATTGCCAGGTGCCTTGAAATACACTCCTATTTCCAGTCGATGGGAAACTGAGCGTGGTAGGAAAAAAAGCATTCTAGTAGCAATGCTTGGCATCTTTCGCCATCTCTTTATTTCAGGAGCTTGCAATGAGAAGTATAGTAACTATAATCAAATTGAAACATTTTTCAGTTCATACATAAGATATGGGTCACTGACAAAGAAGCTAGGATATGTAATGCCAAATAACTGCAGTTGAACCATTGAAAGAAGTACGTGGTTTCAGCGTACCTATAATTGTGAATTACTGAAAAAAAATATGTATAAAAAGACACCAAATTGCGCCCATTCAACATGCATAAAGAGAATATCATTTTTTCCCCGGAGAAACACAATTTCGCAAGACGTAGCGAAATTTACGAATATGGGCCTAATATATATGCCGTAATTGGTTCGGTTCTGAGGCAGTACATAAGAGCGCTGGTACCTAGATAAATACCTGGCATTCGAGATTAACAAGCGTTACGATGTTCTGTCGAAAGATGCCAGCGTATTTCACTCCACATAGGTGTTACACCTAACCACTGCGAACTGCTGTCT
The DNA here is from genome assembly GCA_030522465.1 of Rhipicephalus appendiculatus. Lineage (NCBI taxonomy): Eukaryota > Metazoa > Arthropoda > Arachnida > Ixodida > Ixodidae > Rhipicephalus > Rhipicephalus appendiculatus. The sequence goes on along the minus strand of JALIZH010010902.1, from coordinate 5,867 downwards.
TTTTTAGCAAGACCTGTTATAAGTGAACCACTGGCTTGCGACTGCGCCGGAGTTTGAAACATTCACGATTGTTTTAATTTTTTCTGGTAAGCTTGAACGCGCTGCGCGAACAGTACAGTTCACTGTGGAAGCAGCGCGACCGCTATCGATAAGGCTGGAATCTTCGATGCCGCTTGTATAAATGCCTACGCGTCTTACCGCTGATAAGAATATTCGAAGACCTACGACTGTGTGTGCCGATATCGTCGTGTCGATATCCTCTGGGCGCATGTTCGTCCAATAAAAAGTATCATCGTTACCTGCCGGGGTTCTGCTTTCTTGCGCGTGACAGCCACGTGACAATATCCAATTCCCGAAATGCGTGTTTTATACATAGGGACACGAAATCAAGAAAAATTGCTGATAACTTTAGCGCTTTACTCGTTATTTTTGGTGATTTCACCAAATATTCATATGTTCGCCAAACGGAATGTAAGCTATGAGTGAATTTACGACACCACTTTAACTGTTCCTCTGAAAAAAAACTAAACGTAATGTTATGTTTTCTGGCACTGCTAAGTTCCCATTTCTCATGCCTCTCTTTGCGGAAGTTATGCCTCTTTGCTCTAAGGTTATATTATTTGTTATTCTCCGTAAACCGTTGAATCAACTTGACTATCTATGGTATTTAATATTTTGACACCTATTTTAGTGGCCGCATTTCACGCAAGGGTAGTAATTAATGACAGTTAAATTCATTCTTATTCCAGCGGCTTCTTTACGCGCTGAGGGAGGCGAAGACTTAATTAAAAGTATGGGATGTCTCAATCGACGGCATCAAATCTCGATAGTTTGCTTTCAGTTTTGATATCTAAACCACTGTAATCCTATAATATATTCGGTACTTTAATGCACGTATGTTAGGCTGTTGGGCTCACAGTGTGCAGAAAGGCACCTAAGTAAGAAATACAGTCATAACTGTGCACATACTGACTTGCCAGTGCCGCCCATATTGAATAGATTTAGCACATTCACAACACGCATACGTGCCGTGATTACAGTACTCAGACGTTTCCTTGTTTCTCAGAGGATCAACGCACACTGTTTGCGCACGCCCTAAGTCCAACAACGCCATAAATACTGAAACCGTACTACACGAAATTTATTTCTTCGGTTGTAATATTTGATTTCAGAGTTTTGCTGCATGGAAATGCGCAGTAACGCTGTTTTAGCGGCTTGAAAGAGGCCCCTGTTCCTACAGTATTTAGCTGCCGACAGCCAGCTCTTTTCATCCATGCAAGTGTTTTTGTTGCTTATATATATATTTTTAAATTTCTCTTGCAGATGAGCTCCTCTTTCAAGTGGACCATGCAGACGCAACTCACATTTTGACCACACCGCAATACGCAGCTAAGGTCACTGCAGTGAAGGAGAAAACAAAGGCTAAGGTATGTCGATTTCAGCAAGAAAAGATGATTTAAGGTATAAGGCCAAGTGTCGGAAAATTTTTTTTAAAAAGCGATAGTCACTAAATATTATTAGCCTACAATATAAAACACATCTTTTTAGGCACATGAGAGCATTTTAAAGCAAGTACTATTTTTCGTTTATTTTTCATAATTAAAAATGTCATTAAAAGTGGGCCTTACGCGAACACTCCTAACTCAAATTCCGTTCAATAAAAAAGATTTATTTTTTGCAGGAACATGAAAAAGGCTTTGGCCTGTGCAGTGAACCAAAACAAATGAGATCTGATGAATATTAAAAGCATAGCAATAAAATAACCCAAAAAGTATGCACTTGCACTAGGGGCACCCTTCGTATAACAGGCAGCCATATTAAACCTTGTAGCACGATTTTGCTTATTGAGGTTCATTGCACGCCTACTAAGTTGATTAAGGAAGTGTGCCAAGTTTTAATCAAAAATGTTTATTAGCAAAACAGTTATGACTGTTCGCGTACGGAAAAGTACCAGAAATATGTTCTGAGAAAATCAACAAAAAAGATTTGAAACAGGTGCAGCGCTTACACAAGGTGATCAAGAGCGCTGAAATTCTCAATATTCGTAGCCAGTTCCATCGTGGACCTTATTATTGTGAGCCTTTGCTCGAGTGGCAACTCTTAATTTTTTTTCTAGCTTGCAATGCAGCATCAGTGCCATGACGGGACGCTTTCGCGCTGCGGTGCTGATCATTTGTGAGGCAAGCTTTTGCAGTGTGGAGGCCTGGATCGATCCGAATTTGCGCAAAACATAAAATGTGCTCTTGTTTCCACTACTGAAATGACACACAGCGTCAAACAAAGCAAATTTGATGTTTACAGGCTCACGTACGTGTCCTTGAGTGTGATCAACACATGTACCATGTTACGCGTACCCGTGGTGAGAAGTTTATGACTTTTATGAACCACAATGATGTGCTTACAAAGCTTTTAGAGCATTATTACATGTTCGCACTTGATATTATTGCTAAATAACGAACAAAATATTACATATTTAGTTATAATCTTGTGATTCACACAAAAACGGCACTTTCAGTTTCGGTTTCGTATGTGATGGGTGGTCTCACATTTTTGCTTGTATCTTTTGAAAAAAATCGTCGTAGATAGAAAATTTTTGCAGCAAAAATGACGGGCAATAAATTGCGCGTTTACCATGATCAAAAAACCAAAAACTCACATTTTGAAAAAAAAGTCGCTTTCTTCACTTGGCCTCATACCTTAAGGGTTAAGAAAGACAGCAGTAAGGTCGTATAAACTAATGCGAATCCTGATGCTATTGTAGTCCGTAAATTCATATTGCAAAAATGGGCAGTGGAGCGTCCCGATGAAAATACGGTAGTTTCTTTTTCTTTTCTTTTTTTTTCCTGCTGGGGGAAGCGTTATTATTGATTATTAGAAATAGCCTGTTCCATAAGAGGCGTACCTGCATGATTATAACCGTGGATTTTCGGAGCCGTCGATGTAAAAACGGCAGGAACGATACGCCATATACTGAATCAAAAGTATTTTGCAAATATAGGTATAGGCGAAATGCCTAATATTCATGAGACAAGGGAAAGGTAACATTGCTTTTCACGCCAGACACAATTTCTAGACTTCATATTCGTGTTTTATGTGCAACAGAATTGCTTTGCTTCACCGCCTAAATACATCTCGCACGCCTACCTGCTGAAAAGATTAAAGCATAAGAGTGCTTACACAATGTTCAAGGACGCAGGCGTCATCGCATTGTGCCAACGATCTTTCCTTTCGAATGACAGATTTTTCTGCTTCCAATCTTTTTTATTTATTTTCACGAGATAGTAGGAAAAGTAGGATCATTAGCGCGTATTTATGCAATATCACAGCTGCAAGGCAAATGCTGTAGTTTTCCCGCGTTGATGAGGCAATTTAAGATGCTGTTCTTTATGAGAGTGAACGCTATTTAAATTGTAGGGGTCGTGCACTTCACGCAAATGCTTTTGCGCGATTTATTTGCTTGTTTCACGTATTCTTCACTCAGGCGATTCGCACCCTATGGAGAAAATCCTACGTTTCATGATGCGGCTTTGTGGTGAGGTTTGTGAACAAATATTGAATTTCCAGATTTTTTTGTTTACTAGGAGAGTACGTACCAACCTGCCAAGACGTATTTGTGCCACAAACAATGCGCAATAGGACGGATATGCATATTATATGCCTATCTAGCAAAATAAAAGAAATTAGTCCCAAACATGCATCTGACTCTCGAGAAGAATCACTTTGGGAGAATGAACCCCAATTTCAACCACCTCAAGTATTTTTTAGGGGCGAAGCTCCTTAAAGCGGCACCCGTTCGTCCCTCGTCGTAGTCGTAGTCGTAGTCGTAGTGCGTAACCAGTCTTACGCTTTGACCTCCAAGGTGGTGCCGGTGGGAGATTTCTCCTGTGCGTTGTTGAACAATAAAAAATTCGCAGCGTGCGCGTTAACTAAAAGCCGAATTCTTCTGTCTCTCATTCCCCATTAGCAGCCATTGGCATTTCTCCTGTGCGTGATTAAACAATAAAAATTTTGTTCAAAACGCCGTTGATTGATGAAATAAACCAACGAAAGACGCCAGATGTTTTCTAAAAGCAAAACGAAAAGACGCCAGATGTTTCTAAAGCAAAACGAAAAGACGCCAGCTGCTTAACGAAAGACGCCAGGTGTTTTCTAAAGCAATGGTTTTATAATCAGAACCATATCGCGATACAGGTTTGTAGTTGACGATGCTCGTTGCCGTCGGTGTGTGCTCGTATGGATAAGGATGCCGCTGCAACCAGTGCAAGAACCACTTAGCTTACATTTCACCGACCACAAAGCGGTCATAATGAAAGGACAACGGAAACCAGCAATAAAAGTTTGATAAAACATTTAATCAATCGTTTCACGTCATTTTTATCGGGCGAATTAACGGAAGAAATTTCACGGTTTAACCGATGATTACTTCCAGGAGCTTCGCCCAATCTCATCATCATTCACCTCGTGGATCTGCCGTAAATTTTTTTCTTTGTTTTTACCGCGAACATAAGGTCTAACCCACGAATAGACTTTCAGGTTTTCTCCTTTCATATGCGAACGCCTGATAGTGAATGCTCATATGCAGATGCTTAGAAATACCTCGCCGTTGTTACAAAATTATAAAAACGCGTGACTAGGTCATTACCAAAGGCAATATCTTTGTCCTGCTGCAATATTTCTTCCATATTTGACGTTATTTTCATGTTAACATGTTTCATCTGTAAATTATGGGTCAAAAGAGTGTCGTTAACCAGTGTTGTCATGGGAACTACGTTCACTTCTGAATTCGATATATTAGCAGGTAAATACAAAAGCACACGTTCGCATTTCAGTCCTGTGGTGTAAGTGCTCGTATTCCCTGTAAGCGGTGAGTCCACCACCGCTTACAGGGAATACGAGCACTTACGTAACATACCAATGTTATAGAAACTTCCTTGCACTCTTCTAAGCACCTTGCATATCAGTGTGGCGTTTTTCCGGCAGTTGATACCCAATTTCATGCCCGGGAAGTGTAGCCAGGGAGGATACCACGCTATCGACGTCACGGCCGCGTCAGGCGAGATCGGCGGGGATCTGTCTAATGGCAGTTTGTTTCGTTGTGAATGAAGTGGAAAGACTGGGCGTACACCGGAAAAGTTAGATAGCACTCCCCGGCACCATTTTACGGAAAAAACAAGTTGGCACAGCGCCGAAAGGGAATATGAGGGATCAGTGTCGTAACGAACTCTAGCGGTCCCCATCGCGTCCCGCGCATCAGTAATTTACGTTTTTCCTGCTTTAGACCAAATTCGTGTTGATTTCCGCCTATGAGGAAATTATTTACAACAGAGAAACTGTCATTTTAGTAATTATGATGCAGCAATGGTAAGGAACCAAGTGCATTCCCACTCAATAAAAATTGAGATCGTTACTCATATAGGCTGCCGAAATCACCGCTGCTGCAGCCTAATGGTAATACGCGTTTATTATTACAGTAATGGAGTGAGCGCACTGATTTACCGACTATCCTGGCCGCAGGGACACCCGCGTCTATGCTGTGCTACAAGAGAAAAAAAATAACGTATGCCAGGTCACCACACTATGGCAATCGCACTATGCGAAGCAATCACCATAGAGATATGCCGCATTGCTGGTCTTTGAGCCTGGCGCTGCGTGGCAGTTCGACGTGTTTGCGCATATTCATGTTTAATTCCAATGGAACATCTCGATCAAGGTTTTTTCTGCTCTGTATAGAGCAATCGCATTCCAATGGCTGGTTCAGAGAGTGAAATGCGTGTTCCAAGGGCAGATTGGAAGCAGCCACGGATTACGGACCGCTCCATGGAGCAAGAATTATGGCTCCACTGAAATCCGGGCAGTTGGCCGGAAGT
>JALIZH010010899.1:0-41359 GCA_030522465.1 Rhipicephalus appendiculatus | reverse complement strand
TGATTCTCTATTGTGTAACCCCAGAGGATTGCAGATGAGGGACCACGTGCGGTGTACGAAGGCTCGGTGGCTGAAGCCATGGTAGAAGCCGTGCGCTGTGCGGGTGGTGTCTTGTCAACCGAGGACCTTTCCGACCATCTGGCGTCGTCGGAGCCCGTGCTGGTGGAACCCGTGGAAACAACATATCGCGGAGAAGTCACTGTGCACACAACACCACTCCCCACACATGGGGCTGTGCTGCTCGAGGTACTTAATATCCTTGAAGGTTTCGATCTTAAAGGTACAGTATGCTAACCTTGACTCCCAAACAGCAGGCTTACGTTTAATGATCATTACTGTATCCCCAATGTCCTACCTCATTAGAAGTGCAGCAACAATAAGTAATGCTATATGCTATCTGTACTGCATTGTTCTTTGTAGTTTAGGGTAAATAATTCACCCTCTCACTTTACAGAATAAATTGGGTACCATCGATATTTAGGGTCGTGCACTGTCCGTTAGTAGCGTCTTATGGGCGATGTAAAGCCACAGATGAAAGGCACGTGTTGCGAGAGAAATACCGCAATGCGACAGCTCGACGTACGAAAAAAACAGCATAAGCTTGTTGTGTAACTATAGTTTGTCGGCATGCAGCATCGCAAAACGAAGAAAAAAAAAAGCACTTCATTGTTGTTCCTTAAAACATCCTTTTTACTTTGCGCCGTGCCGTAGGCACTGTGAATTTTATCTGATAAAAAAAGACTGAGCTCTAGAATATTTAATGTTTCGTTTCCATTGCCGTGGCGTCTGTTTAGATGAGAAGGCCGAAGAATGCACACTTCAGAGAACCAATCCCCTCGTTCGCGGAATCGATGTTGGTATTTTGACCATTGAGCCTTGCGAAGAATTCGTGGTAGCGGGCAAGTAATCTTGAACTACTACACAAAGGCTTGCGCAAATCGCTGATCTCACCTGGTACTCTGCTTACAGCCCTCCAGGAACTCCCGGGTCAGTTCGAACACGTTATGGTTGAGGCCCTCCGCCACGCTTCAGCTGACGGTATGCGATACATCGCAGATCGGGAAGCTAACGCTGCAATGAACAAGATGCTTTCTCACGAAAGAGCACGGCACTGTATGACTTTGGTGAAACTTGACAGGTAAGCCTCTATAAAAAAGAAGCAAAAGGGGTATCGAAGACTCACTAATATTTCATGCTTTACTCTAAATATCATCGAAACATTCTGTTTTGTATAGTCCACATTAAGTGAGGATTGTGTTAAATACTGGTCCTATATACACATGGGCTGTTCAGGCATAAAACACACTTTGTTATCCTTGGAAAGGGATACAGTTCAATGGAATACGGTTTGTTATCCTTGGAATCGTTGCATGATTCTACCGTGTGTGTAAGTTTTCTTGACGATGTGGTTTTGTGTTTTTTTTTATGTCTTGTGTTACTCGTCGAAGGCAATTGTAATGGTGCCACATGCAGAGAAGTTAAGAAGTACGGTTCAACCATTAAACAAGACAAAGCGACTGCACTGTAGATACCCTCTACGCATCGTTCCCGTAGAAATGAGTCCCAACATTCATGGTCGTTTTATTAACAACAATCACACGTAAAATACCCTGGAATTGCACGAAAAACTGGGAATCACACACAAAAAAGGGTTTCCTTATCTCAGAAACATGTCTCAGCTTTCGTGGCAAAACTAGTTGCCTTAACAGGCAGATGATGTGCCTTTTATCATATTATAACCATTTATCATACTGCTTATCATCATGGCGTAACACATACGCCATTCATCTCAAACCGTTTCAACGTCTTCAAAACCAGGCGATAAAATTTATTACCTTCAGCCCATTCCGTTCCCATTCTCTAACTATCGATCAACAGTTTCGTATCCTACCCATTCAAGAGTTGTTTTATCATAGATTGTCGCTCATCATATGCCGTCTCATTCATCGTGAAATATCATTAGATAGTATTCTTTGCCTTCTTGTAAACCACAATAATACCAGGTTTTCATAGAACAATGCCACGTGGTCGTGACGTGGACGAAGGTAACAGTCGCTGTGTCAAAGAAGAAATTCTTTATTTGGTCGAACTTGTGGCCGGGAAACTGAAGGTCAGACTACAGCAATACACACTGACACTGATAGCGGCGAACAGAGCTTCGGTCGTCGATAATCTGATCCACGGCAAAGCGCGTCGGCATTTATACGCGTGCCGTCGAACATTCGAGCGTTATCGCTGGGGGCCGAGTTGTTCCAGAATAAACTCATCTCTTCGCGTCTGCGCACTCAAGCCGGACAGATGATGCGAAAACTATCTAGAATGCTCTCAGACATTCTGGCGCGGATTGCGCGAGCAGTATCTACACGCGCAGTACGCCGGCAACATAAAACATAGAAAGGAGCGCGTGTGGCAATAATAACCTTCTTTTAGCTGAAACAAGATCGAACTATGGCAGATTTACAGCTCGCTTCTATGGTGTTCATATTTGGAATCACACTCCTCTTCATGTTAAGTCGTCTCGGTGATTGCGGTCTTTTAAACACAACATCAAAAACAAACTGTTCAACGAGCCTTTTGTTAATCTGTAATGAATTTATTTTCATCATAACTTCATTTTTTTTGTATTCCTACCTATGTGATTTTTTAAGTATATTATAATGCTGCTATGGTAAATTATCTTTTTCTTTTTAAGTATACATCGTTCTGTATTGATTGCGTTTTGATTTGTTCGCACTTTTAGCTTTTGCTGCTCCTACTTACCTTTTATGTACGCCACTAATGATAGGAGGTCCCCCTGACAGTTTCTTACTTTGGGACCTCCTCATTCTGTATGTATTATGTAACCCGTTTTTTGTATATGCAATGGCAACGAATAAACTTGAACTTGAACTTTTACTTGAACTTCTCGCCTAGGATATTGAGGACTTGTGTAATGTTGGATGAGTTGATGCCTGGCTTAACGAAATATTTGCGGTGTAACTGAAGAAAAACGAGATAAGACAGGATATGGCGCCACACTTTGAACTAGTTTGTTTGCTGCACGTAACCCAAATATATATATTCTGAGAAATGCGCGCACAAAGGGGTGCGGCATATGAAAGCTATCACACAGGGCTATCAAAAGAAACTATCGCACCACAATAACTAAAAATAAGCATTCACTCTTGTACAGAGAGACCGGAGGAACGCTGGCGGATCTATTCCCCTTCTTGGTTTTGTGACACACTGCGAAAACTTCACGTGCTAATATTTATCTGCTTTTAGGGGCGAAGCTCCTTAGGGGTGTGGGTCTGTCCCTCCTCTGTCCCTCCTTGTTGTTGTAGTAGCAGTAGTAGTAGCAGTAGTAGTAGTAGTAGTAGTAGTAGTAGTAGTAGTAGTAGGTAGGTAGCCACGTGTAGTGGAATGTACCCACTCCACGTGATAAAGATGACGATGACGCAGTATAGTGGAATGTCCCACTACACGCGATAACGATGACGTATAAGCGCGTTCCAGTATAGTGGAATGTACCCACTACACGTGATAAAGATGACGATGACGCAGTATAGTGGAATTTATACCCACTACACGTGATAACGATGAAGTATAAGCGCGTTCCAGTATAGTGGAATGTACCCACTACACGTGATAACAATGACGATGATGCTGATGACTATGAAGTATGAGCGCGTTCCAGACCACACATTCTCTTTCTGCCATGGATGAAAACGATCGAGCTTCTCCCACTCATCATCATTCACTTCGTGGATATGGTGTGATTTTTTTCTATCACACGCGTTCCTTCCTAGCTGGTTTAAAGTATGGTGCCCTATTCTTCCTTCTCTCGTTTGTCTTCCTCGATCTCACTTGCGGCACAAATAATTCATCAAACTAGGATATTGAGTTCACTTCAAACTCACCGCCAACATACTCTACTTTTTTTAACACCCACTAATTTATTCTCTCTGCTGCACACACCTTGGCGCACTTTTATAGAAGGTGTAAACGTGCCTGTTTATTTCGACACAGGAGAATGGAAGAAGTCTGTCCGGACATTGATCGCCCGCAGAAGCATTCAGGCACCACCTTCTTAGCAGCAGCGGACGAAGCCGGAAATGTGTGTGCCTTTACCGGAAGCCTGTTACGGAGCTTCGGATGCGCCGTTGTCGAGCAACACGGATTCGCCGTACAAGTAATCTGAAGATAATACATTTAAAACGGTAGAATGAACAAAACTTCATGCTAGCTATCTTTGGCGTTTGCTATTATTGAAACACCTACAATGCTCTAGAGTAAGACAAAGTGGGAAGAGAAGTAATTATAAGGCAATTTCTGAGTGGAAATGAAGCATTGTTGACGGTTCCCTCAGCATTTTATTCGGCAAGTTTGCGTTGAAGGTTCCGTAAAGCGTTGCAATAAAGACTTCATCCATGCCGCGGTGGTCTAGTGGCTATGGTGCTCCACTGCTGACCCGCAGGTCGCGGGATTGAATTCCGGTGGCGGCGGCCGCCTTTTCGATAGAGGCGAAAATGCTGAAGGCTCGCGTGCTTAGATTTAGGTGCACGTTAAAGAACCCCAGGTTGTCCAAATTACCGGAGGCTTCAATTATGGCGTCCGCATAATCATATCGTGATTTTGGGACGGCAAAACCCAACAAGTATCATATTATAAAGACTTGATAATCATAAAATATTACAAAAGAATATTTCGTAATATATCCATCTTTTTAACTATGAGGAACAAACTTGAACATGCGCATTGATCCGACATTCTCCACGCGACAATTCAAGACCATTAATATAAATGTGAGGCTTTTAACCAGCTTATACTGATATTTTATTTTTGTTTCCGATAAATAAAGTGATGTAATTCCGACTATGTCAATCTGTCCGAAACCTATATGATATTGTACTCTGAGCAGAAGGGACTCGTGCCCTTGAAGGACCCCTGACAGCAAAAGCTTTGTTTGCGACTTTTTTACAGTAATTTGTAGCTTTGCGTCTGGTAATGCCGAAATTGAATCGTAAATGCGCTAACGCATCGTATAATTAATGCTAGCGTCGTTAATTCAGGACGATTTTGCTTCAGTTCGAAACGCCCGCCTAAATATTATAAGAAACTAGCGCCCCACAGCGGGGAAGCACCTGACACTACATGCTCAAGCTTCGGTGACGCTGAACGCGCCGTTTTCAAATAGGGGAACCCGCGGGGGTGAAGAATGAAACGATGTGGGTGCTTTGAGCGTGTCCCCCCTCAGGAAAAAGAAAAGCATTCCTGGCGTAAGCAGCCAAAACCACGTTGAGAGCAGCCCGACAACAGAGCGAGAGGGGTGACGAACCTCGCCGGGTGCCAGTCGGGGTATTGTGCGCACCCCGAAAATGTTCTCCGATGCCGACAATACTTGCTTGACCTCTGCAACGTCACGAGGGGAGCCTCTGTATACGTAAAACCACGGAAAATGTCGATTTTACCAGAATACTCGGATGAGCACTGACCTTTACTTTAAAACCAAATTAAAATATCTTATAGGCAACGCTCGCCCCTAATAATCGGTGAGAAGTGCCCCCGCATGCAAGAGTCTCAAACGACCCAAGCACCTCGAGTTTACAAATTTGGTGTCAGGGGTCCTTTAAGTTAACCGAACACTCTTCATGCGTCGATTGAAATTGTGTTATCATTGTCCATAATTTCTCAGCTTTAGCCCCCCCCCGCCCCCCATCTGAAAATACTGTTCCTCATGAGCACATTTGCTTCTCATTAAATCAGATGTAAGGTCGTAGACCCGTTACGTAAGTTTAGATAATATTGTAAGCTCTCCGCTTCTTGGCAGCTCTCCCACAAACGAGATGTTTGAGCTGTGTAGATGTGAGGAGGTATTCATTGTTAGATCCCACGTTCAGTGGTATTTTGCTTACTAGGTTTGTTGAATCTGATGTGACTCACTTTGCCCGTTCGCGCAGCCATTACGAAACCACTTTCAACATTGTAAAAAAGGAAAAAAAACAACTTTTCTACTTCACATAGAAGTTTTAGTTTATTTGTGGTCTAGTAAATAGATTTTAACAAGTTAAAAAGCGTAATATATAACCGGGTATTACTAACGACCGAGGCGTCGCCCAGTAAGCATACCTTCACGTGAGCTTGAGATTCACTTCGGCTTACTGCATCCCGCTCTAGGAGTGTTGTATGGAAAATACAATGACCTACAGTTTTCATGACACATTTCGTTGATTTTCCGAATCAATATTTGACATGCAAGGAACTATTTGTAAAAATAGCTTTCCTGCAATGAGAGCAACACACATAAGTTTCCAAATATTTTGATTATACTAAGGGATAAAAAGCAATATAGATTCACGGCGTGCTGTAGTGTACACACATGAGCAACCACGCATGCGGTTTCGCGCATTTTTTCCTTGATTCTTGCGTTTCCGTTCACCTTTTGGGCATTTCTTTTTTTCAGGCGCTACCGCACAACGACTTCATTATTTACATCACGCCAGCCATTTCCGATCCCGACAGTGTGCAATTCGCCTTGTAACATCGCGACCGTGATTGGCCGCTTTTCGAACCTTGTAAGAGTAAGCCGATCAGGGTTGCCGTTGGTGGCTAGTTTGCGCCAAATTGGCTACTTTTGGAACCCGTTGGCGACGAAAATTTCCAGTTGGCGCCATGCCTCTTTTTTAAACTTGTGGTTTTACTTATTGAAAATGGTTTTATCTATTCATCAATAGTAAAGACTCGGTTGATAATACCGCTTCTGTTCTATTTGGCTAAAAATTCCGCGATAATATCAAATGACATGGCTACTTTGGCTACTTTTGGCGTAGTTCTAGCGCCTTTTCATATCCACCCAACGGCAACCCTGAAGCCGATACCGATCGAACAAGTTAGTCCGGATACTGATTGCAGCCGAAATCACATCGGGGGGACAGCCGTATTACTACACAGAATCGCGGTTGTCGCCTTATCGAGAATGACTGCTTCAATTTCAGACGAGAGGTAGTGCATTCAACCAAATAGCTGGACATCCGAACTGTGTGGGCCCACGCAAGAAGCCTTATCATTCACTCATGCCTGTGATGGTGACGGATGCCCGAACTAAGGATTGGCTGTGCACCCTAGGAGCGATGGGCGGCGCATTGCAGCCTAATATTCTCATGCAGGTACCGTTAATGTTCACCTAATATACAGGAAGAGGGTCACTTAGAGTTATTGTGGTTTTCGTGGGTCAACCCTATAACAAGTCTAGAATAAAGTCGATTACATTTAATCCCTACTTCTTTCATTACGCACCTCTATACGTCCCAGAATATCTCAAATTCTACTTGAAATACCTAAAGTGCAGTAAGAACAGGACAGATAGAACGAAAAGCTAACGCAGCGAGCAATATTACACGAAAGGAGCTGATGTCAAGCTCGATTTTAGATACATCCCCTTTCTGCGCTATTATAGGACAGCGTTATTGTGGTATGATGATTTCTTCATCTATTTCACCAGCGGTTGTTTACTTGTATGCATTGAGCTGTAGTGTGCCGTGTGCAGTAAAGTATCAGCTAGTAACTGCCGACAGGTGCTCGGTAAATCTACAATTAGGAGGCCTAGCTTGCACTACATGGCTGTGTTTGTCAGTGACACGAGAGGCTAATGCACTTGACACTGGAAGAAAGAGAAGCTATAAAAAAATTCGGTGGGTCCCATGCATTATGGGGACCGGTTTCCTGCGAAGCAGTCAGCGAGTCAGTGATTTTTTAAATGCAAAGCATTTCTTTGCGAACCTAAAACACTATGAGCGTTTCTATCTATGTGTCTATCTTGCCGCCTACGTCTAGGCGCTCTCCTGATCATCTCCTCAACTTGACATATACCTAAGTTTGCATGCTAGGGCATTAGTGTATGAAGGACACGATGAACTGGTGAGATAACTGACGCGTACGTCATGAAACCCTTTCCTTTAGTCACGTGTGGCACACACCCGCATACTACGGGCCATGGAACACGGGTGTGAGACTATGAGCCATAGGTGACTGACAGTTTCTATGAAACCAAGAACGGTAATGACAGATCTTCAAAAATCTTGACACGATCGTGTTATGGAGCTTGTGTGGCTCAAAATGGAGGGCCGGCGTCGGCGGTTTTGTAGGTGAGGGAAACATCGGAGGAGCGGAAAGATAAAAAAAGCGTTTAGAGCCATAATCGAACCCAGGTATGCTGCGCGGCGGTCAAGTATTCTACCACAGAGCTACGCCAGTGCTTGAAACAGCTTACTAGAAAAACCCTATAATAGCGTCATACCGCGCCAACGTCAACTATGGATTCCGTGTTCACTATCGGCTTTGATAACTGTGTAATAAACATTAAATATTAACTCCTGTGACTCGCCAAGCTATGGTCAACCACTGTACAACCCGTAGGAATACGGCAAAAACAGCTTCTTATGATATGCACATCATTGCACCGTAGCGTGCAGCTCATTTCGACAAAACTGACAGCTCATTTCGACAAAACTGAGACGTGTGCTCTAACCTGAGTACGGTCTTTACGTCGCACCATAGGATACGCCTTGGGCGTGAGTGTTGTCGACGCGTTTAATAAACTCACGATCAATCCCGTAGCCGGGAGAAAAGGGTGTTACGAGCCCCCCCCCCCCCCTTCCCATGCTATTGCTTCTTCAAATAGGCACTTTCTTGAAAATAGGTGCCTTCCTCAAATAGTCAAAACCTTCAGCAAGTCTCCCTGCACCCGCGGGAAAAATTCTCAGCTACGGACCTGCCCGCGATGTACCCATAACTACTCAAGGAGGAGGAGGAGGAGAAAAGGAATGACAGGGAGGTTAGCCAGTTCGAACTACTCAATATGCACAAAGAAGCCGGTGGAACTAGCAACACTTGACTCAAACGAATAAAAAAAGCGCACTACTCGCATACTCCTTCTCATGACACGACTCTCAGAATGGCTGGGATTTGCCAATTTTTTAATTTTTTTTTTGCTTTGAGCAAACGTTACGAGATGGATCGACATGTTTTTGTAAATGGAGTAGCTGTGTGCACATCGAGCGCTTTCCAGACACGCCGACTACACTGATGCCTTCTGGCATCATGCCGGAAGGTAACTTATGGTCTGACGGAACGTCAACCGACTACACTGATGCCTTCTGGCATCATGCCGGAAGGTAACTTATGGTCTGACGGAACGTCAACCGACTACACTGATGCCTTCTGGCATCATGCCGGAAGGTAACTTATGGTCTGACGGAACGTCAACCGACTACACTGATGCCTTCTGGCATCATGCCGGAAAGTAACTTATGGTCTGACGGAACGTCAACGCTCATGCTAAAGCACAAACGTCAGTTTTATTGGAACGAAGACCACGCTACGGTGCGATTCACATTTCGCGTTTGATGCTGTGGCGCCGGTTAGCGTAATGCTCCGCGGTCGAGCAACGTTTGAATGTAGCTTGCTGAGTCATAGCAGTACATAAGTAATGTTTATTCGACTGCTGTAGAAGCGGAGCCAACACCGGAACAAAAGTTGTCATTAAGACGACAGGAATTCTTTGTCATATGAGTACATCATCATCATCATCATCATCAGCCTGTCTACGCCCACTGCAGGGCAAAGGCCTCTCCCATGTTTCGCCAATCAACCCGGTCCTGTGCTTTCTGCTGCCACGTTATACCTGCAAACTTCTTAATCTCATCTACCCACCTAATTTTCTGTCTCCCCCCTCACGCGTTTGCCATCTCTTGGAATCCAGTCAGTTACCCTTAATGACCAGCGGTTATCCTGCCGACGTGCTACGTGCCCGGCCCATATCCATTTCTTCTTCTTGATTTCAACTATGATATCCTTAACCCCCGTTTGTTCCCTGACCCACTCTGCTTTCTTCCTGTCTCTTAAGGTTACACCTATCATTTTCCTTTCCATCGCTCGCTGCGTCGTCCTCCAGTTTAAGTTGAACCCTCTTTGTAAGTCTCCAGGTTTCTGCTCCGTAGGTAAGTACCGGTAAGATGCAGCTGTTATATACCTTCCTCTTGAGGGATAGTGGTAGACTACCATTCATGATTTGATAATGCTTGCCGAATGTGCTCCATCCCATCCTTATTCTTCTAGTTATTTCACTCTCATGGTTCGGCTCCGCGGTTACTACCTGTCCTAAGTAGACGTACTCCTTTACAACTTCCAGTGTCTCGCCACCTATTGCAAAGCGCTGTTCTCTGCCAAGATTGTTCCACATTACTTTAGTTTTATGCATATTAATTTTCAGACCCTACTCTTCTACTTTCCGTATCCAGTTCAGTAATCATAAGCTGTAATTCGTCTCCCGCGTTACTCATCAATGCAATGTCATCAGCGAATCGCAGGTTACTGAGATACTCTCCATTAACTCTTATCCCTAACTCTTCCCAATCTAGGGCCCTGAAAACCTCCTGTAAACACGCGGTGAATAGCATTGGAGAGATCGTGTCTCCCTGCCGTACGCCCTTCTTTATTGGGATTCTGTCGCTTTCTTTATGGAGGACTATAGTGGCTGTGGATCCGCTGTAGATTTCTTCCATTATGTTTATATACGCTTCGTCGATGCCCTGATTCCGCAGTGCCTGAATGACTGCTGATGTCTCCACCGAATCAAATGCCTTCTCGTAATCTATGAAGGCTATGTATAGGGGTTGGTTGTATTCCGAGCATTTCTCTATCACCTGATTGATAGTATGAATATGATCTGTTGTTGAGAAGCCTGTACGAAATCCTGCCTGGTCCTTTGGTTGATTGAACTCTAATGTCGTATTAATTCTGTTAGCAATTACTTTTGTAAATAGCTTGTAGACAACGGACAGTAAGCTGATGGGCCTGTAGTTTTTTCAGGTCCTTGACGTCCCCTTTCTTATGGATCAAGATGATGTTGGCGTTCTTCCAAGAATCTGGTATCGTCCCCGTAGAGAGACACTTCGTATACAGGGTGGCTAGTTTTTCTAACACAATCTCTCCACCGTCTTTTAACAGGTCTGATGTTACCTGATCCTCACCAGCGGCTTTGCCTCTTTGCATTCCCTTTAGGTCTTTCTTTACTTCTCCTGTCAATACTGGTGGGATGTCCGATTCCTCTGGGCTATTATTGCTTCTTACGTTATCATCCTGACTGTCTCGGCTGCTGTACAGATCTCTGTAGAACTCTTCCGCCACCTCAACTATTCTATCCATATTGGTTGTGACCTTGTCTTCCTTGTCCCTTAATGCATACATCTGATTTTTGCCTATGCCCAGTTTTGTCTTCATAGCTTTGAGGCTTCTTCCGTTCTTTATAGCATGCTCAATTCTCTCCATATTATACTTTCTTATGTCGGCTACTTTACGCCTATTGATTAACTTGGAAAGCTCCGCCAGCTCTATTTTGTCTGTTGCATTTGAGGCTTTCATGGTTTGACGTTTCTTAATGAGGTTTTTCGTCTCTTGGGATAGCTTACCAGTGTCCTGTCTAACGACTGTACCCCCGACTTCCACTGCACACTCCTTAATGATACTAGTCAGATTATCATTCATTGCGTCAACGCTAAGGATGGTTTCCTCGGTTAAAGCCGCGTACCTATTCTGAAGTGAAACTCTGAATTCCTGTACTTTCCCTCTCAGAGCTAGTTCATTAATCGGCTTCTTGCGGATCAGTTTCTGCCGTTCCTTCCTCAAGTCTAGGTGAATTCGAGATCTTACCATTCTGTGGTCACTGCATCGGATCTTGTTAACTACTTCCACATCCTGTACAATGCCCGGGTGGGCACACATTATGAAGTCTATTTCATTTTTAGTTTCGCCATTAGGACTCCTCCACGTCCACTTACGAGTAGCCCGTTTTCTGTAGAAGGTATTCAAGATCCGTAAATTGTTGCGTTCTGCGAATTCTACTAGTAACTCCCCTCTGGCGTTTCTAGAGCCAATGCCATATTCCCCAACTGCATGATCTCCAGCCTGCTTCTTGCCTACCATTGCATTAAAGTCGCCCATCAGTACAGTATACTGCGTCTTTACCTTACTCATTGCTGATTCTACGTCTTCGTAGAAGCGTTCAACCAGTTGATCATCATGGCTTGATGTAGGCGCGTAGGCCTGTACCACCTTCATCTTGTACCTCTTATTCAACTTAATTACGATACATGCCACCCTCTCATTAATGCTATAGTATTCCTCTATATTACCAGCTATATTTTTATGAATAAGGAACCCCACCCCTAGTTCTCTTCTGTCAGCTAAGCCACGATAGCATAGGACGTGTCCGTTCTTGAGTACATAAGTAATGCTTATTACCTTGTTATCAATTTAGATAGCCAGTATTGCAACCACAATGGACGTTGCACAGACATGATTCTTGCGCATAGAGTCGTTTTTCCAAAGCAGTTTCAAGACCTGGCGTCGCTCTGTGGTGAATACATTACTGTCAGCAGAACGCCTGGGTTCGATTCCGGCTGGTATCCTCACTTTAGTTCTTTGCATTCGTCGGGTCAACGCGGCTTATGCCGCATTTGCTTGACACTCTACCGTTTAAACTATCAATGCCTATTTACGCCGTTCCTGGGATGATATAAGCTGTCGATAACCTGTGGCTCTGCCGTACAGTTCTAAAACCTTTTGATCCCGCCTGTACAAGAAAATGTCCGCACTGAGCGGAGAAGTCTTCCGAAATCTTCCAAATAACGTGGGCATGCCAGTTAACCCCACACCTCACCCGAAATCCACACCTCATTAGGAAGGACTGGGAGGCAGCCCCACGGCGGTCACCAATGAGTTCCTCTTCACGGGATAGCGCGCACTGACTACGGGGACAAAGGGAGAAGAACACGACAACACACAACGCTATCTCAACACAATGAGCTCCGGTAATGAGGAGCACAACTAGGGATTGTGAAGGGTGGCCCTCCGGGCCACCTCAAACTTCATCCCGGTAATATACCTATACTACACTTTCTCAAGCAAGGGGCGCATACCCGCATTCCGGGGCAAGTGGTATGCGGGCATGTGCCACACGTGACTGGAAAAAAGAGTTTCATCACGTACACGCCATGATTTTCGCGTTATTCATGTCATGAACCAACAGCCATGTTCGTCATAGCCTCATAGCCTCTTAAGCCAATTTTCGTCAATACCAAGTTTAGGAGGCGACCACGAGAGCGCCCAGAAATACTCGGCTAGAGAGATAGATAGATTAGATAGATAGATAGATTAGATAGATAGATAGATAGATAGATAGATAGATAGATAGATAGATAGATAGATAGATAGATAGATAGATAGATAGATAGATAGATAGATAGATAGATAGATAGATGAAAACGCCAAAAGTGCCTTTGGGTCGCTAATAAATGCTTCATATTTAAATGAAAAGCATTTACCTCCACTTTCTTGCATTTCGCCTAAGGCAAATATGGGTGTGGATAACAACAATCTGGTGTGTTCGAAGCCCATAGGCGGCAAATTGTTTTTACTTCCTCTGTCAATTCTACTTATCTCAAAATCGCTGCTCTGCGATAAGCACTACACAATTCGTACCTTACCTCCTCACTCACCGTCGTCTAATTATTCCTTATATAGTTTCCTTTCTGACACTGCGGTGCCATGGTATCTTAAACGGGAAGTTTACTGAATATGGAGAAAGGCTGGAGAGCCCAGTGTTAACATATCGATATTAAGTTATTTCAACCAAATCGTGAGGTTCGAGCTAATGTGCAGCCGATTGATACTAGAAGTGATTCTCGGACCTGACTGAGGAAAAAATTATGTTTTGCTTTTCTTTTTCAGGTGCTCTTGAACATGTTCGAGTTTGGCATGGATCCGCAACAATCAGTATCAAAAGCCCGCCTTTTGCTGGGTTCTCTATTTGCTTTCCATCCCGAGTAAGTACTTTTCAGTTGATATATTGGAGAAAGAAATGCGTTAGTTTGTGGCCTCTATAGCGGATGCTATTATGAAAGCCCTCAGGGGCACATTATAATAACTCCATGAAAGTATGTTATCTGGGGGGCTCCATACAGATGTACATCGTTTATATAAGTACCAGCACTTAGCAGCCTTGAAGAAAACGTGCTTATAATTCTTGGTTGCAGATAAACGTGTGCGATTATATTACTAACCAAGAAGCGCCCTCTCAACAAATTCGATTTAATTACATCTTGTCTACAACATACACACACAGGGAGTGACAAATCAAAAGAAAACGATAAGGTCATTCAATCAAATGGAAACAGTCTACGCCACCGAGAAAAGCCAGTATCAAATGTGCGGCATGGTGAATAAACACGCTGTATATAAATGTAAGTTCTTTGGAAGGCAGTGCTGCCAGGTCGGACGAAGCGGCGTAGCCAAAACAGAAAAAAAAATAGTAGCCCAAATGCAACTAAACACAAAAAAAAAAAATCCTTGCACTCTCCTTGATATTTGTAATTTTATTTGAATATATAGTTTTTTATTAGACCACGATATTCTTTTTTTTTTTTGGCACAACCCGCCAGGTGCCTCCTTAAGGAATCGCCAAACAGTAATTTGCAAAGGAAATATAAATGAATAAATAGAAGCTGCTTCTCATCAACTGCGGCCTTTTGTGGGTTCGTCCGATTGCTTTTGAAAAGTCACCTTCTAATGCGAAGTCGTCCCCTGGACCAGTTATCAGGAACTATGCAGTAGCTAAAGCATGAACTAAAACTCGACCAAAATGTATTTCTCGTGCTTTTCTATAAAACATCTTGTAAATTAAGCTGCGTGCCTCTCATTCCAGCCCCATGAACCGGTTAAATGTCGATTTCACTGTAGTGCGCAAAAAAAAAAAAAAAAAGCCGATGTTGATGCCGAACATTATACTTTAATATTCTTGTGAACGTGAAGGGTAAAAGCCGCGGTAGCGTTAGTTAAACAATTAAAATACATTGGACAAGTTTCCCGCAGGCAAAATTGATGACAGGCAAAGCGCGAGCGGCGAGCACATCTATCAAAATCTATATTGGGTGAAACGCGCAATCTCTTTGTGCTTGACCACGATCGTGTCCATGATTCATCGTTCTGTGAAGCGCAACCTCTTTCGATAGCTTAGGTTCTCCAGCATACACTTCTCTCGTCACGCCTAAGGTCAGATTGAGAACTTGATTACTTCGCTGGGGAATCAGCGACAACACTCCAGAAAGTTTCGGTACATGGAGGCGGATCATGAATCACTCGTGCACCTATACGAATGCACCGTCGACTCCTCGGCGGCCATATTGAATTTCAGGCCGTGTGTTTACATCAAGTGGTTTATATCCTAGCGCAGCCAAAGAACGCCTTCCTGTGAAGTGGAAAGGCTATGGAAATGCTTACGTTTCGCTATCAACGTGGCGAAAAAATTCCGTCCGAGGCAATCACACTTACTGTCTGTTTTCCGGGCCACCTTGGCGGCGAAGCAAGTGGATATCTGGCCCGTTTCAGTGCTTTCGCTGCTTTGAGCTCTAGTGGGAACGAGGCAGAACCTTCCTTAGCAAATGAAGTGAATGATCCTCTGAGCTTTTTCTTTCGTGCCGAATTTTATTTATGCATGCAAAACATACAGAAAAAATACCCTTGAACTTTTCAAGCTGCTCTTTTCGGCACATGGGGCAGCTGAAAATAAAAATCACGCCATATCCACGAAGTGAATGATGATGAGTGGGCGAAGCTCCGGAGGTAATCTGGTAAACCGTCAATCCCCGTAAATTTTGCCCACTCGATCATCATACAAAGACCTGACACACAAACGCGAGGGTGTGGTGTGATTAGATTTTGTTCAAGAGCTCTACGGACCCCAAGGAGGGGGTTCCCCTGATTTTTTTTCCTCATCATCGTCATCGTTATCACGTGTAGTGGGTACATTCCACTATATTGGAACGCGCTTATTCTTCATGGCCATCAGGCGTCATCGTCATCTTTATCACGTGGAGTGGGTACATCCCACTATACGTGGCTACCTACTACTACTACTACTACTACTACCACTACTACTACTACATGCTACAAAGGAGGGAGAGACCCACAGCCTAAGGAGCTTCGCCCCTAATAAGCGGACACACCGGTTGTGGTGGCAGTGTATTCGCACAGCTGTGTGAATGCGTGATATATTGCCATTACAGAAATGTCATTACATTTTTGCTAATTACCGACTCCTCGAAAGTATTCATCCAAGTTACGCTCTCGAGACATACGCCTTTGTAGACGCTGCGCGTGTTGAAATAGCGGTGTCCACATCCTGTGATTCATATGCTAGGTCAACCAAAGCACGGTTTCTAGTAAAGGGGAAATGCATTCCGCTATCGAGAACATCATTTCAACACCAATTTAGTCGCCGCATGCACAGAAGATGGCGGATTTCCTATAGGCTGTACTGCTTTCGCGCCCTGCGTGGCCAACTGTGAATGGGCTTTGAGACATTTACCTCTTCTCGATGAGACTGAGAGTCACCCCTGGAGCGTGGAGAAAGGTGTTACTTATGACCTAAAAAAAGCCAAGTCGCAAGTTTGTCAATCCTTTGGCTTGTGCAAAGGCTTGTCAAGCCTTCAAACTGCGAAATCAGATGGGCAGTACTAATGTCGGCTGCACGACAAATCATAGACATCTGTACATGCCATGTGCTGAGGGCATTTCCTAGCGAACTGCAGGCACGTTGAGCATTTCTATCTATCTATCTATCTATCTATCTATCTATCTATCTATCTATCTATCTATCTATCTATCTATCTATCTATCTATCTATCTATCTATCTATCTATCTATCTATCTATCTATCTATCTATCTATCTATCTATCTATCTATCTATCTATCTATCTATCTATCTATCTATCTATCTATCTATCTATCTATCTATCTATCTATCTATCTATCTATCTATCTATCTATCTATCTATCTATCTATCTATCTATCTATCTATCTATCTATCTATCTATCTATCTATCTATCTATCTATCTATCTATCTATCTAGCCGACCAAAATTGGTATGGGAGGGTAAGAGAGTATAGGCAATATGACTGTCTGGTTACGACATGAATAACGTGAAAATCCTGTAACAGGTGACTAACAGTTTATATCTACCCCGGAACGGGAAACACAGACATTAGTAACTTAAATGTCAGAGCGTGAAGAGAAGCTGAAATCGGCAGCGTTGAACCGACAAATGCTAAAAAAAGAAAAAAAAATCAGGATCTCAGCAGGAATTGAACCGAAGGATTCTGCGTGGCAATCAGGCATGTTACTACATGGCCACGCCAACCTGCTTTGAAAAAAAAAAAAACACTATGCAGGCGGTAGGTGCTACTTCAATGGTCGTTGCAGTGCTGGGTATGTAATTTTATAACAAAGCAATGCACATGACGTATGTAAACCTATGAGACAGACGTCATGCCGGGTTAACGTCAGTTGTGGTTCCATTGCTGGCTTTTATTTTATAGCGGTCTAATAAACATTACATTTGTATTCCTATGATTCAGCAAGCTATATTTAAGCGTTGCTCGACCCCGGGGGAATAGGCTACCAAAATTTACGTGTGGTATCCACATCGTCACACCGTAAAGCGTTCTTAGTTTTTATAATAGAGGTATTATTATTATTATTATTATTATTATTATTATTATTATTATTATTATTATTACTATTATTATTATTATTAGCGGGTACTGCACGCCTTCTTCTCATGATACAGGGAGTGCGTGACCAAGCCTAACACAGTGTTGATTTCAGTGTGTTAGGCTTTAATGCACACATCCCGAGCTTATAAACGAACGGGCCAACATTTAGTGCTCGTGCGCTTTCAATCGAGAAATTTACTTGATTCATCAACCGCAGCTTGACCCTGGCAGTGGAGGTTGGCTTCGATCAGGTGGTGCGGCGGGAGCTGGAGCAACGAGGCCACACTGTGAACGTTGACAACTCGAAGCTACGCCAGTACACTGCTGGCCACGTCAACGTCTTGTGCCGTGCGTCGCAATGGTGGACGAAGGAACGGGCGAGTTCGGAGGATCGCAAGATTCCACCTGACAATGGTCCCATCTGGTGTGGAGTAGAGACTCGATCAAGTGGCGTTGCCCTTGGCTATTGAAAAATGGCCCAAGGACCCACTACACTCGTCAAGCACGAGAGCTCTTTTGGCAATAATAGTCTATCAGTCTTCTAATACCGAGGTTACAATCCTCTATTGCAAAGAATAGATAAGCAGAAGAAGAATGAGTGTTAATTTATACTCACAATATGTGCTGATATTGACTACCTGGCACGTATTCAGAACTGAAAGCGCAGCAAACAGTGGTAATACAAGTTCAAGATCAAAAGAATAAATAAAAAATGACTACTTAAAAAATACACGTAAGTACATCAACCACACATGGCATGACAACCAAAATCAATGTCATTCCGAACCCTAGGCCCTCTCCTGAGTAGCAGGCATTTTAACACGAAAGTGTTTTACGCCGGGGTCCACCAAGATTACAGTAACGTATTTCCGTCACGGAAATGACGTCAAAAAATAAACATGATCAGAAGACAAAGAAAAAAAGTTCCGTCAGCGGGAGTCGAACCTACGACCTCTAGGTCCGCGCCAAGAGATGCCGGGCACGCTATCCACTACGCCACGGTCACATACATTGCAGGCTTTAAAAACAAGCCTTTTATATCTACCACTGTCCTCTCACAGTGTTCTTGCTAAAAGAAGTAATGCAATATGACCGTGAAATGCACGATTACTTTCTTCAAAGCTTTGTTGCTCCGCGTCCGTCCCATTCAGCGTGTTTCGAATACTAAACGTGCAATTTTGCCGACGCATTAACAGGTGGCGACCTTAGCCCTAGCATCCACACTCGTAGCATTCGTCCATACCGAAAATAGCTGTGTGACGCGCGAGTGGGTCACGTGGCCGTAACTCCGCGTCCCTAGCCATGTTCCTAGCTCACCCCGCGAAAAATCGAAGCCGGCCAACGGGGAAGACGCGACGCGCGTTGCGTTTCCTTCTGGTCGGGCAGCGTTGTTCAAAAAAAAAAAATTGAAGGACACTTTGTACATTCCAAAGTGTGTTCGGCGAAAGCGTGTGGCCATTCCACTCATTATGCCATGTCTTTTTTCTTTTACACTCTCAGTGGCATAAGACACAAACCTAATGGGTGCGTGTTTTCTTCTTTAATTTTTTACCGCGAATCGCAGCGAGACGCGAGACTCATCTTCCTCCGTTCGCATGCGTTAGTATTTTCTCGCGCTTTGCGCATCGTGCAAACGCCATCCGCGTTCCAGCTCTTAAGTTGACGGACCCTTTGTAAATTGGAAAGTGTATTCCGTGAACGCCTGGGTCCATTGAGACGGCGTCGGTCAGAATGATTGCAAACTCTGGTCACAGCGACGCTACGCAAGCAAAGCGCGAGCGCTATAGAGTCCGACGCGACCGGCGTCCGTCTGCGCATCCCGGCGGCCACCTGGCTCAGTGCCAGAGCTCGGATGGACGGACGGACGGACATGGACGGAAGAACGGACGGACGGACAGACGGATGGATGGACGGACGGACGGACGGACAGACGAACAGACAGACAGACAGACAGACAGACAGACGGACAGACAGACAGACGGACAGACGGACGGACGGACGCCGGACGAAGGTCGGACGGACACCGGACGGACGTGAGCATGAGACATTAAAGACTTTCGCCTTAAAGATTACACCATCCACCGCTAAAGGGAACCATGTGTAGATGCGAAGCAGCGGGCGCTAACGCTTACACTGGCGGCGGCGTTGACGCTGGCGCTCATCGCAGCGTTGCACAGGAGAGAAACCTGGGGGGGCGCAAAGCACGCAGTGATGGACGGTTGTTTCCTACTGGAACATCCCAATCGCTGCTGGGCAATGAGAGACAGAAGACTCGGACTGGACACAGAGACCCGCAGTTCGCTTTTAGTTAACGCGCACGCTGCGAATTTTTCATCGTTCGGTAACGCACAGGAGAAATCTCCCACCGGCACCACCTTGCAGGTCAAGATCCATTGCCATATATACGGGGTGGCCAGTGAACGGTTGTGCAGCGCGAGCAGTCGGTTTTTTCAACCAAGAAACTCGCTAGCAGACGCTGCCTGCGTCGGCGTTGCGTGGCGAGAGAGGGGGGGAGCGTAGGAGAGGAGAGAGGGGGGAGGGGACGCGCATGCGCATTGGGGGGTGTGGTTGCCGCGGGGGGGGATGCCTAGAGGAGAGAGATGGGGGGAGGGGACGCGCATGCGCAGTGAGGGTGTAGACGCCGCGGGGAGGGATGCCTAGAGGAGAGAGAGGGGGGATGCGTAGGAGAGGGAGGGGGCAGGGTACGCGCATGCGCAATGGGGGGTGTTATCGCCGCAGGAGGGATGCCTAGAGGAGAGAGGGGGGGAGGGGACGCGCATGCGCAATGGGTGTGTAAACGCCGCGGGCGGGAGGTATACCTAGAGGAAAGAGAGGGGAAGCACAGCAGAGGAGGTGCGTGGGGAGGGTTTGCGCATGTGCAGTAAGGGTGGTGAGGACGCACACCACCAGCACTACCGCCGGACGGACGGACGGACGGACGCCGGACGGACACCGGACGGACGTGAGCATGAGACATTAAAGGCTTTCGCCTTAATAACTCTAACATGCCGCAGTAGGCGACCTCAGCCCAAGTTCGGCGCCCAATCATTGACGGTCTTCTGGCTGTCACACCGCTTTTTTTTTATTGCGTGAGTTTGCCCCTACGGCATCAATACATATCACACAAAACTGTGTAGCTGTGTTTCCTCCATGAAGTCCAGGAGGGACCTATGGTTCGGACCGTAAATCCATCGCTGCAAGTCAGGCGGCCTGGTGTGCTGAAGTCCCGCACGCCGCAGATGGCGTCGACGAGCCGCTTGAAGCCCAGGGCATGTCCATAGGAGGTGGCTCAGGTCTGCTTCCCGCACAGGCGCAGGACAAAATGGGCAGCTTGAAGTTGTGTCGGTGTAGCCCCCACTTCGCGCGGATTGAAGGCGTCACAGCTGCACCCACGCGAACCCTTCGGAGCGATACCTCCTCTTGACGAGTAAGTCCACTCGGGAGGTCATGACCACGCGGAGGGTATGAGAGCTCGCGTGGTGCGCCGAAGATTTTCTTTGTGAATGTCCACAGTGCACACCGCTTTCAATGACTCCGCTCTCACCGTACAGCTACCACAATCATCTATGAACACAAGGGTTTGTTTAATTATTCATCATAGACGTTAGTCGTCGGGATACAGATGTACCATCAAGCGTCAACGTGGATGCATCCATGCTAAAGGGTGCTATAACTGTCAACACACCAATAGACATTGTGCAAGCTCTCTTACATCAATGTGCAGTAATCATTCGACTACTTCTGTAAGGACACGTTTCACTTTCGTGTTATACCGATTTCTATGATGGAGGGATCAACCATGTTTTTTTACTACTTTCTCTATTCTGTCGTTTTTCTTCTCTTTTTTTTTTTTTTTAGGGGGTGGCAGTGATGAGAGCACTAGTACACAGTAGTGAGAAGAATATTCATTGAATAATTCACTGACTGTCTGACTGACTTGTAGGTTAACTTATGCGAAACATTAAAAGAGTATGAAAAAATAGCTATTCTTCCAAATTAAGTGAAGTAAACTTTACGTGCATAGGTTATGTATTATGTATTGCTACAGAGAAAAATTTTCCTTAATTTCATCTTCGAGCCAAAGAACCAAGAATAGTACGCCTATTTGACGTCAGACATTTCCATGTATATTATTTTCACAGCATAGGGTCAATACTTTACCTTGTAATTATCCACCTTTCCAAAAGATAAAAAGAATGTAATAATTTTCTGCAATACGCAATTTCATAGAACCATACTGACTGCACCATGATCAACGATGTAACGGCGAGTGCAATCTGGAACTCAAATATGGCGACGCCGCATTTTTTGTCTCTCTTTTATTCTGCGTCTTGTCTGACGAATTGTCTTCTCGCGTCAAGAGTGTTGTTATGGACACTGCATAACGGCCATTTCTAATAGAAGTTACTGTGTAGAGCTTATTTAATTAAGAACACCGAAAGGCTGCAGGCATCATAGAGAACTACCAAAATATATGACTAGCTGCGAAAGCAAAATCACTCAGCATGCCTGGTTCACTCTACAAGAAAATAAATTTGAGCCCAATGCTCCCTTTGTATAGCAAGAGACGTATACACATTGCTTCAATAAACGCAGCTCTTTCTACGCTACATGCATAGTGCCAGCTGTTCCTTGCCCGTAAAGCAGGTGACGCTCTTGCGTGGCCCTACGTCCTTTAATTCTACCCGTAACACGACGAAGCCGTTCTTAGTTGACCCTCTGCCGTCAAGTCGTGCATCGCTGGTAACGCAGTTCTTAGCGCGTATGTGCCACGAAAATTGGCAGAGCCCCCCTACTCCCCACCGGTCGACTAAAAATTAAGAAGCTATTTATAACTAGAGGAGAGGATGCGCCGAACGCATATGTGAGGGGCCCGTCCGTCCGTCCGTCCGTCCATCCGTCCATCCATCCATCCATCCATCCATCCATCCATCCATCCATCCATCCGTCCGTCCGTCCGTCCGTCCGTCCGTCCGTCCGTCCGTCCGTCCGTCCGTCCGTCCGTCCGTCCGTCCGTCCGTCCGTCCGTCCGTCCGTCCGTCCGTCCGTCCGTCCGTCCATCCATCCATCCATCCATCCATCCATCCATCCATCCATCCATCCATCCATCCATCCATCCATCCATCCATCCATCCATCCATCCGCGTGGACCGAAATTAGCCTGGAAGGGTAAGAGAGTGTGGTGAATACGACTGTCTGGTCACGTCATGAATAACGTGAAAATCCTGTCGCGTACGTCGTCAAACGCTTTCCTCCAGACACGTGTGGCTCATACCCGTATACCACGGGCCGCGGTACGCGGGTATGCGCCGCAGGAGATTGACAGGTTATATCTGCCCCGGAACCGCCAGGACAGGCATAAGTAACTTAAATGTCAGAGCGTTAAGTTAAACTGACATCGGTAGCGTAGACCCGATGAATGCGCAAATAAAAAATCAGGATCCCAGCAGGAATAGAACCCTAGCATTCTGCGTCGCAATCAACTTTTCTACCACAGAGCCACGCCAGGTCTTGAAACTGCTTTGTAAAAAGACAACGTGCAGGCGTAAGGTCTGTGGAACTTAAATTGGGGTTGTAGTTCTGGATATATAGTTAGATAACAAAGCAATAAACATTACATATGTAAACCTACGACACATACGTCATGCCGAGTTAACATCAAGTGTGGTTCCAATGCTGACTCCACATTTATAGCAGTCTAATAAACGCATTTGTATTCCTATAATTCAGCAAGCTATATTCAAGCGTTGCTCGTCCCCGGGGGAATAGGCTAACGAACGTTGCGCGTTATATTCACTTCGTCACAGCGTAAAGCACGCTTCGTTTTAAGAATACTGACGTCTGTGTTTCAACGTGAGTGCTAACGTTATGCTAGACCATAAGTTACCCACTGTAGTCACCACTAGACGCCAGTGTAGTGGACTATCCTGGTAAGTCCATGATGTGCACAAAACTACTGCACTTAACGTCGATCCACCTGTGGAGCATTTGCCTCAAAGAAAAAAAAATCAGCATACGCTTCAGGCTTACGCTTCGCGTAAAGGAACATCACGGACTAATACAAGAACATTTCAGCCCACCACAGCTGGTGCTGGTAGTGCTCACTGTAGCGGTAGCGTCGTTACGCAACTATGAACGACCAGTTCTCACATTTGTATACGTTTTCCAGATACGTGAATGCGTAAGTAATTTCTACATATGTTTACTGAGTACTGCCTTTATCCGCCTCATAACTATGTCCATTTTGAAAACGGTCACACAGCAAACTTCGTGATGCATGCTTCGCATATCATTGATTCCCACGGTACGTGGGAGGATCTGCCAATTTTTTTTTCTGAGATGTGCTGTATACCACCTACCACTATCAGAGGAAGCGAGCATAGGCTTAGTTTTTGCAAAATGCGGGAGCGCAGAGCTAACAGTAAAGTCATTGGCTCTAAGAACAGTGCGACATGGAAAGGCAATAGCGATAGACGGGAAAAAGAAAAAGTCACAGTTTCACCGCAAGGGTGAAGCAATGAATGCGATAGCAAAAAATTGTAATGTTATACGAAGTGAGGCTGGCAGCTAACTCTTTTTGGATCCGATCTCACGCAACTCTAGAAAACGCTTGTTTAAGAGAATTCTCTTCGCGTTGAGAGCGCAGCACGTAGAAGGGTACGCCGGCCCGGCCGCCGAGAAGGGGAGATGAGAAGGGAGATAAAGCGCCCGCCCGCGCCCGCGCTCGTAAAATCGAACGTCGCCCCCCCCCCCCCCCCCCCCGCCCGCTGTCGGCCGCCGAGAAGGGGAGATAACGCGCGCGCCCCGCTCGTAAAATCGAAGGTCGCTCGAGGGACCCCCCCCCCTCGCGTCTTTTCACGCTCACGAACGACCGGCGGGCCCGGTTATATATATACATATACATATACGGCAAATGACGCCGACGCCGACGGCGAAAACCAGCCGCGAGTGTCCATATAATTGCTATCGCAACAATAGCTCAGTAAAGAGAAAGCAATTGCAATACATATAAAAGTAATAGCTTGCAGGGGAAAACAATGGCAATACATAAAAAAGACTATCAATACTACTATTGTCACCATGTCATAATAAGGCTGTCATTGCAAGGTGTCAAAACCTCGGCACTCCACATCAGCCGTTTAAGCGACCCTCGTACTGGGAAGCACATGTATGCACCGTTAAATAAAAGCACCCTCACTACTTCACATAGTTTCGTATGATTTGATAGCGATGATAGGGCCTTGCGTTACTAGGGGAATCTTGCAACGACGAAAATCAATAGCGAAACATGGACAGGCAATAGCGATACACGGGAAAACAACGCTCGCTAAAGTGAAAGCAATAGCAATATATAGAAAAGTAATAGCCTGAAGGGGAAAACAATTGCAATACAGTGAAACCTCGGTGATACGATCACAGTTCATACGAATTTCGGGGTGATACGATTTTTTTTTTTTTGGTCCCGGCCGAGGCCCATTGGCCTGCAATGTAATGGAGTACGGTTGTTGCGAAGGGATTTTCAGCCCGCGACGTTTGATACGAACGTACGCTACCGCCCAGGTACGAAGAGGTGCTGTTCGCGCTGTCGCGGAAGACGCGCCAAGTACGTGCGAACGCGGGAACGCAAGCGCATGGGGCATGCGCGCCGCACCGCCAAATCGTCAGAATCGTGGTGCAAGAAAAATAGTTTTCTTACGGTCAGAATAAACCTCCAGAGACGCGTCACGGCCTCCGAAATTATGTGCGCCAGTCCATGAGGCTCTAATGTGCCTCCGTGTGCCTTCGCGTTTAGATTACAGAGGGCATGGGTGGCATGCTTTTTTTCTAACGCGTCGACGCGGGCTGCTGTCTTTGTACTGTGTTTACACGAGCCTGCTTCGTGCATCAGACATCCTATGAAAGGTGGACGAGGACCGAAAGAAGGCGAGGACAGTCTTGGCAAAGGAGTCAGGCCTTACAACCCCAACACCTCCGCGATAACAAAATGATAGCATAGGACCATGGTTCTGAAATTTGGCGGCCCTGATCTATCGCGTCAAAGCGTTTCTTCTGTTACTTTCACCGCAGTACTTCGTTATCATGTGAAAAAGCATACTAAAATATGGAAGGGGCTGCTGCTGTCGCGGGTCACAACGCGCGTGGTTCATTAATTAAACATGCGCTTACAGGGCCATACATTTGCGATTGCTTGTATGATTGCCAACATCTAAAAACTTAACTGACAATCATTCCGAGTTCTTCCTGACGTTGCTGCGGCCACGAAAAACATGAAATGAAAATGTACGCCAGCTTCCTTTTGTCGCATGTCAATTTTCCATGCTTTGTGGTGATACGAATTTCGGATGATACGAATATTTTTTTGTGGTCCCCTGAGATTCGTGTTAGAGGTGTGCACGGGTTTCGGGCAGCCCGACGTCTTTTCACCTCGGGCCCGGGCCGGGCTTCCTTGTTTATTTATCGGGCCGGGCTCGGGCCCGGTGAAAAGCCCGAATCAAGCCAAAAATATAGATGATGCACCAGAATTGTCCTTGTTCATTTGAGTGCTTTCTATTGAGGGTAGAAGTACACTTTTAGAGCGAGAGCTGTTATGAGATCCCAACAAGGGTCGTTTCTGCGCCGTAGTTGTCCGCCGCCGCCGGTGTCCGTAACCAATATTGCACGAAATAAGAAGAAAAACTAAATAAATAAAAACACACCTATGACAGAACAGGAATCGAACCCGGGTGCTCTGCGTGGCAGCCCAGCACTCTACCACTGAGCTACCCCGCTGCTTGAAACTGCGGTGCAAACTGACCCTATGCAGGCTTCATGTCGGGTAAGGAATCGCGTTAATGTGTGTTGTAAAGCGTTTTAGAGCAGTAAAGTAAGAACCAAGCGTCACAAAATACGAATTGCGTAACGAGTGGGTCGTTCAACGCTCCAACCCATTACAAAAGCCTGGGGCATAATTCTTCATCATCGTCAGCCACAGCATCAACAAAGTGCACATAATGTGTCACAAGAGTGTAGCGGATACCGCGCTTTCCGCAGAATGACGAATAATGGCATAGTAGACGCTTCCCCACTACACAAAAATTATGATGATTTATGGCGTAGTGGGTACCATGCAAGTGGGCTTGTAGTAGTTGCCCCAAGACTGTTTAAAAAAGGTTCAGAAAGGCCGCTCTCCCAGCTTTCGCTGTGACTGTGCTGCGCGTTCCGCGCAGGCCTGGCGGTTTTTTTATGAAAAAAAAATTTGTTGTGTTATTTTTTTTCTGAGTTTGGGCATATATGGGTTAATTAGCTGAAATTCACGGCTTTGAGCACTAAGGGCTGAGGGAACAGCACAGATATGTACTAGAAGTCAAATAACTGGCAAACGTTCCGTAAATGTTTTGTTTTTCAGCGTATACATATTGAAAATAAAAGAAAAATGGGGGAGGAGGG
Source organism: Rhipicephalus appendiculatus (assembly GCA_030522465.1). NCBI lineage: Eukaryota > Metazoa > Arthropoda > Arachnida > Ixodida > Ixodidae > Rhipicephalus > Rhipicephalus appendiculatus. The sequence goes on along the minus strand of JALIZH010010899.1, from coordinate 14,342 downwards.
CACTGATCTCGAGTCATGTACAATGTATTAATAATTTTTGGGGTGTCACGTACCGTGACCACGACCTCATGTTCATATCGTGAACATAAGGCACGTACTTTGTTACCTTGTTTTTTTGTTCACTCATGTTCTGCGTAGCTGCCTGCAAGAAAACGTAACTTGATAGTTCTGTTTAAACTTTAAGATAACACAGCTGCCAGCAAATTCGTTTCACGCCTAGAATATGCATAAAAATTCTTGAAAAAAATATTTTAGCCACTATTTAGCTCCTTGCTGGATTTTTTTTACCTATTTTTAGCTACTTTTACGCAGCCATTTAGCTATTTTTGCTCTCATACATTTGGCAACACTGGTGAGCGACGAAGAAGTCATTCTTTTTTGTGAGCCATATCAAAGGATACAACAACAACAACAACAATAAATCGAACCTGAGCTCAGCATCATCTTCAACTACTTGTGCCTTGCGTGTACGTTGTCTACAATGGCGACGGGCAGCGCTGAAGACTTCAGAGCCGCAGTGGAAGAGGGTCGCTGTAAGCTGGTGCGAAAGTCCGACGCCACAAGTGCCGTATGAGACAAGTTCGATCTCGTGGTAGACAGCGCAACATTCGCAACTGTTGGATACGTGCGATGCATAGCTTGCAAGTCCTTCCTTGTCTACGCTTCGTCAAAAAGTGGCACTTCACATCTGCAGAGGCACCCATGTAAAGCAGTGGATCCGGAAAAAGGCAAATATAACGAAGTTTGTAAAACGCACAAGTGCGCTTGTTCCAGCAAATGTAAAAGAAAGTTTCTCACACTGCATAGCACGGTTTTGCGCTCAGGATTTACGACATCGTCAGTGGCAACGGTTTCGCTAAGCTGGCCGAAGAACTGATGAACATTGGTGCGAGTCATCGACCTTTAGACGCAGGAAACATCCTCCCTCATCCTACGACAGTTGCGAGAAAGGTTGAAGAACTTGCCGCAAATGCCCGGTGGCAGCTCATGCCTGAAATTCTGTCAGCCATAAACGAGAGCCGATGCGCTATCACGGCAGACACGTGGGCTGATGATTATAGAAAAATTTTTTACACCAGCGCTACCGCACATTACATCGACGACAAATGGAAGCTGCACTCGCACGTGCTCTTCACATGCGACTTCCCAAACGAGAAGAAAAGCGGCGTGAACGTCCGGAGAGAGCTGTTGCGTAGGTTTGCCAAACTTGGCGTCTGTAGCGACGCCTTGGCCAAGGCTATATTTGTTACAGACCAGGGCGCGAACATTATTTGTGCTTTGCAGCCCTATGACAGATTGAACAGTGGCGCCCATTTGCTGAACATGGTCCTCCCCAACACATTTGCCGAGGAATTCATTGCAGAAGAGGTCACTTCGACCCACGAGAACTTGCAGAACGTCAAATGTCTCGTGAACTTCCTCAAACAAAGTGGATTAGCCAGTCAGCTCAGCAGCGGAGTAATACAGGAGGTTCCAACACGATAGAACTCGAAACTTGGGATGCTCATATCTGTGTTCCACCAGTGTGAAAATATAGAAGCTCTGCTTAAAACAAGGAGTCCTGCCGCCACAGAAGTCATTAACAAGAATACGATAAGGGATTTGATCACTTTCCTGGAGCCATTTGAAGAAGCTACACAAGCACTTGAAGCCGACAGGTGTCCAACGTTGCAGCTTGCCATACTGCACGTGGCAAAAATTGCAAGAAGCCTTGATAGGCCTCACGAACCTTCAGCAAGAACGGAAATGTCAAAGATTCAATTACGCGCGCGGAATTTTTTGTGCACCGAAGTAAAATTGGCCATGTATCATAAAGTCGCCACATTTCTCTGGCCGCAGTTCAGGCACCTGCGCATGCTTTCTCCAGAAGAGCGTGAGGAGGTGCACGCACAGGCAAAGCAGTTGATGGAAGCATTTCAATTTACAACACCATGCAGCGCGTCTACAGAGCGTCCTGCGAAAATTCAGCGCATGGAACCATACAGCGAGTGGTGCGACATTGATGACGGCGCGCATAACCGGGATGAAGTTAGCGAGTACATGCGTACTGAATCAGTAAGCGCGTGCTCCAAATCAGACCTTCTTGAGTTTTGGAAAGGGAAAGAAAACAACTATCCGAAACTTGCCAAACTGGCAAGAAAGATCTTGGTGATTCCAGCTACAAGCGCCAGCAGCGAGAGCAACTTCAGTGCTGCAGGATACATAATGCAGGAACGATGCACTCGATTGAAGCCCGAATCCATGGACAACCTCTTGTTTCTGCACAATAATTTGTGAATGGTTTTGCACTCAGGCGGTCTCGACTTTTATCAACAATTAAAAAAAAAAAAAGAAGCTACAGGGAGGGACGGCACGCTTTTTCTTAATAAATACATTTTCATTTTTCTGTTGCCCTGTGCTTTATTGCGTCGTTGATCGAGTCGGGCCGGGCCGGGCCTTGGGTATGACACGCCGGGCCGGGCCTGGGCGGCCAGTCCTCTATACATCATCGGGCCGGGCTGTCCCGCCTCCAGCAAGCATCGGGCCCGGGCCGGGCCGGGCCGCGAAATTGCGGCCCGTGCACATCTCTCATACAGCGGTGGTCACATTTTGATGGAGGCGAAATGGTACAGAACTACTGTATACTGTGCGATGTCAGAGGACGTTAAAGAACACCAGATGGTCGAGCCCTCCACCATGGCGGCTCCCAAAGTCATATCGTGGTTTTGGCACGTAAAACCCCAGAGATTATTATTAGTATTATTAGTGATACAGATGACTGACTTCTCCGGCTCTGACTCCGTTAATTCGGCCTGCCATCGTGAGTCTTCCAGACGTCTTTCAAAACAACACCGCGGTAATCCAGAACATATATTTCTTTTTATTTCCATTCTCAGAGTTCGCACTGCTCCGTTTACCAAAGCGTCGATGACGCAAACGTTTGGGGTAAGCACGTAAGGTTTCCCAGACACGAGTAAAATGTCGTTAGGGAGATTCGCAAACTCGCGTTGCGACACGAGCGCTACTTCTTGCTGCGCTTTATCGATTTTCTCGTCGTTACGGCACTTCAGATACGTGTTATCTCAAGCGAGTTCTGTCAGGTTTCTTTCCCGATCAGGTGTAGGGAGAGGGGCATGTGCTCGCTCATTGAGGTGGTGGCGCCCTGCCTCACACGGTCCCAGAGTTAGTCCCGTTTCCAAAACGTTTTTAGCAATTTTAGTCAACTATTGAGATTACTTTTTGCTTACTTCTGGTAAATATAGTATTTTAGACCTTGTTTGTTCGCTTTAATCTAGTTTTGAGGATTGCTAGCCTTGTTATGGCCTGTATTGAGCGCTTTACTGTGAGCGGGATCAGGCCACCTGAGATGCATTATTCGGAATGTTTGCAACAAGCGGGGCGCTGGGAACGTGTGGAGAGGTGACGACACTGAAAATAACAATATCCGCGTCCTGTGAATGAGGAAGGAAGGATATGAACTAGAGGGCAGGCGCTCTCCATTCGAATAGATTGCGCAAAGCTTGATGAGACTCTGAAATTCGGCGAGCGGCGGATGTTCTCAGGCGTTGCTCTCAAAACTGTAGGTACGCCTGGCGTCACTGCCAGCTGCGCCTCACACGCAGCTGCCGGTACGATGAGAGCTAATAAAGTGTAATTGGTAAAATTGTTATTTGTCTGTAATCCAGCGCGCTCACCTTACTTTTCGATCTACAGTGGCGCGATGGCCTGTTTGTTCTACCTATGCTTTAGACGAATGTCCACTAGGTTTCCCGTAATAGCACCAAAGGCTGCAGTGGTGAGCGATGATATGATGGCCAGCGTTGCTGGCTTGGGTAAGTCATGCATTAGCTACTCAGTAATGCAATATGGGTCTCTTTCGAGTGAAGAACATCGTGGTGGCTTCGGTACGTAAAACCACAGAATGTTTTCTACTGGTAGGACGGCACGCAAGACATCTTTGGTAAAAAATTATGGCCTACATCGCGGAAAGTATAAACACTTTGAGAAAGTTACGGGAAGACGCTAAGACGCGAAGCTTCCACTAAGTCGCGCAATACTTGAAACCGAGAAACTGAGCGATTGTGCACACTAATCAGGTTGGTTCTAGGCCGTCACTAGGCTTTAGCTAGGTGATGCTTGGTTGTTTCTACGTTGATACTCAGCTTAAAAGAGGTTCGAAATAAACCCCACACACTGACAGGCGCGACACGGATATGTCCTAACAAAAGAGACAGAAACTTGAGCTGGAATCCAAGCGGTCGCACCCCTCAGAGATCTACGGGCACGTGATGGTCGGCGTAGGCTTTCCATTGCTTCGGGGTCTTCGCGCAGCCGCTGTTGCCTTTCCCGTTCCCAAGTATTCTCTGGTTGTACGTACTCGAGGAATTCGGCTCGCCGCCATAGCTTCGGAGCCATTTGTTGGGCTTGCTGTTGCCTTGTTCATTTTTTAGTGGACCAGTAATGAGAAGTGGGGTTTACCAGACAGCTGTGGCACATACCGGTTTATGATGATGATAGTTTCTGTAGCGTCATCATCATCGCCATGCATCATCATCATCATCATCATCATCATTTTCTTAGCCAACACGCCGCGCCTCTCGCGCAGCTCATGCAGAGCTCGAGACGCGAGCTAGAGAACGAGCTCACGCACCTGGTGGTCTGGACGCTGCAGCCGCCGCCGCTCCGTTTCGGCTATTCTGCCTAGAAATAAAGTGGAAAGAGCGGCACGGCCTCGTCGGCCGCCGTCACGACGTCTCCCGTCTCTCTCTCGCTACAGTGGTGACCCGGACCCGAAGAGCACGTCCTTCGCCGAAGAACCCGCCGCAATGATTCCACGACTTTGGCCCCAAACATGGTTCATGCAGCTCGACGTCGTTCTGGCAGTGAATGACGTCTCGGCACAGCCGCTCATGCATGCTGTCTTGCTCGAAGCGCTGCCGGTCGAGCTACGCCATCTTGCTGCCGCATCGATCTCCAGCCCGCAGTCATACCATGCTCTCTGCGCTGCGGTGCTCGCCTGCTACGGCCACGTGTAACACCCGCTTCCGTGGACCCGTGACTTCCAGTTACAGGTTTCCCCTTTGTCGCAGCGTGCGGTATCACCCGGCCCGTAGCCCTCCCTCGACCGCGACCTTAATCCCCAGACTACACCAAGCCCACGTCCGGCCACCAGCGCGGCGATTCCCGCGCCCGACGATCTGCCCGACGAAGTTCAGGACGTTACTGCGGCCATCGACCAGTCCGCCACGAGGTGCGTTTCTTCGACGCCCCCGGCCGACAGTCCATCAGGCATGTGCGCCCGCCGCACGTACTTCCCGGACATCCACGGCCCACGACACCTTTGACACGTCAGGCTCCACGACGGCTTCCTCGCTGCACGCCCTAGAGTCTGCCAGAGATACGGACATCGTCGCGGCCGCAATTAGCCCCCCTTGCCACGGAGGCATCGCCGTCGACGAGCCAACTCGATTTTTCATCGTACTCGATAATCTGCACATCTTGCCAGGAGCGACCAGCATCATCATTTGAGTCTACCAGAGCGGAAGTTCCTACACGTGACCAGCTGCCACCGAGCTTCAGAGATACTGCAACCACAACCGAGGAACTCGAGGACCACTCATCTGGCTCGCCACAGGCAGAGCAGACCACGTGTACCCTACATACCACGCAGGCAGACAACCAGCCTCACGACAGACAACCAGCCTGCAGACACGTGTGGCACATACCCGTATACCACGGCTGTGGTATGCGGGTATGTGCCAGAGGTGTTTGACAATTTATATCTACCCAGGAACGGCGAGGACAGGCATTAGTACTTTTAAATGCGAGAGCGTTAAGAAAAACGGACAACGGCAGCGTTGACCCGACGAATGCAAATAATAAGTATCAGGGTCCCAGCAGGAATCGAACCCAAGCAATCTGCGTGGAAATCAAGTATTCTACCACAGAGCCAAGCCAGGTCTCGGAACTGCTTTGGAAAAATACCCTATGGAGGCGTAATGTTTGTTAAACGTCAATGGTGGTTGCAGTCCTGGCTATCTAATTTTATAAACATTACATATGTACTCCTATCAGGCAGGCGTCATGTCGGGTGAACGTCAATTGTAAACTTAAACGCCATCCACTGTAGTTGGTCCACGAAGCACTGTAGAGGACTACCATACTCGCAAACACAAGTGCTACATATTAGCTTACCGCTTCTGGTGTTGGTAATACATGTTGGCATCGTTGCGCAACTGTAAACAACTGGTTATATCAAACATATGCGACTGTTCAACATATGTCTGTGCGCACATTTGTACATACCTCCAGCGTCATTTCGTAACGTTTCGCTCAATAAAAAACATTACAACCCAGCCACCTTGCCTCCGCATGCTTCGAATAACATCGATTCCCTTGGTACTTGGGATCTGCCAATTTTTTTCACTGTATTCCCAAGCACACGCGTGGCTGTGTGGTAGAACACCTGGGAGCCACCCAGACGGCCTAGGGTTCGATCTTCATGCACTCGTACCCGAAAATTTTTGTTATTTATTTTATTTGCATCTTTCTTAATTTTTCGGTCATGGACAAGATGATGATTTCTCGCTCCAAACCAACGACACTGACGCCGACGTCGGAATTTCTGCGATACGAGCTCTTTAACGCTATCGCGTTAAAAAAATGATTTCGGCGCAGAGGCGAAGCAGTGAATTCGATTGCATTAAATTAGCACGTTAATCAAGGTAAGGCTGACAGCTCGAAGACTAACCGGAATAGTAAGAAGTATGAGCTTACAAACTAAGCAGGTGCGTGCGCGCTGAGGAGACCCATATGAAGAGAGATACACAATGACCACGAGATGCCGCATATACAGGGGGGGGGGGGGGTTGTGCCAAGCGGGTCCCGTTAGCAGAAGAGATTGGGTCGTAAAGCGGAAGGTGGCTTGCACATATTCAACGAGTCATATCAATGCCATTGAATGCTGCCAGCGTGTGCGCGAACACTTACAGCAGAGACTCCACGCGCTTCAATGTTACCGAGACCCAATCGCAATGCTGCTGACGTGTTTGTGAGTAGTTACACCACAACCGCCACAACAGACTCACCTCTCCTCCGTTGCTAGTCCTAAAAGAAGCAAGCGCTGGCATTCCCCTCAACGCGACTTGGTAAAGAAGCAGCCCACAGATGCGTGTACCGGCAAGCGTTAATGAAATTGATAAATAGCTAGACGTTTCTATGCTGCAGGACGTATCCACTTCCGGCCTAGCAGTCTAACATGCGGTAAACGGTCGCGGGCTTCAAAGAAATGTTCAGGACAGCTTTTTTGTGCACACACACACACACACACACACACACACACACACACACACACACACACACACACACACACACACACACACATATATATATATATATATATATATATATATAATATCTACACGCATAAGGACCGTGACAGCGATGGTAACACAGGACAGCAGCCGAGATTGTCCATACAATAATTACAAGGTCATGCCGCATCGTGCTACTCTCAGGATGTGGTGTAAAGAACAAAATATTAAAGCAGACTCGCTTGAAATGCATTCTCAGGAGGTGCATTGTGTATGACGTAATGTTGCGTATATAAGAGTTCTTATTATTTATTTTTTATCAATAATGTAAGCCCTAAGTTCAAATTTTTTCATACCGCGTGAAATGAAAGCCGTGAATGCCACTAAATAGATACATCAGCCATAGCAAATAAATCCATGCAGAAGCTCCTTCGAAAGCTCTCTGAAGTGAAAATGAAACCGTAGTGCTTTACTGCACGTTGCAGCCTTTCCCGGAACGTTGTTTTCGACCACCATTGGCATGTTGGCTTCCCCATTTGTAGCTTTCGTGGCTGTCTGGAACGGGCTCACAGAACGCGCACGCCTTGACCTCCGAAACGCATGTCTGGCATCAAACTTCGCATTACTGCGATTTTCCTGATGTGTACAACGCGCGATGCTTACTTGTTCGGTTTTATTAGAGAGGGACTTTAATCCGCAACCGCAAAATCAAACAAAGCTTTCACCGAAAGTGTTCTACATTGGTCTTTCACGTTGGGTGCAGAACATTTTAATGGTTCAGATATAACCACTTTAAGAAATCACTTGCCTCCGGGTCTTTTCTTTCGGATGATGCTGGCCCGCATTCAAACCAAGTAACGCCGTGAAAATTTATCTCGTTTTATATATTTATTTCTTTATTGCGATTATTGTCTTTGACAAAGGGTATACGTGGACGGACGCAATGTTTTATCGTTTAGTCTGAAGAGCAATACTGGCGCTTTTCGTTACCGATCTCGTTTCGCAAAAATTCCGGTGTCGGACATCGGTTCTTTGGTTGTGAGCGAAAAAGCGTTGGCCATGAGCAAAAATTTGAGCTAGATGCAATGGATATAGGAGTCGGAGGGCGTTTGCACTTTGGCCTTCCTTGCGGTACAGTGTAGGTCTCAACCGGGAAGCGGAGGCAGATTTGGGATTAGCGAGGCGATCGTGTGTGTGTGTGTGTGTGTGTGTGTGTGTGTGTGCGTGTGCGTGTGCGTGTGTGTGTGTGTGTGTGTGTGTGTGTGTGTACACAGATATCATTGTTGCGTTCAACTCCTCAAGGCGAAGCTTATTAATATAGTATTCGAGAGTAGATGCATACATGTCAAGTCACAAACTGCACCGTCCAGTGTGCCCTAGTGTTTCTGTCATGCGACTACTGAATATATGTTCTTAAAAACATATGCCATTCTGCGCACACCGCTAACCTACGTAATAGCGCCACGTTTTTATTGATTTCGAAAATGCAGATATGCTGAGAAGTGGAGGAAACGCCGCAGATGCGGCAATTGCGATGGCAGCCTGCATGAACGTTTTGCAGCCTTACAGCTCTGGCCTTGGTGGCGACTGTTTCGCCCTCTACTACGACGCTCACGAAAAAAGGTGCACTGTGTTGACGGAAGGTGAGCAGCAAAAGCATGTGTGTGCCACGAGTAAAGCCAGTGGCTGGACTGCTTGGATTTCAGATTGTGTTTCTTGGTGATACGATAAGTGTACGCACCGCAGATTTTTCGACAACAGACGTCATGGTTATTCAATTGCACTGAAAGAAGCTCATAAAGAGAGAGAGAGAGAGATAGGAGAGAGAAGGAATACAAGAGAGGCAGGAAGGTTAACTAGCAAAGAGATGTATTGGGCTAGTTGGTTTATCATGATTAAAATACTGCGCTACGCTACAGTAACTGGGACCCAAGAAGTTAGAAGGGACACACGTTACAAAGTGGACACGACAAGCGCCAACTATAAACTGGATTTATTGAAAAATAGATCAAGGAAAAAGAACTCCAGGAAAGGGAAAGATCTGTTCACGATATGGGTGGAGGGGAGGGGGGGGGGCAATCTTGCTGAGCTGTCTTCTGGTGCTACACATGGGGTGATTACAAGATGTGGCTATGACTCAAAGTTATTTTCCTAGCATGCTGATTCAACTGCTGCATGTGGCTTCTGATAAATTCGATTTCGTGAGTTCAAGCTCTGTTCTGCTAACCCCGACGGAATAAACTGCAGAATAAACTCAATTCAATTCAATTCTGACCGTAGTAGCTTTAAACTTATTCCATTCGGACGACAAAAAAAAAAAAAGAAAGTAGAAGAGGGAGAACCGGTGCGAACGGGTTCCTCAGAGGGACTTTTACTCGCTTTTTTATTACCTACTTAACAGCAAGGCACATCTATTCGAGTGTAAGTATGTTATGTTGGTTTAGTACTCGGTTGTCACTTTTTTAAGAACTCTTGTCGTGCCAGGGTAATCCAAAATTAAGAAGGTTTATTTTTTTTTCATTCTGGTTGACTGACATTGATGAACCGCGTCACCACGCAAACATGATGTGGTACGCTATGAAAAAATAGGCATATAACTTTTTATGGTTATCCTATACGTCAGTGGTCAAAGCAAGTATAGTTGTGCTTCTCTGACCCCTTTACCGCTCAGCGTCCTTGTTTAGAGATGCGACGTCCTTGTGACATTTGTACGTAACATTGGCAAGGAAGCGACCAGGGGCGCTAAGGTTATGGTAAAATTTTATTTATGTCAATTCTGGGTAAAATACCTTGCTACGCACGATCACATTAGTCGATGAGTCCACTGTTTAACGAGACATTGGGCGTGATGCGTTCGGGCAGGAATTCCGAAAATGCGCTTGGCATTCTGGTATGTTCGCCGCCATTACATCATTTCTGCATGTAATACGAGTGTTTCGCTTAATTTATTTTACAAAGAATTCAGGCATGGCAGAATGTACAGTAGTACACTGATTACGACATTATAACTGCAAATAATGCTATATATACCATATAATATTTCCTTACGCTTCCACTTGCGTTAAATTGAGTCCCGAGCACCTTAGCGTTAATTTATCAAGTATAACGCATTTAAGAACATTTAATCATAACCCGTGTCTGAAGGGGCTAAGGTAAGGTTGCAAGCACTATTCAAATCGCTCTTTAAGTAAACGTGGAACCGTGGTATTGTCATTATGAATGGGTATAGCTTCTCTTTACTTCGGGTCTTCGAACATCCGAAGTTGTATCTGAATAGAGTTGTTGCTGACATTCACCGTTATGCTAGATGGGTGAACGATTGTGATTGTAGAAAAATAGGCGTGTTTGCACTAGTAACTCCCTTTGTGTGGATCACAGTCATCATTGGTACTAGGTTTCACAGAAATAAAATTTACCACCACTACATTTCTTACCTGTACTTTGTTACCTAGGTAGTACACCTTGTAACAAATGATCAGCGTCTGAACTAAATACAATTACCTGTTTTCACAGTGGCAAACAAAGTAAGCAGTACATCTCATAACAAATAGTATCTTAACTAAATACAACTACCTATTTTAACAGTGGCCAACAAAGTGGGTAGTAAATCTTGTAACAAGTAATCAGTGCCTTAACTAAACGCGATTGCCTACTTTCACAGTGACCAAAAGAAATTCACCACTTAGTCTGGATGCCACACGCAACGACCGGACAAATAGCGGCGCAGTTTTTTGTAAAGCTTTGTTATCAAAGTTTGGAATTTTAAAGGTTTGTTATCAAAATTTGCAATATAAAAATTTTTGCCCAAACTTTCTACAAAACGTCGTATTTAGGCCATTTGCGAAAGTTTTCCGCGAATTTAAATCTGCAGTTTTCCGCGAATTTAAATCTGCGTAGTGTGTTACTATGCAACACACTACGTTCCCCGCTTGACGACTTTCTGGCGGGCAGAGTTCTTCAGTACCAGGATGCTCACTCTTAAGTGCCCTCATGCAGTGGCAGGGAGTCCGGCAGCCCTGACTCTGGAAGTCGTGCAGTCTCAGTACCATCATCAGAAGCATATGTACGGGCTACAAGCGACGGTGCCGGGCGCAGCCAAGGCGTGGCATCACATTGTCACCCACTTTGGCTCCGGAAAGGCACGTCTGACGCGGGCTTCTCCGAAGTTCCGCATGAATGCAATATACCTACTGTGCTCTATAACCAAAGCGTTTGCAAAGTCTTTCTACCAGTTTCGTAGAGGGGTTATTATGTTTTCAATTAGGTTATCCTGAAGGCGTTCGAAATAATGCTCCGCTGCAAAGCACTGGCGTGAGTTGCTTCTGGAGGCAAACTGTTAAGACAAGCAAAAAGCTGCTTTGATAAGGCCCAGGGGTCAGCCAGCAAGGGCGATTCGTGGACTTTTGTCTAGTAGCTTTTTATGCCCTTCTTTGTGGGTGTTCTTCAGCGCTTAAATCTGCCAGACTACCCCGTTGGGGACTGAACGAAAGGTCCAGTTGGAGGCGTCATAAAGAAGGTGTTGGCGCGGGGCCGCAAGTTCGTGCCCTGGAGACGAAGTAATTCGTGAAGAGGCAAAAGATGTGTGGCGATGTAGGCGCGTGACCAGTCCGAAGCCATCACCTTGGAGAATTTATCATAAAATTCGTGTTTTGGGCGCGTAGTTCTACAGCAAGAGGTAGAGGGAGAGGTAGGAGTTTAAAAATAATAAAAATGTACCTGCGGAGATTCACATCCGCCACTATCTGAACTTAGTAGAAAAGGGAAATGCACCCTTTGAAAGGAAGTGTCCCGTCTCTGCACTCTTTCTGGTGAGCTCCTATTTCACACACACACACAGATCTCTTTAAAGGTGGACTTTAACTATATTTAAGAGATTATTAGAGTCGCTTCGAAGAGTCTTGGAAAGCAGGACTCTCCATAATCCAGTTAACGTGCATCCTTAGAGTGGGAGTTATATATGGGGCAATGAAACTCACACAGAAGAGGGACATGCAATCTGAGTTTTTCTTAAAGTGCAGTTGGCTGGGTGGCGGTGCGTCAGAGGTGGATGAGCTAGCATATCTTCCTGCTGCCTTAACCATTACGACGGCCTACAACGTGGGCGCGGTGTTGAGATTTTGCTGACTTCCAAACTTGGAGACGCTATGTTCGGTTTTCCAGGCTGGCGGTGCGATTTGTGCGCGCGTTTGCTGGAAGTAAGTTCGCGCGGACGTGCTAGCGTTTTCTTCGAAAGTGGCTAAAAAACCAACCATCTCAGGTGGATGGCGGCTGGTTGGCGCATGTCATTTTGCTAGGCTGCGTCGATATCTCTACGAAAATGAACTGGCGGAAGAAGGGAAGAAGAAAATCTGGTCAAACCAAAGGCCAGACCACATGGAAATTAAGTGGTTGTTTGCCGCTTAGAAAAGGTCCCAACTGTTCAGATTAATCGAAAATGTATAAATGCCTCTTTTAGAAGCTAGTGCGCAGACGTAGCCATCGCGTCACTTGCACCTAATGGGCAAAGAATCCTCCGAACCGGAGTTGTGTAGTCTCTGTGAGGCTTTACGTAGTATAGGTTGAGATGGACAATTACCGGGGAAGGACATTGAGCACGACGGACGTCACCGTACCGAGCCCGTGGAAAAAAACCGAAGATATAGAAAGAATGAAGCGAGCAGCTGTCAAAGCAGCTGTAGAATCTGTAAGGAGTATTTATAAGTGAAATCATGCAAATTATTACCACAGGACAGCTGTTGTTGATTTGCTGCCTGCGCTTGCAAACCAATAATGTTGCCTATGTTGGCAAATAAACAGTGAACACCGCTCACTGTTTAGAGGAACAATACATAAAGTTGCGTTGTGACTGTTTATTGTGAGTCGCAGAATAATGCACCCACAACCGGTACGGAAGCTTTGGTGTTCACAAGTGCACACTTCTACGGAAGGGTGGTTTGTTAGGCGAATGGTTATATCATCGTAAAAGATGCAGCGCGACAGTACAAATACAAATGCATGGACAAAGTGCACAGGTGACGTTTACCTTTGTCTTCGTCCTTATTACATAGCTTCTTCGACATGAAACACTTATACCAGGTTCAAATAACTGGGACGAGGACCTTCACACTTCGACGACTTCGCAACGCTTGTATCGTGGATTGTGACGGGTAATTTTCCATTCGGGAGCTGTGGTAAAAATAACTAATCGTTCCAACTGATGTTGGTGAGGAATACGACTTTGACAGACAAAAAGAACTTCCAGCAGGAGCCTGGTATCAGACTTCTATTTCAAATCCTGTAGCCCAGTACTTGCCTTATTGCATCTCGTTGATGCGAAATGACAAAGGCCGCCGCAATGGCAGAGTGGTTGCGGTGCTCGGCTGTTAATCCAAATGATGCGGGCTCGATCCCAGCCATTCAGCTCACATTTTAAAGAAGGCGAGAGGCTAATGGCCAGTGCAGTTGAATTTTGTTACACTTTTATCAACACGGGGTATTAGAAATTGCTGGAGCCCTCCAACCATGTCTTGCCGTGGTTTCGGAACGTAAAATCTCAGTAATATTAGTATTAGTATCATAAATAACAAACAACACATTCCGTTTATTTATTTTTGTAGTCGGAACATGTCGAATAGGTCAACCACATTGCTGTGTTTGGAGGATATTTATCTCTGTTGCAGCTGAGTCTTTTGTGACACGCAGTTGAGCTTCTCCGAGCTATTTGCGCCGGCGGTGCACTACGCGGAGCGTGGTTTTCCCATCGACTACGCGAAGTACAACTTTTGGCGAATCCGAGAGAAGGCCCTCAAGCAAATGCCGGGCGGGCACTTCTTCCTGAACAAAGACAAGCAGGTGCCCTACTTTGGGACAAACTGTGACGAACCAGCCACTGGCACAACTTTTAAAGGCAAGGTGTCTATGACCCCTTAGCCTTTTACTCTAAGAGTGAAGAGTTGAATTCAACTTTATCGCGGGTAATGTGCACACAACAAAAAATTACACCATCTCCCGCTAAAGGGAACCATGTGTAGATGTGAAGCAGCGGGCGCTAACGCTTACATTGGCGGTGGC
>JALIZH010010895.1:35000-110266 GCA_030522465.1 Rhipicephalus appendiculatus | reverse complement strand
CAATACAATTTGTGCAATACACAAATTTGATAGTGATAACAGTTTCTGCAATACAGGGGGTATTGTTTGATTTTCCTCAGTATGCGCTGTAGAACACGGCTTGTGAAGTCGGACAAGGCTACGTACCTACACGAAAGGTTACGTTAAAGAAAAATCCAAAAACAGGACCAAATTAAGCATTATGCAAAAATTGCTGTGCACAAGGAAGTGTCTGAAAAAAAACGTGAACTATACTAAAAGAATTCATATTTTATTGCTCTCATACCTTCCAGAGCCCAATGCGTCAACGTTAGCGTGATAGTCATCAATACACATAAGTTTAATTGATTACCTTCATGAATATTGATTCAGGGATTGTCTCGCTGGTAGAAGGCCGCCAGTATTCAAAGCTTTTCTTCTTGCATTCACCTGTAAATAGTACAAATTTACAGAAGCAGGTGGTCGGGATCTGCAGCCAAACCCTTTCTTGATGCGTGTACAATAATGCTACTTCAGCATATATGTCACTTGCTGATTTCACAATTTCCTTGCTGCACAGTGGATCCTGAAAGGAGAGTGCCATTATTTTACACTACTGCGACAGTTAGTGACGCATTGCACATAACTGCTGATAACATGGAATGTGAGACATATTAACCCCCCCCCCAATTTGTGCGAGATGAGCGCTCAAAATGACTCGGACAAGAGGAAGAGATCTGCACACACAGGCGCTACTAACAATAGTTTATTTCCTTCACCTTTTGCTCTAGTATACCCGCTTTGCACATGACAGTCACATGAACACATTTTCAAAAAACAACAAAATCGCCATTGCTACCGTGGCGGACATGCCTCAAAGTAGAGTGTACTAGAACAGGGGAGTGCTCGGAACGGCCGCATCACCAATGTACAGAAAGTGAAGCCCTAAGAGGGTCAATCCCCTTGCGGCGCTGCGATCGGTAGTCTGCAATGTGTCGTCGTTTTAAGAGTTGCGCGCGGCTCCACCAAAGTGGTGCAGAGGTAGAATACCCGCTTCCCACTCGAAAGGCCCGGGTTCGAATCGCAGCTGTAGATGTCGAGATTTTTTTTCTTTAGTGTAACTTCTTATAGCTGTATTGTTTATCCTTGTTTCTTAAATCTCGCTTCAATTGGTACGCATTGCCACTTGAAATGTGAAGTAAAATACAATAAATTTGACAGTGAACGTAACTATTTGCAGCGCCGCCGCACGACATTCAACAAAGACGTAAAGTATGGCTCTGAGATCTTTGCGAATACGAGAAGTCCCGGAGGTCATACTTTACGTATTTGTTGAGTGCCGTGAGGCGGCGCTGCAAATAATTACGCTCACCGTCAAATATGTTGTATTTTACTCGACATTTCAGTTACTTTCTGTGGCAATACGTAACAATTGCAGCTAGTTTTAAGAAACAAGACAAAACAATGCAGCTATAAGAAGTTACATAAAAAAATGAAAACTCAACGTCTACAGCTGCGATTCGAACCCGGGTCTTTCGAGTGGGAAGCGGACATTCTACCTCGGCACCACTTTGGTGGAGCTGCGCGCAAGTCTTAAATGGACGACACATTGCAGACTACCGATCGCAGCGCCGCAGCGGATTGACCCTCTTAGGGCTTCACTTTTTGAAGCTCGTTCCGGGCACTCCCCTGTTCTAGTACACTCTACTCAAAGAGACAGACAATCAGTGTGCAAAGGCAACTCAGAGAGAGGCATTTACCACGCCATGCGCAGAAAATGCAATTCCTTCATACTCGGTGACAGCGAGAGTTTGCTAACGCATGCGTCGCCGAAAAGATAAATTTGTTTTGCTTCGGCCCGTTTCCTGCTCACGACAACCGTTCCAGGAAAATTTGGTTTGCACGCGCAACAGTGTTGCGCCAGAAAACCATCCGGTGGCAACTTTCCTAATTTATTACAGTGCTCACTGAGCCGGAAATTTTCAGCGGCTACTCTGCCCGATGTCAACACGGCCACCGGACAGAAGAATGTAGTGAACAACGCATGTCTCACACTCAACGAAATGTTTTTTTTATGCTTTATTGAGCATCCCGAACGAGCTTTCTTATCCTGATTAGTTTTTTTTTGCACAAACTGTCGAATTTAAAAGGAACTGAGAAGGCAACACGGGTGTTAACTCTGGCGGCTATTTTTTTTAGGTTCTGCGATACCTGATGAATGTATGGGAGAACCGCCACGTTCCTATTCTGACGGGTGGGGCGATCAACGGTGCTGGCCTCACAGTGCATGTTTCTAGATCAGCTCAGCAGACTCTCCGCCACTGAGACCACGAGACGCGTAGGGTATCCGGCTGAATGTAAACGTGAGGCTTGTTGCCTGAAACTGACATCGATCATATGTGCACATGACTTACTAAGGCCATTATTGAGACACATTTTTACAATGCCCCTTTTTTACGAGCTTGGAGTGGCTCGAGTTAAACGCCGAAAGTGCCTTTATTAGCCCTAGGCTCATAACACCAGCAAATAAGGTCATCGGCAAGGGTGAGTTTTACGTCAAGGAATCTAATGACACCATCTGTAGGCACCTGAACTGTCACAACCAAAGGACGAAGACAGTTGCGTATCATAGATACAAAGTTGTTATACTGATCAATGAAAACATCGTTCGTAGCTTTAAAAAACAGAATAAAATCGTTGACGAACCTGAAAACTGTTACATGACCACTCCGTTTGTTAATTTTCGAGGACAATGGTCGGTCTATTTTAGCTAAAAACAGGTCACTTAAAATAGGCGCTAAGCACGAGCCGATAAAAACTCCTGCTTTCTTCAGGAAAGGAACTTCATTCCTTTGAATGAATGTGGAAGTTAAAAAGAATCTGAGCAGTTCCAGGAAGGCATCCGTGAAACACCGGATTGACTAGAAAACTTAACGGAGCCGAATTCGTCGACACACTCTTCAATGCAAAGCAAAAGCTCGTTGTGGAACTGGGGATAATAGAGATCTTTTACATCGACAGAGAAGGTTTTAAGGCCTTCTTTTGCGTGAGTAGCTAAAAAGTACAAAACCTGGTTGGAATTTTCGATAAGAAATGGTTCCCGAACTTCCAGGCGTCTAAGTTTATCAAGCAACTTAATAAACGGAATTGCAATGTAACAGTATTCGGGTTCGTCGACGATTTTATTCTGTTTTTTTAAAGGTGCGAACGATCGTTTCATTGATCAGTATAACAACTTTGTATCTATTATACGCAACTATTATCGTCCTTTGGCTGTGACACTTGAGGTGCCTACAGATGGTGTCATTAGATTTCTTGACGTAAAGCTCACCCTTACCGATGACTTTATTTGCTGGTGTTATGAGCCTAGGGCTAATAAGGCCCTTTTGGAGTTTAACTCGAGCCACTCCAAGCTCGTAAAAAGCGGCATTGTAAAAATGTGCACCAATAATGCCCTTACTATCCCATGTGCACATATGACCGATGTCAGTTTGAGGCAACAAGCCTCACGTTTACATTCAACCGGATACCCTACGCATCTCGTGGTCTCAGTGGCGGAGAGTCTGCTGAGGCGATTTAGAAATATGCACTGTGAGGCCAGTACCGTTGGTCGCCCCACCCTCCAGAATAGGAACGTGGCGGTTGTCCCATACATTCATCAGGTATCGCAGAACCTAAAAAAGAAAAAAAAATAGCCGCCAGAGTTAACACCCGTGTTCTCTTCTCAGTTCCTCTTAAACTCGGCAATTTGTGCAAAGAAACTAATCAGGATAAGCAAGCTCGTTCGGGATGCTTAATAAAGCGTAAAAAAATATTTTGTTGAGGGTGAGACATCCGTTGTTTACCGCATTCATCTGTCCTGTGGCCGCATTTACATCGGGCAGACTAGCCGCTGAAAATTTCCGGCTCAGTGAGCACTGTAATAAATCAGGAAAGTTGCCACCGGATGGTTTTTCTGGCGCAACACTGTTGCGCGTGCAAACGAAATTTTCCTGGAACGGTTGTCGTGAGCAGGAAACGGTCCGAAATCACTAGGCTAATAATAGATGCGGAACAAATTGATCGTTTCGGCGACGCATGCGTTGGCAAACCCTCACTGTCACTGAGCATGAAGGAATTGCATTTTCTGCGCATGGCGTGGTAAATGCCTCTCTCTGAGTTGCCTTTGCATCCTGATTATCCGTCTCTTCGAGGCATGTCCGTCACGGTATCAATGGCGATTTTGTTGTTTTTTGAAAATGTGTTCACGTGACTGTCGTGTGCAAAGCGGGTATACTAGTGCAAAGGTGAAGGAAATAAAGTGTTGTTGTTAGTAGCGCCTGCGTGTGTACATCTCTTCCTCTTGTCCGAGTCCTTTTGAGCGCTCATCTCGTACAAGTATGACCAACCAACAAGCCCGCATCGCCAACCCCCCCACAAAAAAGGGGAGGCGATGTCACTTAACTAATACGTAAGCGCTCCTAAAAATTAGTATCTTGTGCAATAATTTATCAGAAAATCCGCAATGTAATTTACTTCTCTTTAGCACAAGTGTCAAAACAATTATGCAAGACACACTTTCGTAGTAAAAACACGACATCAGCTGATTAGAAACAGGAATGTTACAATCAAAATTTTTTTATAATAATATCTGATCTTCTCCGTCAGAAAACCACGATACGATTATGAGAAACGCGGTAGTGGAGGGCTCCGGAAGTTTCCACCATCTGGTGTTCTTAAACTTGCACTGACATCGCAGAGTACACGGGCCTCTGCAATTTATCCTCCATCGAAATGTGACCGCCGTAGCCGGGATCGAACGCTCGACCTTCGGGTCAGCAGCCGAGCACCATAACCACTGCTCCACCGCAGCGGACAGATATTTTTTTAGAGACCATACTTAGCATTTCAGGTGGATCTTGAATATGTTCGTACCTAATTTTACTCAAGGGTTATATTCCACTTGGCCGTTCATATTCTCGGCTGCACCGAACGCATAGGTCATATCGGCGTCTGGAAGTTTCCCAGCTGCCTGATAGGAGATCCTCACAGCATGCCTTGCGAGCGATGTATGCTGTAAGCAGCTAGAACGCAAGAGGCTGAATATGACAAAAAAAATCATTTGTGCTGTTACGTACCAACAAACATTCCGGCTCTGACAGTTACATAACATGTAAGCCGATTCAGCTTTTCTAACCCCAATTACACGTTGCTTTCACCCTACAACAGAACGAGAACTACAAAAAAAGTTACATTATTACGAAAGAACAGATTCACATCGCCAAAGAACTAAGAACATCGAAAGACATACCAAACACACAGACCATGTCCCCATTTGGACTCCTACTTTGCATTAATTTGCTGGCATTCATGTTATCTGAAAAATAGTTAAGCCACCGTGCAGTTGAATATGCATGAGCGCAAGTTCGGGTAATCTGGATTTTCAGTGCCGTACATTGCGATCTGTATGAGTGCAACTAGGCAACGAAGATGACTCTAGTATATATATATATATATATATATATATATATATATATATGCTAGGCTTTCAAGTTAAGATCAACACACAGAAAAAGCTTAAAGTTCGAAAGTTTGACGGAAGCCCGTCTGGTCGGGATGATACATGGTAAAGGTAGCAAGAGCAAGGCACTGAGCAGACCAAAGCGAAAAATGAGCACACACACATACACACACACACACACACACACACACACACACACACACACACACACAAACACACACACACACACACACACACACACACACACACACACACACACACACACACACACACACACACACACACACACACACACACACACACGCTCACCTACTTACACACACGCACAGCTAGGCGGCCGCTCAAATGTACACACACACGCACACTCACTCACGCACACAAACGCCCGGGCACACATATACACACACGCACACGCAAACACGCACACACACACGCACGCACGCAAGCACGCACGCACGCACACTCAACCACTCACACACTCGCACAGCTAGGCGGCCGCACACATCACATATACACACACACGCACACGCAAACTCTCTCACTCTCGCACACGCACACACACACACACACACACTCACATACAGAAACGAACAGGCGCCTGCACACATGTACACACACACACGCACACGCAAACTCACTCACTCACTCACGCACACAAACAAACGCGTGGGCGCACATATACACACACGCACACGCAGACTCAGTCACTCATGCACACGTACACAAACGCGCAGGCACACATACACACACGCACACGCAAACACACCCACCCACACCCACTCACACGCACGCACGCAAACTCACTCACTCACACACTCACATACACACACGCACAAGCGCCCGCACATATGCGCTTGTGCGTGTGTGTATGTGAGTGTATGCGCTTGTGCGTGTGTGTATGTGAGTGTGTGAGTGAGTGAGTTTGCGTGCGTGCGTGTGAGATGGTGTGGGTAGGTGTGTTTGCGTGTGCGTGTGTGTATATGTGTGCCTGCGCGTTTGTGTGCGTGTGCATGAGTGACTGAGTCTGCGTGTGCGTGTGTGTATATGTGCGCCCGCGCGTTTGTTTGTGTGCGTGAGTGAGTGAGTGTGCGTTTGTGTGTACATGTCAGCAGCCGCCTAGCTGTGCGTGTGCGTAAGTAGGTGAGCGTGTGTGTGTGTCTGTGTGTCTGCGTGCTCATTTTTCGCTTTGGTCGGCTCTGTGCCTTGCTCTTGCAACCTTTACCATGTATCATCCCGACTGTCAAACTTTCGAACTTTACTGAATTTCTGTGTGTTGATCTTAACTTGAAAGCCTAGCAGATATATATATATATATATATATATATATATATATATATATATATATTATAGTCATCTTCGTTGCCTACTTGCACTCATTCAGATCGCAATGTACGGCACTGAAAATCCAGATTACCCGAACTTATGCTCATGCATATGCAACTGCAAGAGGTGGGTCGCGTGCGAAAAATAAATTTTCATGCTCTTACGCAATAAATTGTTATTAGTAGTATTTGCACTGCGTCGCTCGATTACGTGTAACTGCGTCGCTATTAAAACGGGGCAGCTGCGAATGATATGTTGCGAAATAATCGATACGCGGTGGCTTAACTATTTTTCAGATAGCGTGAATGCCAGCAAATTATGCAAAGTAGGAGTCCAAATGGGGACATGGTCGGTGTGTTTCGTATGTCTTTCGATGTTCTTACTTCTTTCGCGATGTGAATCTGTTCTCTTGCAATAAGAGAACTTTTTTTTTGTTCTCGTTCTGTTGTAGGGTGAAAGCAACGTGTAACTGGGGTTAGAAAAGCTGAATCGGTTTACATGTAATGTAACTGTGAAAGCCGGAATGTTTGAAGGTACGTAAACAGCACAAATGATTTTTTTTAGGGGCGAAGCTCCTTAGGGTGTGGGTCTGTCCCTCCTCTGTAGTTGTCGTAGTAGTAGTAGGTAGGTAGGTAGGTAGCCACGTGTAGTGGAATGTACCCACTCCACGTGATAAAGATGACGATGACGCAGTATAGTGGAATGTACCCACTACACGTGATAACGATGAAGTATAAGAGCGTTCTAGTACAGTAAAATGTACCCACTAAACGTGATAACGATGACGATGACACTGATGACCATGAAGTATAAGCGCGTTCCAGACCACACATTCTCTTTCTGCCATGGATGAAAACGATTGAGCTTCGCCCACTCATCATCATTCACTTCGTGGATATGGCGTGATTTTTTTTTTGTGATATTAAGTGTCTTGCGTTGAAACCTTTTACAGCATACATCACTCGCAAGGCATGCTGTGAGGATCTCCTATCAGGCAGCTTGGAAACTTCCAGACGCCGATATGACCTATACATTCGATGCAGCCGAGAATATGAACTGCCAAGTGGAAGATACCCCTTGACAAAAACAATCAGGTACGAACATATTCAAGCTGCACGTGAAATGCTAAGTACGCTCACTAAAAAAAATATCTGTCCGCTGCGGCGAGCAGTGGGCATGGTGCTCGGCTGCTGACCCGAAGGTCGCGGCTTAGATTCCGGCCGCGGCGGTCGCATTTCGATGTAGGCGAAATGGTAGAGGCCCGTGTACTGTGCGATGTCAGTGCACGTTAAAGAACACCAGATGGTCGAAATTTCCGGAGCCCTCCACTACCGCATTTCTCATAATCGTATCATGGTTTTGGGACGGAGCACCCCAGATATTATTATAAAAAAAATTTTGATTGTAATATTCCTGTTTCTGATCAGCTGATGTCGTGTTTCTGCTACGAAACTGTGTCTTGCATTGTTGTTTTCTGACACTTGTGCTAAAAAGAAGTAATTTACATTTCGGATTAACGTGCCTTTTCAATTCAGAATGTATGTTTTCTGATAAATTATTGCACGAGATACTCATTTTTAGGGGCGGTTACGTATTAGTTAAGTGACATCGCCTCCCCTTTTTTGTGGGCGGGGGGGGGGGGGGCGATGCGAGCTTGTTGGTTGGTCATACTTGTACAAGATGAGCGCTCAAAAGGACACGGACAAGAGGAAGAGATGTGCACACACAGGCGCTACTAACAACAATAGTTTATTTCCTTCACCTTCGCACTAGTATACCCGCTTTGCACACGACAGTCCCATGGACACATTTTCAAAAAACAACAAAATCGTCATTGCTACCGTGGCGGAGATAATCAGGATGCAAAGGCAACTCAGAGAGAGGCATTTACCACGCCATGCGCATAAAATGCAATTCCTTCATGCTTAGTGACAGTGAGGGTTTGCTAACGCATGCGTCGCCGAAAAGACCAATTTGTTCCGCATCTATTATTAGCCTAGTGATTTCGGACCGTTTCCTGCTCACGACAACCATTCCAGGAAAATTTGGTTTGCACGGTCATCAGTGTTGCGCCAGAAAACCATCCGGTGGCAACTTTCCTAATTTATTACAGTGCTCACTGAGCCGGAAAATTTCAGCGGTTACTCTGCCTGATGTCAACACGGCCACAGGACAGACGAATGCGGTAAACAACGCATCTCTCACACTCAACAAAAGGTTCTTTTTTTACGCTTGATTGAGCATCCCGAACGAGAATTCTTATCCGGATTAGTTTCTTTGCACAAATTGCACACGCAGCTAAAGCTAATTGATATCTTGACACTAGCTCCATCGAGCGGCCAGTAAAGATTATATACAGTCAGTTTACTGAAGTCAGGTTAAGTAATAAAAACAGTTTCGGTCATGTGCGTTCAAACATGAACAAAAACTATAGCCTACATTTATGTTAGAACAGCTAAATAATTTATTCTCCATGAATCAAGCAGTTATTTACTGCTGGGACATGTCGCACAAGTCATTCGTGATACAACGCAACACATTTATGTGTAAGTATTATTTTATTATTTTTGGTGACTTACCTTATGACAGTAGCCGGTGGTTTATACCGAATCCGTAAATCCAAAGAAAAGTAATCGCACATCAAGGTGTCGTGTCCATCTCTCCAGTATAGAAGAAAGGAAGTTCTGAGAGCACTCCACTCGCAAGACGAAGCGTGCATCTCTCCGTTGGGAATCTAACGGCACTAGGCCTAACCGTCAGTCCGCGTAAGAGTCACTCCACAGAAACATACTTGCATTCGATCGGGCCCATAAGTTGCACATGCAGTGAAGTAAAGCTTCTTCACAGATGCGTCCATAGTCTTAAGAATCACGACACAAGCACAAAATAACACAAAACAGGACATGACTGACGCGCGCGACCGCACATGCTAAATCGACGAGCTTAACTGACATTGCAGAAGCCGAAGCAGTTGCGCGGATGGATACAAGATCAACGCTAAGGAGCTCGGGAGGGCTCAAGCTGTACGGTTATCGCTGCCAGTAAATTACGTAAAGTTTTGAAAGCCCTCACGATTGCTGACACCACCACACGCCTTTATAATTTCGCGCGTTACTTTCTTTATCGCAATGAGAGATGGCGTGCGCAGGCTCGAGTTCAAATTTCCATTCACGGTGGTCCATGCATGTTCGTGCATGCATTGACCAAATGACGCGTGATCTGTTGCTTGGCGAAAAAACGGCTTTAAAAATCCGCCTTCTAGCGGTATTTCAAGTACCAGTTACATTCTTACTGAAGTCGACTTCTTATATCCGTATTGCTGACGGCTAAGAAGATATATTCATAAACAACACAAATTATAAAGAAGACGACGCTTGTAAGCGTCTTTAAAAGTCTGTCTGATAGCAGGGTTTTTTGTGGTGATTATATCCGTCCTGAAGTTGACTTCTTTAATCCGGCGTGTAGACGGTTTAGACCAAAAATCTCTTAATAAGACGGGTTATATCTCTTTTGTGCTAGCTGGGTAGCTCTGCCAAAGATCTAGAGGTTATGCGGAATAAACGTCTGGGCATAACGCTTTAGGGTGGGTACACGCTCTTTCCAGTAATGTGCGCTTGATCTGCATGCATCCAAAGGAACGCCTAGGTATTTTGGTGGCACAGAAGACCATTCAATACCCTCGAAATGGGTTGGTTTATAAGTCCATGGGCCAAACCACAGTCCCAAACTTTTTGCAAAGTTCATTCGTGCCCCTGAAATTGTTCTGAATTGCAGGATTGTTGACACCACCGTTCTTATACTGGAAAGATCTGTACAAAAGAACGCTAGGTCATCCGCATACGCCAATACTTTTACCTCATTCCCATAAACACTGAAACCGTGGACGTTGCTAGATCGAATTACGCTTAAGCACAGTGGCTCCAAGTAAAGAGCAAAAAGCATTGACGACAACGGACAGCCTTGTTTCACAGATGAGTTAAGAACACAGGTTTTGGCAGCTGACCATTAACAATCAAACGGGTCAAACAATCATTGTAGCATAGTTTTACACCTTTGAATATAGTGGACTCAACGTTGGCATGTTCGAGAAGAGAAAACAGAAAAGAATGACGAACCCGGTCAAACGCCTTCACTAAGTCTACTTGTAGCATTGCCAGTTGTTCATTCGAGTGTGAACAATGTTCCAATACTGTGCGAGTGATATGTATGTTCGTCTGTATTGAGCGACCTTTTAGACCGCAAGTCTGATGGGCACCAATAAGAATCGACATTGCAAATTGAAGTCTGTTTGAAAGCACTTTGGCAAAAATTTTATTGTCAACATTGCACAATGTAATTGGTCTGTAGCCGTCAACATGACGGAGTTTTTCTCTGTCTGAGTATTTTGGAATTAGACCGGTGCGGCGTAAAGTAAAAGATCGAGGAAGCGTTTCCAGATCAAAACTCTCCGTAAAATTGTCTAGCAGTACAGGGGACAGTAATGATTTTAATGCTTTATAAAACTCGCCCGACAATCCATCAGGCCCTGGCGTTTTTGACAACTGTAATTGTGCAATGGCAAGATCTATTTCTTGTATAGTGATTGGCCCACTAATAGATTCACATTCCTCGTCAGTTAGAGGAGTCACAAATGACAAGAACTGCGCTACCAGATCTTCGTTTTCGTTTTCAGAAGAGGCGCTGAACAATTCTTTGTAATAATTTTCAAATTCTGGCATGATTTCACTTGAATTAGTGACCAATAACCCTTTCGAATAAAGATCTGGTCTAAATTTGACTTTTGCGTTGCGGTGTTCATAGAGTAAGGCTTGATGTGTGGGTTCTCCTGAATGCAAAGTACGGATATTGCGTGATCGAACACGGGCACCTCTGTAACGCAAAGCGTCGTACCTCTGGAGTGCGTTCTTGGAATTAGCAATTTAGTCTCTATAAGAACCAGGCGCCTCACACTCAAATTCATAGAGGTTATGAAGATTTTGCTTTAGCATCTTTTGTTCTAATTTTCTGTAAAAGCCCTTCACAGGTCCCATTTCTATAGCTATTGCCCGAACTTCTTGTTTGAAAATTTCCCTAGAGGTAAACAAAGGCATGTCAGCCGACAAACAGCTTCTCAGTGCTACGCGGACGCGAGCAGTAAACTCCTGGTCGCTCACAATTGAGGAGTTAAGTTTCCAGAGTGCCGACTGTGGTCTGAAGTGAGATCGAGTGTTGTTACCTATCTGCCCCACAACAATGCAGTGATCTGAGAAGGAAATAGGTTCCGTTTTGCACGACACGTCACGGGAAATAAGAGGTGCTGAAACGTAAATGCGATCAAGTCGTGTATGTATACTGCCTTGTGCGTGTGTATACGAGGGCAGGCTATTTAGTGTTCCTATATCAACTAGTCCCACCTTTTCAACTATAAGTGAGAGCACTTCAGCACTCCTGTCACTGCGGCTAAGCCCGGTACGATCGGATGGATTACACACACAGTTGAAATCGCCCATGAGAACAATGTTGCGGTCAGGATCTAAAGAGGAAGCCAAACTTTCAAAGAAATCAGTGCGCCGTGGTGCATCACTAAAGGCATATACGTGCTCGTAATTCCTGCGCACAAACAACCTATAGAAGCGTTCGTTATGTCGGGAATGAAACGCGTAAACATACGGAATATAACGTGATAGAAGAGTAAAATAACAACCAGGCGTCACAGAATGGGAATTGTGTAACCAGGCGTCATGCAATATAAATTGCATTACGAGTGGGTCGTTGAATGCCTCCAACCAATTACAAAGGGCTCACCTATAATTCTTCATCGTCATCAGCCACCGAATCAACTAATGGAGTAGTGGGTATCTTGCAAGCACACTTGTAGCACCAAGAGAGTTTGCAACAGGTTCTAGAAATGGCGCTCTTCCAGCTTTCGCTGTGACTGTGCTGCGCTTTCTGCGAAGGCCTCGCGTTTTTCCTTTGCCTTATAGTTGTTTTGTTTCCACACTTCTGCTCCATTTTGAAAGTTTTAATGATAGAAAGGCAACGAAACCTGCACTTGGGAACGTTCGCACACACGCATACACACACAAAAAAAATCTAAGATTATTCATTACGCCTTTTAAACATTTTTTATTTAAGACCTGCCTAAAAACTACTGTCATTCAAGAAAAGAAAACTGCAGCGGTGAAATTATCAGGTATTCAAAAAAAACGGGACATGCAGGATTTTGAAACTGTAGAATCATATTTCTACTTCATTGTGACGACCCTTATTGGGAGATGTCCAAAAACCATTAAAAATATTCAAAAAAACTTATCGAAACTAAGGCTTTCTGTGTAATTCTGTAAGTATTGCATATCTCCTCATGAAATCTTCGTTCCGCAGTTGTCGTTACGGCTGGTACAGCAACGGCATGCTTCACTGTCTAGCTTATGCGTTTTATCGGTAGTAGTTATAAAGCCGGATCTTTCATTGTGGGCTTCACAAAAGAATGTGAAAGCGCTGATCATTTCAATAATAATACCCTAATTCGAATGCTATGAAATACTGACTCTGCGTTGGCACTGTTACAGAAACTTTTTTTCCCTTTAAGACATTTTCTTTCATTCTTTAAAAGTCTTCAGGGCACATGTGTCGCTCCTGCGTTATTCAAGGAACTTCCCAAGGTTAATGTACGGGACTATACGCCTTTATTTTTGCGATAACGCCTTACGAAGTTTACATAGGCACCCTTAATCTTCACTTTACGCTGATTACATGAATACATTTAGTCATCATGCAGTTTACATGACTCGTACGCAGCCTCATCGTCAACTAAACATCTCTGAAGAAGTGTTGCTAATCACGCTACTAAAATCGTGTTTGCACTTCTTTGACAAACCAATAAGAATACCGGAAATTGGTGTTGCAGCTTGCCGTAATTTATCTGTCGGACATAGAAATGATCATCATCATGAACTGGCACGCGCTCTCAACATTCTCTTCTTCATATTCGTCATGTTCTGTATCGCTCCCAGGACACGTCGGCCGATTTCTTAGGCGTGACCTCAATAACCCTGATGGATGACAGAAAGAGTATAAAGAGGGCGAAAACTAGAAAGAGATAGGAAGAAAGAGACGGGAAGAATGAGAAAGATAAAAATTCTTGCCGAACTAAATTCTTTATGAGGCGGGATTCGATCCAGCAGGCCGTCCATCCGAAGGCAAGTGTCCTAACCACTCCGCTATCTAGGCACGCTAGCAGAGCATAGCATGGCGTTTTATAGTATAGGGTAGCAAAGGGGTGGGAGAGGAAAGTGAGCGTGAGCACGAGAGCTGTGATGGTGAATAGCAAGCAAAGGAGGGAGAGAGAGTAAAGCATAACATAATAAGGATGAGAAAGAGAGCAGTAAATGCAGTAAGAGAAAGAGATAATCAAATAACGGGGGAGAAAGAAAGAGTGAGAGATAGCGAGAGAAAAGTATAGAAAGAAGAAAGAAGCAAGCAAGCAAGAAATAGATAAAGAGATGAAAGAGAAAGAAAGATAGAAAGAACAATAAAGGGAGAAAGAACAATAAAGAGAAAGAAATAAGGAGAGAGGGATGAAAGACACATAACTAGAGTTGTGAGAGACACATCAATATTGCAGTGGGGAAGGAACAAGGTATGCGCCAGTGGGACGCTCGCTTGGTGCGATGCGCCAGCGCAGATCGCGCACTGTTTTTCGCTTTGCCGGCTCTCTGCCTGCTGCCCAACGTCATCGAATAAACCCCCCTTGCAAAGTGGTGGAGGTGCTAGGTACTTCAATCTGGAACTTCGAAGCCGGAAGCTGCCCACCGCCCCGACAATGCCTGATCCGACCACCGAGCAAGGCACCGCCCAGCCAAGCACGGTCCAATCTCCACTGGTCATCATGCCTACCACCCTGCGTCAACGCGATCCCCCCCTTCTTCAGCGGCACTGATGACTAAGATGTGAAAGATTGGCTGCAGCTGTTTGAAAAGGTCAGCGCCGCCAACAAGAGGGACGACCCCTCGAAATTGGAGTATATGCCATTTTATCTGAAAGACGTCGCGAGCCTGTGGTTCCACAACCACAACTCCGAGTTCTCCACGTGGGCCGCTTTCAAAATCGTCTTCGCAGCAGTGTTTGGTCGCCCGGCAGTACGCAAGCTCCGCGCAGAGCAGCGCCTACGCGGACGTGCGCAAAAGCAGGGCGAGACCTTCACTAGCTACATCGAAGATGTCATCAATCTTTGCAAGCGCCTGAACCCTGAGATGAGCGAGCAAGAGAAGATTAAGCAGATCTTGAAAGGCATATACGACGATGCCTTTCAACAGCGTAAAAAACTGGGCGAGGTGGTTGTACTTCATTGTTAAAAGCAGCGCAAAAAGACGAAACACAAGATGAAAGAGGACACAAAAAAAATGCGCCCACCTCCCCGAAGGGAATCGTGAGGAAATGCGAAAGCATTTCGCGCGCGCTTCACTCCATTTATATATGGTGGTTGTGGTTCGAAGATGGAAAAGGCGCCTGATTTCTGCAGCCCGGTCGGGAGCAAGGCGCAGCGCCTTTTTTTTTTGCTTTTTCTTGTTTTTTTTAATTTCTTTATTTATTTTGTAATTTTTTTTTCATATATAGCTCCGCCGAGCTCCCGCCGCAGTCCGCTTTTAGTTAACGCGCACGCTGCGAATTTTTATTGTTCAACACAGGAGAAATCTCCCACCGGCACCACCTTGGAGGTCAAGAGTCATTGCCATATATACACGGGGTGGCCAGTGAACGGTTGTGCAGCGCGAGCGATCGGTTTTTTCAACCAAGAAACTCGCTAGCAGACGCTGCCTGTGTCGGCGTCGCGAGGCGAGAGGGAGAGGGGGACAGGAGAGGAGAAGAGGGGGGCGCGCATGCGCAGTGGGGGATGTGGACGCTGCGGGCAGAGATGCCTAGAGAAGAGGGGGGGGGGGAGCGTAGGAGAGGAGAAGAGAGGTGGGACGCGCATGCGCAGTGGGGTGTGGACGGCGCGGGCAGGGATGCCTAGAGGAGAGAGGGGGGGAGCGTAGCAGGGGAGAGAGGAGGGGAGGCGCATGCGCAGTGAGGGTGTGGTTGCCGCGGGGGAGGGATGCCTAGAGGAGAGAGAGGGAAAGAGGAGGTTTTTTATTTTTTATTTTTTTTTGAAAGGGTTTGCGCATGCTCAGTAAGGGTGGTCACGCCGCACACCACCACCACCGGATTAAGCTTCGCCATAAGATGCTTCACATCTAACACCTGCCGGCGCGCACACCTCCTCAACCTATCCTCCTCCTCCTCCTCCGCGGACAACGCTGCACAACGCCAACGCCGCACAAGCGCCAACGCCGGATGCCTGATATAGCCCGACTATGAAATGCATTCGCATTTAAAAGCAGCGCAAAAAGACAAAACACAAGATCAAGGAGGGTCCTGTGTCCTCTTTCATCTTGTGTTTCGTCTTTTGCGCTGCTTTTAACAATGATGCCTTTCAAATGTTGCTAGCGAAGGACCCCCGTACCCTATCCGACCTTGTGACCTTGTGCCAAAGCTTCGAAGAACTTCGCAAGCAACGCGTCTCAGTTCGGAGGTCGACGATGGTAGACGACTCCCTCGCCGCCTTGACCATCGGTGGTGACAACACTCTGGTGGCACAGATAAAAGAATATGTGCGCGAAGAAGTGGCTCGACAGCTTTCGTGCTTGTCATTTTTGCCGACCACCGAAGCGCCCGCTAACTGCCTAGCGCCGACCATCAGACAGGCTATTCAGGAGCAGGTCTCTGAGGCGTTGCCGCCCGCCTCTCCACCGACACCTGTCGCCGCGCCACTCACCTACGCGGCTGCCGCGGCAAGGCCACCGCGTTGTCTGGCCGGTGTCGCCCCCGCAACCTGTTCGACCGTCCACCATGCCGCTTTCTGGTACACAGCAGCACTACGGAAATTCCGTGGCGTACTGCTTACAACCGGCCGATCTGCTACGCTTGCGGAATGCCAGGTCACGTTGCACGCCTATGTCGTCGGCGCTTCGCGGCGAACCCGGATGCACCGAGATATGCTGACTACTCGTTGCGGCCTCCATACCGGGCGCCTTACACGCCACCTGAAGTCTACGAACGCGACCCTTCACCGGCTCCCGATACCCAAGCCTTCACTTCTCGTCGCTCCCCTTCACCACGCCGTCGTTCTGTCTCCCCTATGCGTGGCCGACCCACCTCCATCGACACGGAAAACTGACCGCCGCAGCTCCGGAGGCACGAGCTGCGTCGTCGTCGATCTGTCTAAGTCCTCGCCTGCCCCCCCGCCAATCTTATTGATGTAATCGTTGAAGGTGTACGAACACTTGCGCTCATAGATACTGGTGCCGCGGTATCCGTGATTAGTCAGACTCTGCCGATCGATTCGTAAAGGGCACGATGCTGTCTCCCATCATATCCCTCAGCACTGCGAGCGCACAACAAAATTGAGCCTGTTGCGGCATGTATGGCCAAAGTGGTCATTCGAGACGTATTGTACAACCATCGAATTTGTCACAGTGTTGGCTTCATGCTCCCACGATGTCATCCTGGAATGGAATTTCTTATCCCGCCATCACGCCGTTGTCGACTGCGCTCGTGCCGAGGTGGAACTATCAGCGTTTCGTGATGCGCCTTCTGTCGATGCGCCGGTATCTACTGTGACCAAGCTTGTCGTTGCGACGGACATGGACCTTCCTCCTTTCGGCGCCGTATTAAGGCGAAAGCCTTTAATGTCTCATGCTCACGTACGTCCGGTGTCCGTCCGTCCCGTGTCCGTCCATCCATCCTTTCGTCCGGTGTCCGTCCGTCCGTCCGTCCGTATGTGTCCGTCCGTCCGTCCATCCGGTGTCCGTCAGTCCGTCCGTCCGGTGTCCGTCCGTCCGTCCGTCCGTCCGTCTGTCCGTCCGGTGTCCCTCCGTCCGTCTCTCCGTCCGTCGGTCCGTCAGTCCGTCCGTCTGTCCGGTGTCCGTCCGTCCGTCCGGTGTCCGTCCGTCCGTCCGTCCGTCTGTCTGTCCGTCCGTCCGTCCGTCCGTCCGTCCGTCCGGCGTCCGGTGTCCGTCCGTCCGTCCGGTGTCCGTCCGTCCGTATGTCCGTCCGTCCGTCTGTCCGGTGTCCGTCCGGCGTCCGGTGTCCGTCCGTCCGTCCGTCTGTCTGTCCGTCCGGCGTCCGTCCGTCCGTCCGTCTGTGTCCGTCCGTCCATCCGTCCGGTGTCCGTCCGTCTGTCCGTCCGTCCGTCCGTCCCGTGTCCGTCCGGTGTCTGTCTGTCTGTCTGTCTGTCTGTCCGTCCGTCTGTCCATGTCCGTCCGTCCCGTCCATCCGAGCTCTGGCACGGAGCCAGGTGGCCGCCGGGATGCGCAAACGGACGCCGGTCGCGTCGGACTCTACAGCGCTCGCTCTTTGCTTGCGTAGCTTCGCTGTGCCTAGCGTTTGCAATCATTCTGACCGACGCCGTCTCAATGGACACAGGCGTTCACGGACACAGGCGTTCAATTCAATACACTTTCGAATTTACAAAGGGCCCGTCAATTTAAGCGCTGGAACGCTATGGCGTTTGGCACGATGCACAAAGCGCGAGAAAATACTAACGCATGCGAAACGGAGGGAAGATTAGTGTGGCGTCTCGCTGCGACTCGCGGTAAAAAATTAAAAAATAAAACACGCACACATTCGATTTGTGTGTTATCCCACTGAGAGTGTAAAAGAAAAAAAGACATGGCATAGTCAGTGGAACGGCCACACGCTTTCGCCGAACACACTTTAGAATGTACAAAGTGTCCTTCAATTTTTTGTTCCTGCTTACTGCACTTCACTTTCTGACACTTCCCGTTCCGTTCACACCATCCGACTTCTTCGGTAGCCGCCACCATACGTCACTGCCATTCGCCGTTCTATCACTTCGTCAAGACACCACCGGAATATTTATTTCCAATCCCAACTCGTGCCATCTCAGTTTGCGCCGTAACGAGACACTCGGCTACATTCAGCCTATCGATTGTGGGAATCGAGCGCGCCCTCCCCTTTGGCGCCTCGTTCCCCAGCTAGCACGAGCGCTGGCCCCGTGTTCCTCGAGCGCCGGGAACATGGCCACCGTAGTTTCGCACGCCAGGCCTTTTTGTCTGGTGCAAGCCACGCGTCGGTCTTCCCTGCACGGAGACACGTTGTCCGAACATGCCCGGACAATGCCTTCCCCTCGCATCACGCTAGCACACGTGAAGGTGCTTCGCCGCTCTTCATTGGCCGCCCGTGACAGCCCTCTTTATCCTGAGCTTGCTTCCGCCCGGCGCTCGCGCGCCGTGGCAGATGCTCACAGGCCGACGCGAGGGGTAGACGTGCCGTTTCTGCAGGCGTCTTCTCGTACGTGCGCTCGGCTGCTGCCCTTTGGGTGCTAGCCGTAGCGCCTGCCGGCAGGCGTTCACTCGGTCGATTTTGCGGGGTTACCCTAACGGCCCGCAATCCCGGTGATTGTCGCACTGTGCTGTATCTTGGGTTAATAAACCCGTGTTTGTTGACGACCTGCCTCGAGTGCCATCTTTGCGCCGTGTCGGAGAGTCGACGAACCCGGCCGTAGCGTCTTTGTGCGCGACGGCAGTGGAGAGCGTCGCGTCCCTTCCCGGTCGCTTCGTAGGGTAAGCTTGTGTAGCAAACCTATCTCCACACGATGAAGACGTTATCGTGCCTATTGATTTTTTCGAAACCCCGCAAAATCCGGAGCTGAATGCGCTGACTCCTCACCTTGCCTCGGACAGCGTGTCGTCGGATGCATTTCACCGTTCCATCGACAGCCATCTCTCTCAGGCTCAACGAGAGCAGCTTCTTACCCTTCTGCACGAGTTCAGAAGTTCGTTTGATTTCCCCCAAGCGGCGCTACAACACCGAACAAACACCGTTGTCCACAGAATTGACACTGGGACCAATACGCCTTCGCGGCAGCGCCCCTATCGTGCATCACCAGTGGAGCGTCGCGTAATTACAGAACATGTAGACGACATGCTACAGCGCGGAGTCATCAAGCCTTCTTGTAGTCCTTGGTCTTCCCCCGTTGTCCTCGTCAAGAAGAAAGATGGTTCCATCCGATTCTGTGTGGACTACAGGCGCCTGAACAACATTACGAGGAAAGGTGTTTACCCTCTTCCCCGCATAGACGACGCCCTCGATTGTCTCCAAGGTGCCGAATTCTTTTCTTCGCTAGACCTGCGTTCGGGTTATTGGCAAGTCCCAACGCCTGTGTGTGATCGCCCGAAAACGGCGTTCGTCACCCCGGACGGCCTCTACGAATTTTACAGTAATGCCATTCGGACTGTGCAATGCGCCCGCAACCTTCGAGCGAATGATGGACAGCATTTTACGCGGTCTCAAATGGAAGATATGCTTGTGCTATATTGATGACGTTGTCGTTTTTTTCACCCGATTTCAGTTCCCATCTCACTCGTCTGCGCAAGATTCTCCAGTGCCTAACCAACGCCACTCTTCAGCTTAACCTGAAGAAATGTCACTTCGGGGCTCGACAACTTGGTCATGTCGTTTCCGAAGACGGCATCCTCCCCGACCCTGACAAACTTCGCGCTGTTGCTGAATTCCCAAAGCCGACTACACTGAAAGAACTGCGAAGCTTCGTGGGCCTGTGCTCGTACTTTCGTCGCTTTGTTCGGAACTTTGCTTCCATCATTGCCCCGCTAACGAAGGTGCTTGATGGCCCTGCGGATCGTTCAAATTGGACACCAGCCTGTGACGAATCCTTCACTGCACTGCACCAACTATTTACTTCGCCGCCCGTTCTGCGCCATTACGACCCGACTGCGCCCACCGAGGTACACACGGACGCCAGTGGCGTCGGCCTTACTCGCGCAACGCAAACCCGGTTTTACGGAGTATGTTGTCGCCTACGCCAGCCGCGCCATCACTAAGGCGGAAGCCAACTACTCTGTTACGAAAAGGAGTGCCTCGCGATTGTGTGGGCGTTAAACAAGTTTCGCCCCTATTTGTACGGCCAGACATTTCACGTGGTGACTGACCATCATGCACTCCGTTGGTTGGCGTCACTGAAAGATCCTTCTGGTCGTCTTGGACGTTGGGCACTTCGCCTACAAGAATTCGACATTCGCGTCGTCTACCGAAAGGGGCGCAAGCATTCTGACGTGGATGCACTATCACAATCACCCATGCAATCCACTCAAAAAGAAAGTTCAGCCGTTGAGTTTCCCATCGCTGCTGTTAGCGTCACAGACATGCCATCTGAACAGCGAAAGGACCCTTGGATCGTCTCTCGAATATTCTATCCCACTCTTCGGCTTCCAGATTCCCGCATTTTCTTCGCCGCCAAGCAACACATTTCGCAATACGAGACACACTCTTATACCGGCGCAACTACCAAACGACGGTTCGTAAATGGCTCCTCGTCATACCCCGCAATATATGCGACCTGATGTATGCGCATATTGTCACGTGGTCGTGACGTCGACGAAGGCAACAGTCGGCATTAAAAGAAAGGAACTCTTTATTAGGCCGAACTTGTGGCCAGGAAACTGAAAGTCAGGCTACAGCAATGCACACTGGCACTGAAAGCGGCGAACAGAGCGTCGGCCGTCGATAATCTGAACATCGTTGGAGCGCGCCGGCTTTTATGCATCACGCGTCGAACATTCTAGCCTTATCACTGGTCATCGCGCACGCTCTGGAATTATCTCGAGTGGTCGCGTCTAGCGCGCAATCTTAACAAAACGATCTACAATAATCGCGAAGGTTGTAGAACAATAAGGCGCGGTTTGAGTTGAGCTTTGCTGACGGTCTTTGTGGGCGAAAACCGAATACAACAAAAGTGAAAATAAGAATAGCGCGTGGCAATGCCCCCCTCTGAAAAGGCATCGTCCCGATGCTTAAAACAGAACACGGGGGAAAATGCATGCAACAATAAATCACAACAATAAAGGAAGAAAGTACAATAATTAAGCAATAAGTGCAGTCCTCAGGTTTGCTAACGCGCGTAATACGGCTTGAGGCGTATGGCATGGACGACTTCGGGTCGCGCACGGCGCCGTTGAGCGTTCGTTATGCCGTCCGGGACAACCTCGTAGTCCAGAGCACCGAGACGTCGAAGCACCTTGTACGGCCCGAAGTATCGCCGAAGAAGTTTTTCACTAGGTCCACGTCGGCGTATCGGCGTCCACACCCAAACGCGGTCGCTGGGCTGGTATTCCACAAAGCGTCGTCGAAGATTGTAGCGGCGGCTGTCAGTCGTCTGCTGATTCTTGATCCGCAGGCGGGCGAGCTGTCGTGCTTCTTCGGCGCGCTGTAGGTAGGCGGTCACGTCGATGTTTTCTTCGTCCGTCACGTTTGGTAACATGGCGTCGAGTGTCGTTGCCGGGCTCCGTCCGTAGACCAACTTGTATGGCATCATCTGCGTCGTTTCTTGCACGGCCGTGTTGTATGCGAAGGTCACGTACGGAAGGATGGCGTCCCACGTCTTGTGTTCGACGTCGACGTACATGGCCAGCATGTCGGCGATGGTCTTATTTAGACGCTCGGTCAGGCCGTTGGTCTGTGGGTGGTACGCGGTGGTCCGGTGGTGGCTTGTACGGCTGTATGCCAAGATCGCCTGGGTTAGGTCAGCCGTAAACGCCGTACCTCTGTCGGTGTTGAGAACCTCTGGGGCGCCGTGTCGAAGGACGATGTTCTCAACGAAGAACTTGGCTACCTCGGCGGCACTGCCTTTGGGCAGGGCTTTTGTTTCGGCGTAGCGGGTGAGATAGTCGGTGGCTACGACGATCCATTTATTTCCGCAAGTCGACGTTGGGAACGGCCCCAGGAGGTCCATCCCGATCTGCTGGAACGGTCGCCGAGGAGGCTGGATCGGCTGAAGGAAGCCTGCTGGTCTTGTGGGCGGTGTCTTCCGTCGCTGACAGTCTCGGCACGTCCTTACGTAGCGAGCGACGTCGGCGGCAAGGCGCGGCCAGTAGTACTTTTCCTGTACTCTGGCGAGCATGCGGGAAAGTCCGAGGTGTCCAGCCGTCGGGTCGTCGTGTAGAGCCTGCAGGATTTCTGGTCGCAGTGCTGAAGGCACGACGAGGAGGTAGTTTGCTCGAAGTGGCGAGAAATTCTTCGTTATGAGAACGCCGTTTCGCAAGAAAAACGACGCGAGTCCTCGCTTGAATGCCTTTGGAGCAATGGCGGTCTTGCCTTCGAGGTACTCCACGAGGCCTCCGAGTTCCAGGTCGGCTCGCTGTCGTTCGGCGAAATCATCGGCACTCATGGTTCCCAAGAAGAAGTCGTCCTCCTGGTCATCCTGCGGCGGCGGGTCAACGGGGGCGCGAGACAAGCAGTCGGCGTCAGAGTGTTTTCGTCCGGACTTGTAAACGACGGTAACGTCGAATTCTTGAAGTCTCAGACTCCATCTTGCGAGACGACCTGAAGGGTCCTTCAGGTTAGCTAGCCAACACAAGGCGTGGTGGTCGCTCACAACTTTGAAGGGCCTGCCGTAGAGGTAGGGGCGAAACTTTGACGTTGCCCAGATGATGGCAAGGCACTCCTTTTCTGTTGTGGAATAGTTGGCTTCTGCCTTGGATAGCGACCGACTAGCATAACTGATAACCCTTTCCACGCCGGCAGTTCTCTGGACAAGAACGGCGCCGAGTCCTACGCTGCTTGCGTCGGTGTGGATTTCCGTGTCGGCGTGTTCGTCGAAATGCGCAAGTATTGGAGGCGTCTGCAGGCGTCGTTTCAATTCTTGAAATGCTTCAACTTGCGCCGCTCTCCACTTGAATTCCACGTCGTTTTTCGTGAGCTGAGTTAGTGGCTCGGCGATGCGCGAAAATCCCTTGACGAAGCGTCGATAATAGGCGCACAAGCCGAGAAATCGGCGTACGGCTTTCTTGTCGGTGGGCGGCGGGAAGGCAGCGATGGCAGCTGTTTTCCGTGGGTCGGGGCGAACTCCAGACTTGCTGATGACGTGACCCAAGAACAGAAGTTCCTCGTATGCGAAGCTACACTTTTCTGGCTTCAGGGTGAGTCCGGAGGCCTTGATTGCTTGAAGTACAGCCTGAAGGCGCCGGAGATGTTCGTCGAAGTTTGATGAAAATACAACGACGTCGTCCAAGTACACGAGGCAGGTCTGCCACTTCAAGCCGGCGAGTACAGTGTCCATAACACGTTGGAACGTCGCAGGTGCCGAGCAAAGACCGAAGGGCATGACCTTGAACTCGAAGAGGCCGTCTGGTGTGATAAAGGCAGTCTTCTCTCGGTCTCTCTCGTCGACCTCTATTTGCCAATAGCCGGTCTTGAGGTCCATCGACGAAAAGTACTGCGCGCTGTGGAGTCGATCCAGGGCGTCGTCTACACGTGGGAGAGGATACACGTCCTTCTTCGTGATCTTGTTCAGGCGGCGATAATCGACGCAGAAACGTAGGGTTCCGTCCTTCTTCTTCACTAACACCACGGGTGACGCCCAAGGACTCTTGGAAGGCTGGATGATGTCGTCGCGTAGCATTTCGTCGACTTGTTGCTTTACGGCCTCGCGTTCTCGCGTTGAAACTCGGTACGGGCTCTGGCGGAGTGGTCTCGTATTTTCCTCTGTTATGATGCGGTGTTTCGCGATTGGGGTCTGTCGAATTCTTGACGACGACGAGAAGCAGTCCTTGAATTGCAAGAGCAGACTTTTGAGCTGGTCTTGCTTGTGCTTCGGGAGACTCGGGTTGACGTCGAAATCTATTCCGGGACCTCGATTCGTCGAAGGACGTTCGGTAGCATCGGATAGGGCGAAAGCATTGCTGGCGTCCACGAACTTCTCGATGTAGGCGACCGTCGTACCAATGTTAAGGTGCCTATATTCGTGGCTGAAGTTTCAGCAGTACCTTTGCTGTGCCATCACGGAACTCGGCGATGCCTCTTGCGACGCAAATGTGGCGGTTCAGGAGCAGGTGCTGATCACCCTCGTTGACGCCTTCGAAGTCTGCGGGTTCTTCGGTGCCGACGGAAATGATGACGCTGGAGAAAGGCGGAACGGTGACCGGCTCTTCTATCAGATTTAAAGCATGGGTCGCTGGCGTCGTGTGGGGCGGCAGTGCGTTTTCTGAGGTTAGGGTTATTGATTCAGACCTCAGGTCGATCACGGCGCCATGTTGCCTTAGGAAGTCCATCCCAAGTATCACATCCCTGGAGCACTGTTGCAGGATTACAAAGCTCGCAGGGTAAGTCCGATTATTGATAGTGACTCTTGCTGTACAGACTCCGATTGGCGTTATCAGGTGACCTCCAGCTGTCCGGATTTGGGGTCCACTCCAAGCGGTCTTTACTTTCTTCAGCTTGGCGGCGAATGGTCCACTGACGACGGAATAGTCGGCACCAGAGCGGTGACGTCGTGACCGTCGATGAGAACGTCGAGGTCGCTAGTCCGTCGCCTTGCGTTGTGGTTAGCTTGCGGCGTCGGATCACGGCTACGTCGATTTGTTGCGCTGCTTCCATCATGTTGAGTCGTCAGGTCTAGCTCGGTCCGCGAGGTTTCGTCGGCAGTGCTCTGTCTGCTTCGCGTCGTGTTCTGCAGGTTTCGTCACGTCGTCGTCGTCGGCGTCGGCGGAGGATCTTCGGTAGTTCGACGTACAGCAACCGCACCTCCATCGGTTGCTGCCCTTAGTTTTCCGGGTAAGGGCTAGGTGACCGGCCCCGGTTAGGGCCAGTGTACTGGTGGCGGTGCGGTGACTTGTAGCGGCCGGGCGACGGTGAGCGGGAAGGTCGTCGGGGCGTCCACTGAGCTCCTGCGAGGTAGTCGGCGATGTCTTGCGGTCGTTCACCCCGCTGTGGACGAGGCGCGTCGACGGCAAAACCGCGTAGGCCCATCTGTCGGTACTGGCAGCGGCGGTATGTGTGACCAGCTTCTCCGCAATGGTAGCAGAGTGGGCGGTGGTCGGGGGGCGCGCCAAACGTCGGTCTTCCTCGGGGTGTAACGCTGGCCAACAGGTGGGCGGTATAGTGTCGTCGGTGGCGGCGGCGGTGGTGTCTGTCGTCGGAATTGCGGCGGTGCGGCGCCTTCGCGTGGGCGCGGAGGGGGGAGCGTTACGACGCGCTGCAGCAGCATAGCTCATCGCTTGTGGCTCAGGCTGCGCTGGTTCGTGTGCTCCCAGATATTGATGGATTTCCTGGCGCACGGCGTCGGCGATCGGCTCCACTTGTGGCTGAGGGGATGGCAACAATTTGCGTAGCTCCTCCCGAACAATCGCTCTGATGGTGTCGCGCAGGTCGTCGGCATGCAGCGCTTGAACCTCCCCGTAGGTCATCGAAGGAATGCGGCGGTTGTACTGGCTGGTACGCAATTCAAGCGCCTTTTCAATTGTCGTTGCCTCGGTGACGAATTCGGCGACCGTCTTGGGCGGGTTGCGGACAAGTCCTGCGAAGAGTTCTTGTTTCACACCCCGCATAAGCAGGCGGACTTTTTTGTCTTCGGGCATGTCAGCGTCGGCCTGGCGGAGAAGTCGCGTCATCTCTTCCGTGAAGATGTTGACGTTTTCGTTGGGTAGCTGCACCCGGGTCTAGAGCAATGAAGCCGCCCTTTCCTTTCGGACGACGCTCGTGAACGTGTCCAGGAACGCGCTGCGGAAGAGGTCCCAGGTTTGGAGTGAGGATTCCCGATTCTCGAACCAGGTCCGTGCTGCGTCTTCCAGGTAGAATTAGGCATGGCGCAGCTTGTCTTCGTCATTCCAGTGGTTGAAGGCGGCGACACGTTCGTATATTTCAAGCCAAGTTTCCGGGTC
Source organism: Rhipicephalus appendiculatus (assembly GCA_030522465.1). Classification (NCBI taxonomy): domain Eukaryota; kingdom Metazoa; phylum Arthropoda; class Arachnida; order Ixodida; family Ixodidae; genus Rhipicephalus; species Rhipicephalus appendiculatus. The sequence goes on along the minus strand of JALIZH010010895.1, from coordinate 83,773 downwards.
TTCCCGCGATGAACCACGGAAGGTTGGTGGTTCCCTGGGTTGCTGGAGCACGATTGATGCAGGCGGCACAGGGGTGGTCATGGTCTCTGCAGTAGCGGTCGTAGCCTTGGTCTTCCGAATCTGATCGGGTAGAGGCCCGTGCTCTGGCTCGAGGCCCCTCTGCCTGCGGCTGCTCCGACTTTCCGGGTTGTCCTTTGTGTTGTCTTCCTCGCGGGTTGGGCTTGGGTCAGTACCTCGCGGGGGCGTCCGGAGCATGGACGAAGCAGCACCTCCACCAGATGTCACGTGGTCGTGACGTCGACGAAGGCAACAGTCGGCGTTAAAAGAAAGGAACTCTTTATTAGGCCGAACTTGTGGCCAGGAAACTGAAAGTCAGGCTACAGCAATGCACACTGGCACTGAAAGCGGCGAACAGAGCGTCGGCCGTCGATAATCTGAACATCGTTGGAGCGCGCCGGCTTTTATGCATCACGCGTCGAACATTCTAGCCTTATCACTGGTCATCGCGCACGCTCTGGAATAATCTCGAGTGGTCGCGTCTAGCGCGCAATCTTAACAAAACGATCTACAATAATCGCGAAGGTTGTAGAACAATAAGGCGCGGTTTGAGTTGAGCTTTGCTGACGGTCTTTGTGGGCGAAAACCGAATACAACAAAAGTGAAAATAAGAATAGCGCGTGGCAATATTTTCATGCGGAACCGCAACATGCACACGCTGGTGCGCTAAAAACGTATGAACGGATCCGCCAACGTTACTACTGGCGGGGTATGTACAAATTCGTGCGAAAGTACATTCGCTCCTGTTAATATTATCTGGGGTTTTACGTCCCAAAACCACGATATGATTATGAGAGACGCCGTAGTGAAGGGCTCGAGAAATTTTTACCATCTGGTGTTCTTTTACGTGCACTGACATCGCACAGTACACGGGCCTCTACCATTTCGCCTCCATCGAAATGCGACCGACGCGGCCGGGATCGAACCCGTGACCTTCGGGTCAGCAGCCGAGCACCGTAGCCACTGTTCCACCGAGGCGGACCATTCGCTCCTGTTCGTTGTGTCAACAACGAAAGACATTTCCGCATTCACCTGGTCTACTGCAGCCTTTGCTATGTCTGGCACGCCCATTTGACCGTGTTTAGATTGACCTTTAAGGCCCACTCCCGTGCTCGGTAATCGATGGGTGGTTGTCGCTCCTGACCATCTGACCAGATACGCAGAAACGGCCGCGCTACCTTCGGCTGGTGCTCGTGACGTTGCCATATTCATCTTGCATCGCTTCGTTCTCCGTCATGGTGCACCACGGGAACTGCTGAGTGACAGAGGTCGCGTGTTTCTGTCCGAAGTGCTGCAACAGCTCATTCATTAATGTCGTACGGTACACCGCACATCAACAGCCTACCACCCTCACGAACGGCCTAACGGAACGTTTCAACCGAACGCTGGGAGACATGCTTGCTATGTATATTGATTCTGACCACTCCAATTGGGATGTCGTTCTACCATTCGTGACGTACGCATACAATACTGCGACACAATCTACAACGGGCTTTTCCCCATTTTTTCTTCTATATGGCCGCGAACCATGCAGCACACTCGACACAGTTTTGCCGTATAATCCCGATGCCTCAGAATTCAGCCCAGTTTCTGAAATGGCAGAATAGGCTGAAGAGTATCGTCAGCTCGCACGCTCATTCACCGCGGATAATCAAGCCCTCCAAAAAGATCGCCATGACCGTGATCTGGCCCAGGACACTTTCCCCGTCGGCTCCCTCGTGTGGCTCCGACTGCCTTTCCACTCTCCTGGCCTGACCCCCAAGTTTGCACCGAAGTATACCGGCACTTACCGCGCCATCAAGTGCCCCTCTCCCGTCACCTATGTGATCGAGCCGGTCAAGCCGTCCACGGACAAGCCCCGTCTTGGTCGTGAGACGGTCTACGTCAGTCGCCTCAAGTCCTGTTACGACCCTCCTGTACTCTCGTCACCTTGAGTCGCCAGGATGGCTCCTCTTCATCGCCGGGGTATTGCAGTGGGGAAGGAGCAAGGTATTCGCCAGTGGGACGCTCGCTTGGTGCGAAGCGCGAGCGGAGATAGCGAGCTGTGGGTGTCAAGCCTGATTGACTGTTTTTCGTTTTGCCGGCTCTATGCCTGCTGCCCAACGTCATCGAAAAAACCCCCCTTGTAATATAAATAAAGAAAGGAAGCAAGACATCGAAAGAAAGAGGGAGCATAACAATAAATATAGCGCAAAATGGAAAGGAAACTTGCAAAGCAGCGATATTGCAAAATCCTGGATTATATGTGCGCCCGCCAGCTCAACTGCCCCTTTAGCATTGTGCCTCCAGTGCAGGGTAAGCTTCTATTTAATCTATATTTTGAAAAAAAAATGTATAAAATGAAAGTTAGAATGGTTCCATCTTGCCGGTACTTAGGAGCGGGGCCGCAATAAGGTGGCTTACCAAAAGGGTTGAACAGACTATGTGCATGGCGTAGCGCGGTATGGAAAGGAAAGTGATAAGTCTAATTTTAAGGGGCATGAGAGCCTAGCGCGACAGGAGACAAAAAAATCTTGAAAACATCTTAGTCGAAATCAACAATTATCAATGAGCATGGGAGGGCATGGAATTAGGAGCTGATATACCCGCTGGCCAAGAGTGATAGACTGGGTGTTCACGAAGTTACGTACAAACAAGCTCAGCCACAAGTTTTGAGAAGTAATAGACTGGATTCTATGAGCAGGCAAGCACGGCAGGACAAGGGCGTCGGCAGAAATTTTTGTAGCGTGAGCTACACTGGCCGAGGTTGAACAGTTTCGCATGGCTCCTGGAGAGCCTGTGCTGCGCATGCGTGAGGAGCAGTGACATTGCACGGCGCAGCGCTGGCATGCCGGAGCCGCCGCTGCGCGTGCCTCGCCGGTCTGCGCATTCCAGAGGCGTGACGCCATAGCCGCGGCAAACGCATTCTGGAAAGTTCTGGAAAGCGATTCTCGTGGTGTCCACTTAGTGGACTATCCACTTTGGCCTCCGCTGATTGGCGGGTATATACCCTCAAGAGGAAGGTATATAACAGCTGCATCTTATCGGTACTTACCTATGGAGCAGAAACCTGGAGACTTACAAAGAGGGTTCAACTTAAATTGAGGACGACGCAGCGAGCGATGGAAAGAAAAATGATAGGCGTAACCTTAAGAGACAGGAAGAGAGCAGAGTGGGCCAGGGAACAAATGGGGGTTAAAGATATCATAGTTGAAATCAAGAAGAAAAAATGGGCATGGGCCGGGAACGTAGCACGTCGGCAGGATAACCGCTGGTCATTATGGGTGACTGACTGGATTCCAAGAAAAGGCAAACGCGTGAGGGGGGAGACAGAAAATTAGGCGGGCAGATGAGATTAAGAAGTTTGCAGGTATAACGTGGCAGAAGAAAGCACAGGACCGGGATGATTGGCGGAACATGGGAGAGGCCTTTGCCTTGCAGTGGGCGTAGTCAGGCTGATGATGATGATGGTGGTGATGATTGGCTGGAGCTCGGCGAGCAGCGCGCCGCCTGTTTCCGGTCTTTCTTCCACAACGTCATGTTGACGCCGCGCCGCTTTTACAACTCTCGACACAAAAGACAACGGCGGAATGCGTTTCGCCGCAGCCAATGCTGCTTCCAGAGATCCGCTTTTGGGCGCACATCTCGGAGGCCGTGCATGAAGTCTAATCACGTTAGCTCTTGAATTAGGCTTAACGCGGCCGCCCGCCTGACGTACCTGGAAGGTCGGTACGCATTGCCTGCAACGTTCTTCAAACATCTCAACTCGCTCATACGCAAGTTCAGAACTCCTAAAGTTTGTTTAGGAGTCCTGTTATTGTACATTTCGTCTACTTTCTTTCTCTTCACGCTGGGAATGTGCTGGCGGGTTCGGTGCATCGACGTGGTCAAAAGCGCCATGACGTCACGACTCGCCAGTTTTTGCGGAACTGAACACGCTGCGCCGAAGTGGACATGTCCACAAAGTGGACACGGCGAGAATAGCTCCCCCCAATCGTACCCCGTGGCTCGTTCACCTCGAGCCATGCTGCTCTCCTCTTCTTTGGTCGCGTCTGCCGCGGCACTGCAAACACATAGCGGGGCGTATGCCGGTGTGTTATAGCCATGGAAGAAGGAGAGCGAAATTGCTGCTCAGCGGCGCAGAAGAGCGGAGAAGCTTAATTTATTGGATCCCGATGTAGCTGCCTGACAATTAGCGGTTGAGCGTAGGAAGAACGAACAGAAGGCTAAACGTGCTGCGGAGACACCGGAGCAAAGGGAGGTTCGTCTAGCGAAGCGGCGTCGCCAGGAGGCTGAGCGACGTGCCCGACCATCTCAGCAGCAGCAACAAGACGCCGTCGATGACGTCAAGGCTCGTCGATTGACTGACTATACGGTGAAACTTAGCGAAAGCGCCAGTGCGACTCGGACCTTCGAGACGGACTTCGTAAACAATCAGTCTCGATATGTGTGCGACGTGTGTGAAATACTGTGGCACATGAAAGACGACGCAGTTAAGTAGTTCTATGCGGGAAACGTTGAGTTTAGCCGTGCCGCCAGAGTGAGCGCCCGAGTGAGTGGTGCCGCCTAGCTCACGCTAGGTATATCGTGACATAGCCGAGCTAAGGCACTGCTATTTTTTCGGGGGGGCCACCACCTTAATCCAAAGGGAGGTGCCGGGCAGCCAGATGCGGCCGAGTGTCATGCCGTGCTCTGTATGCTGTGGCCAAAAACAAAAAAAATCACGCCATATCCACGAAGTGAATGATGATGAGTGGGCGAAGCTCCGGAGGTAATCTGGTAAACCGTCAATCTCCGTAAATTTTGCCCACTCGATCATCATACAAAGACGTGACACACAAACGCGGGGGTGAGGGCGAGAGCGCGTTCACGATCGTTTTAATCCATGGCAGAAAGAGAATGTGTGGTCTGGAACGCGCTTATACTTCATGGTCATCAGCGTCATCGTCATCGTTATCACGTGTAGTGGGTACATTCCACTGTACTGGAACGCGCTTATTCTTCATGGTCATCAGGCGTCATCGTCATTTTTATCACGTGGAGTGGGTACATTCCCCTATACGTGGCTACCTACTACTACTACTACTACATACTACAGAGGAGGGATAGACCCACACCCTAAGGAGCTTCGCCCCTAAAAAATTCAGGGGGGAAAGGGGTATGGTCTCGGTGTGCCCCCACCTGGTTACGCCACTGCGGCTATTAGCCAGGCATTTAGACTAAGAAATTTTCCGGGATGCCCTGACTGCAGCATTCACATGGACGGGATAGTTAAGTTTAATTACAGAAACATGGAAGACTCACATGCCCTATTGTCTTCATTGTGAGGCTGATGATTATGATGATGATTGTGTCATTTAGAAAATGATGCATATTTATGCATAATTTTGCAATGCATCCTTATGAATTTTCTCGATAATGAAAGGTCTCTTTATACGATCTGCAAGACTCGCGCTCCGATTAACTTGTCAACTAAGTGTCTTTCACAATCATCTTTAGGCTAACACCCAAGATATTCCGTACGGCTCTTGTGTCTGAAATTTTAGCCTTGACTTTGCGAGTATACATTCCTTGAGATTATATCCATAGAAAATCCGCCTGATTTCTGGGATATTGACAGCGCCTGCAAATTTCCTTGCATACCATTGTGACTTCTTGAACTATGAAGATTCACTGAACTATGCGTCTGAGAAACTCAACCCCTTTTCGTTTCTTTACTCCGTCCAATAGCGCCGTAGAAAGCACTGATGTACATTTTAGGCCTTTGGTGGATACAGGTGTACCTTCCAAGTTCTTTTTTCACGAAACGATTTGCTCGAATTTACGCAGAAAATTGTATTCAGAAAAAAAAAACGTGGACTTTATTGATGTATTTTCTTGAGTCCCACATAACGCAACCAATTAATATTGGTGCGCTATGACGTACCAAATACATACGTCAGATATAGCATGCGATTAAAAACTCAATTAAAATAACACTAACACCAAGCTGATAAGTTTGCTCAAATGAATGTAATAAACATAACAACAAAACTTTGCGCTTCTTGCACGCGTCGCGCTTGAAATTCTTAGAATATTTCTTGGATATTTGAAAACAAATAGGTGCACTTGCTCATTAAAACGCAATAGTTGCTTTAGTTCCTTATCTAAGACACTTTCAAGCATGAAACAAACGTTCCTTTGCAGTAATGCCACCTATCAGGCGTATATTATTTGCTACTTTATATGATACCACATCAAGCTTGCTACTTATCCTGATGTGAAGTTGTAGATATTAGATTGGTAGATATAAAACACTCAAGATACCACGGGCACATTCACGTGAGTTCAACGCTTGATATGTCTCAAGGATGTTTATTCAGAAGGCTGCCAAGACACGGAAGAGAGGCATGCCATGGTTCCTCCTCTGTAAAAGAAATGCATCACCAGTTACGCACTGCCCAAGTGTAGGCCCCTCTAGGGGCCATAAAGCATACGTTTATGGTTTGCTTAGTCAAAAGAAGTCTCTCGAAACACAAATTTAACTTAAGAAAGGCAACAAATGGAAAGGTGTGTCTGTTCTTAAACCTAATCGTTCGAAGCAAACGTACAATGAAGACAAGGAATCTGTAGGAGGCATTTATTAGGCGAGGCTTTTATGAGGATGTACGCATGTAATGACAGTGTTTCGCCATGTGTGCGGGTGCCTGGTCAGGAGCGGGAACGAGTGGTTATAAAAAAATATGTACCTTGACGAAGGGCGGCACATAATAATCATAAAGGACACGATATTCAAACATGCATAGAGCTAAGCCGAACGCACTTAAACTAGACCCATATTTCGAATGGAACAAAATGCACAAGTAATCAAACAGGTGACTGAAGGGTGCTTCGTGTCTTGCTCCATATAATTCTTCCTTGCTATTGTATTGATAAAAATATATAACTTTTTGAATCTTCTTGCATACTTACAGCATTGGCACTTGCACCCGAATCTAGTAAGACTACAGCGCATCCACTTTTCAGAGCCCCAGCATGTGCGGTACCAATGAACGAAACAGCTCTTCCACTGAGAAACTGTAAGTAAACGAAAAATAGTAAATTTGATGGAGCACAGGATACGGCTTCCCGTCATCGTGACTTTCCCATTACCAAGTTCTCGTGCCTTGCGCCTTGGGAAGGCAAACTACGGAAATCAACTTTTACTTCAGCTATCTTACGGTCTATCTCTTAGAGATAATCCCTTGCAACATTTGTGTTTGACTACATAATACGAATATTTATTTGAACGCCTTCATCCAAAGGCCACCTCCATCGTTGCCATATCGGATGCTATAAGTTCTTGAGGAGCAGTCACTCGCTATTCCTTTTCGCTCGCTTTCATGTTTTTGGGCCCTCAGAGTAGGATAATAAAAATAATGAATAATCAATAAATAAATATTTCCCAGGGCCTCAATGATCACTCAAAATCGGAAGGCATTCGGCGGGCCTATTTCACCATCATCATCATAATCATTATCGAAGCTTAAGAGATCACACGAATAGCCTCCCGCTTTTAAAGACGATAGTCTTTCTTGGGATACTGAAACGCAAAAATTTTGGTCTGGCTGTCCGTCTGTCTGTCTGTCGGTAACCCGATTCAGCTAGCTACAGGGCCAAAGTTTAATTTCTGAACGCCCAGCCATCTTGAACTGGTGTTTTTATTCATACTTGTGAACATATTCGATCAAAAAAGCAAATACTACGCATACCTGAGGCGCAACATTAATATGTAATTATCAGGTCGTGTGTTCTTTTATTAGAAAATACAGATACGTAATTCTAAAGACCCTTGTGTCTTTTAGGCTGTGCTGAAAATGCGAAGCTGTGCATGAACTGCGAAGCTTTGCACGAAAAAGCGCTTTGCCGACGATAAAGTCCAGATCCTGGCAGTGGCCCTTGGTTCAGCACAAGCTCATGTTTTTCGATGGCGTCCATATCTCGCGCAGCGCCGCCTCTATTTTATCAATGCCGGCCAGATGCGGCCAATTCAACGTAGAGTAGGCGCTGTCTGAGGCAAGGCAAAACATAGGAGTACGGCCGGCACAAGACTATCGTCTTTCGACGACATTTGCAGCGAAGCACGCAGATACGCGGCCAATTTTTAATGAGGTGGATAATGGTAATGACGGCGACGACGAGGGTGAAAATGATGAACAAGGTGAAGAGGATGAAATATATTTCAAATATTTGCAGTGTGGTGGCAGCTTTCAACCACCCGATGGTTGCGCAGTTCACATTGACGTCTGGTGCGATTCTAAGCTTCCGCTACGTAATGTAACATACGTCAACGCGACCCCTTGCACTACATGACGAATATATTGGGTCGCTTTTTTCAGTGCGGTTTGAATCGTTTGCGTGGCTTTCCCGTGGAATATTTGACTACCACGGTGAATACATCGGTACATTACCGGCTCGAACTTTGATATTTCTCATACTCGCTAACGTGACTCGAGTTTTACAGCGCACTTGTCTTTGTGGCCCTTGTTGCGCTCGCCAAAATTCTACTTGTCACTCGCAGAGAGGAGGCGTGACTGGAGGTAGGAGGGAAATAAAAGCAAATAAAACAAAAAAAAATGGCTTCGTGAGGCGGGGTTGGAACCATAACCACTGAGCTATATACCCAAGCCTGTAAAACATGAATTTTAGGGAAGCTTATGAATTCGAGGGGAGTGGCCGCATGTGCCCCCGTCCCTACCCTATCTGAGCGAATTTTGGGCAGGTCTACAGGGGTCATTTTGGTTGTCAAGTTCACAGAGCGGCCATGGTGCACCCGAGACGGCGAGTGCTGGCGACGAGACTACGGCGACGACCTTGCCAGTAGTTTCGGCGACACCAACACGAGCTTACGGGGAGAGACGCTTAATAGAGCCAGCTAATGGGTATACAAAATACTTAGAGAAAGCCTTGCCGAATTATAGGCGTAAAATGTAATATCTATGACTGCGCCCCTGGCGAGAACTCTTCAAAGATTTTGCTTTTGCAAAACAACTTGTTTCTTGACTGGCCTCCTCCAACAAAATACGTGAAAGGTGGAAGTCAAGACAATGCTAGTGGAATTGCATGCGATGTCAGCAAACATCATATCAATCAAAACATACTTGGTAGCTTATGCTCCCTTGGAACTAATGAACGATCGGATGACAAACAATACAAAGAACTTAACGACTGCATCGAAACGCTCGTGCAGGAAAGAATGAACTTTGTAGGGCTAACAGAAGTAACATCGTGAGCACGCAGTTGTAAATAAGTCAGGAAGGATTATGAGATTAAGATTCGAAAGTTACAAAGTGAGCTGCCAAAGGGAAAAGAAGCAAGACGTTGATTCGGTACAGAAATGTTTCGAGAAAATGACAGCTGTATACACTTTTACACTGGTCGGACAAACCGCGATCATTTGAGGGCATTATTAGAGATGGTGGCTCCAACCAGCCGCAGTGCAAGTTCACGTCCAGGCAGTAAGGGATGAAGGGGCCGTCGTTAGAGGCTATGACGAAGAAATCAGCCCGTTTTACCGTTCTGGAGTCGTACGGGAGCATGTGGAGGTCCCTGCGACCACGGCAGTTGATCCAAACGGTTTGACCAACCCGTTGATCGACAGAATATATCACTCAATGTGAAGAGAAACACAAAAAGGTTTCATGACAATAATCTTCAAGAACAGAGACCATAAGATTCGGATGGATCAGAGAGAAGACAATCTGCCAACACGCTCACGCACTTGACCCCACTTCACATACCGCCATGCGTTCATGATGGCAATTGACTTTCCCAGGCTGCCTTGCAAAACGAAACTGGCTAAATCCCAACGCAAGGGGCTATTTTAAAGAAATCTCTCTCAGAGACCGATCCTGAATATTCTCTTCAACGAAATACAAACTATTTAAATGCTTCTTATTATTTAACATCTCACTCGGCCTACCTGTTAATGGAGTCGAAACCATCGTAAGTCGGAACAGCAGGTTAGTTAAATGAGATTGAAGGCGCTGTCACGGATGTCATATAGAAACACCGAGATTAGCATAAAGATCTAATAAAAAGGCCTCAGTGGCGGACATATCCGAATGGTGGCACGAGGACCCGTCAATGACTCGACATTGCCAAACAATTTGAAAGATACTCCCACAAGAGAGACTAGGTATATATATATATATATATATATATATATATATATATATATATATATATATATATATATATATATATATATATATATATATATATATATATATATATATATAGGCTCCGTGCATACGTAACTCCGCCGCGGATGAAGTGGCATCTAGCGGCAACATGGCCAGATTTCACGGGATGCTTTCACCCGCTCGCGCCGGGGTGCATTCGCAGAACGATGCCTTTTCCGATGTCAATGCTTTTCGTGCTTTTCGCGCTTGGCCAGTGGTCAGAGCGACGGTCCGTCCGCGTTATCAACGTGATAACGCGTACGGATAGACCTTTGAGGAGCTTGCTCGGCAAGATTCTTATGCTCGCGCCTTGTCCGGCGGCGGCGGTGGCGGCGGCGTGTACACTTCTCCGGTCATTTCAAGAATGCTCACTAGATGGCGGCGCCGCTGAAGGCGACGTACACCACTCTCGGCACGTGCACATCCTTTCTCTTCGCCGGGAGCGCACGCAGTGAACACTCTTCGTTACCGCTCGGCCGAATGAACACCGCAGAAGCCAAGGCAGCAGGGTGGCGGGCTCGCAACGCAGCAGCAGCTCGGGCTCGCCGCCCGAGCGCTGCATGTAATGTATATATAACAACGTTGTCACGTCTATATATGATGGTAGGAGATGTGTACGGAGGATTCGCGGGGTACCCGATCATCTCCGAGCAAGCTCCTCTAACATCATTCACTTTGTGGATATGGCGGTGATTTTTTAGTTGAAGGAAGGCCCCATGACCACAGTTGGCTCGTTTTCGATGAGCAAGTCTTTTCATTCAGGTACAATGCAACTGCTGCGGCATGTTTGCACTTTCCTGCGACTCCGACATGGCAGAGAAAGTTGTCCGCACGGATGCACTGCTTTAGAAGATTACATGAACTAAAAAAAATCAAGGTTGGAAACTTACCAAAAATACCTCAATTTTCATGGATCTTCCCGGCGCATTTATTCGCGTCTGTGGTGTGCACTTGCCCGTGATTGACGCTCCGCTGGGCAACACCTCTTTCACGACGCCACTAACATGCCCCGTTTCAAAAAAAATTGCACCATCTCCCGCTAAAGGGAACCATGCGTAGATGCGAAGCAGCGGGCGCTAACGCTTACACTGGTGGCGGCGTTGACACTGGTGCTCATCGCGGCGTTGCGCAGGAGAGAAAACTGGGGAGGCACAAAGCACGCAGTGATGGAGCGGTGTTTCTTACTGAAACATGCCAATCGCTGCTAATGGGCAATGAGAGACAGAAGACTCCGATTGGACACAGAGATCCGCAGTCCGCTTTTAGTTAACGCGCACGCTGCGAATTTTTATTGTTCAACAACGCACAGGAGAAATCTCCCACCGGCACCACCTTGCAGGTCAAGATCCAGTGCCATATATACGGGTGGCCAGTGAACGGCTGTGCAGCGCGAGCAGTCGGTTTTTTCAACCAAGAAACTCGCTAGCAGACGCTGCTTGCGTCGGCGTTGCGAGGCGAGAGAGGGGGGGGAGCGTAGGAGAGAAGAGAGAGGGGGGACGGGTATGCGCAGTGGGAGTGTGGACGCCGCGGGCAGGGATGCCTAGCGGATAGAGGGGGGAGCGTAGGAGGGGAGAGAGGAGGGGAGGCGCATGCGCAGTGAGGGTGTGGTTGCCGAGGGGGAGGGATGCCTAGAGGAGAGAGAGGGGGGAGAGGAGGTTTTTATTTTTATTTTTTTTAAAGGGTTTGCGCATGCGCAGTAAGGGTGGTCACGCCGCACACCACCACCGGATTAAGCTTCGCCATAAGATGCTTCACATCTAAAAGCTCTGCCCTAGCTTTTTCTGAATAGCTCCTCCGAAGAAACTATCTATAGCCCGTAGTTCTCTGAACCAAAGTTCAATAATAACTGGCACACTTTGAAGTGTCATGGCCAACAAAACACGCGCCGTTCACGACAAGCTCAGCTGCATTGGTTGAAATCGGCGCAGTGATGCATTGCCATGGCCACTCGATGGAAAACGCTTTTTCATTCAGCGGCCGTGATAGTGCTGGTGTCGTCTGTTTCAAGCTGCCGCCGAATTTGCTGCTGCACAAGCCCGAGGGTGATAAGCTGGGATCGTTTAGTGAGCGAAGCGGACCGCGCTACACCCGCGCAGTTTCGCTCGACGGGCTCGTCGCCTCCGTTGTATCATGCCCGGCTCATGCATTTTACGTTGCCGCATTCACCTGAGGGTGCTCGAAGTCTGGCGAACAGAAGCACACGTTCTAACACTACGGTTCTCTGACGGCTGTTAGCAATTTAACGTCTTTCGAAAGCAAACGGCAACTAAAGTGGGAAAGGTCGTTCCCGTCTTAATCTGGTAACAGAAACTCGCCACTGAATTACCGACCGATCTCCTTGACCAGCGTACCCCTGTAAAATCACGGAACACGTCATGCACTCTTACGTCATGAACTTTCTCGACTCCCATAACTTCTTTCACCACTCTCAACATGGGTTTCGTAGGGGCCAGTCTTGCGAAACCCAGCTTGCCATCTTTGTTCATGACCTTCATGCTAACCTTGACATTAACAAACAAACCGATTTCATATTCCTAGATTTCGCGAAAGCGTTTGATAAGGTACCCCACAAACGCCTATTATTAAAACTGCCTTCCTTAAACTTGGACCCATATTTACTAAATTGGATAAAAGAATTCTGGACAAACCACATGCAATCAATGTTTACAAATGCTAATTTGTCTAACCCTCTTTCTGTGTCAGCGTGTGCGCCGCAGGGCTCTGTCCTTGGTCCTCTTTTTTTCCTAATTTACATTAACGACCTACCTTTAGATGTGTCTTCTAATTTCCGCATGTTTGCCGACGACTGTGTTATTTATCAAACAGTTAGTAACCCTTCCGACCAAATATTACTACAAGAAGACCTCGACCACATCCTACAATGGTTTGATGACGGAATTATGTCCTTAAAACCCACTAGGCCTAAATGCAAACGAATATCCTCTCGCCGTCTAAATACTATTCGCTTATCTTATAACCTAGCTAACGTCCCTGTCGAATCAGTAACCACTTATGAATACCTCGGAGTCACCATATCCTACAATTTGTCGTTAAACACTCACATTGCTAAAATCACATCATCATCTAACAGAACTTTGGGCTGCTTAAAACGCCATTTATGCAACGTTCCGAGTCACGTAAAACTGCTTGCTTATAAATAATTAGTCAGGTCAAAGTTAGAATATGCATCTCCCACCTTCCCTCCTCTCTCTTTCTCATGTTTCTATTCCCCTTGCATAATCCCCCCAGTGTAGGGTAGCCAACCGGGAGTATTTCTGGTTAACCTCCTTGCCTTCTTCCTTTCTGTTTGCTCCCCACCCCCCATCTGGAACCAGCCTGAAATTCGTCTCACAAATTCTCTAGAAACCATTCAGAATCATGCAGCAAGATTCATTCATGCTTCGCGCCCATACGACGTCAGGGTTTCATCCCTCAAAGCCCAGTGTAACTTTGCCACCTTTGTCTTGTCGCCGACGCATTCAAACCCTCTCATTATGTCACGTTTCTCACTCGTCACTTAATCGATCTCTTTAAATTATCCCTGCAGCTCACACATCTTATCCCATCGGCCATGCGCTAAAAGTTTTTTGCCCACGTGCCCGTCCTAAAGCATTTTTTGTTTCTTTTTTTCCCAGAGCAGCAAAAGACTGGAACAGCCTTTCCCACGATGTCGCGACAATCACCTGCCAATCAAGCTTGATCCATAGCATTTCAAATTTAACTTCACATTTATCATTGTGACAACGCTTGTATATGATTCGTATATTAACCCACTCCTTATGTAATACACTCTAGGGGTTTTTTAAGGAAATAATAAATCAAAATGAAAACGCCTCAAGCGAAACACCAAAGCACAGTGCAGTGGCTTGCCGCCCCGTGCGTCGTCTGCTCGCGTATCCTGTCAAATTTTCTACCGTGGCCGCTTTGGGGCTGGAGGCCGCGCGCGACTGTCACGGCTCCTAATGTATGCACGGTGCCTATAGGGTCAAAATTCATTTGCTTGACCTAGAAAATATTCGTATTTCATGGCTGCGCTGCACATCCACACTAAATACACCAATTGAAACGGATAATGTGCTGCACCCGAAAAGCACGGACACTCGGTTCACGGAACTTTCGAAAACAAAAATACGGGTTCAAATTTGTAGAGCATTGCGTGAAATATATTTCCATATATTTATTTTAAAGGCGGCAGTGAACCTTTAGTTTTGTCTGCAATAGAGAACAGTGACCATTTACCGGAAGTGTTTCCACACAGAATAAGCTATTTCGAAAAAATTACACCTAAAGGGGACCATGAGGCGATGCGAAGCAGCGCATGGGTCGACTAAAAATTTCGTTCATCCCGAGCACCTTGCCCGATGTTAACGCGTCCTTGCAAGTGGAGCACACCAGCCCCTTTCACCGGCCGGAACGCGCTAGCGCGTGCCAGCGCGTTCTGACTAGAATATAACGTGTTGATTCATCGCACGTCTGCAGAATCTCGTTCCCCAACGCCATCAGCAACGGCGCCATAGCGCCGTTGTGAAGGAGAGTGCAACGGAGCGAGCGAGCGCCGCAGTATATAAGAGCGCACAGCTGCACCGGAGAGAGAGAAATGGGAGAGAAGAAACGAAGTGGAGGCGGCGCTCACGCCACCCCCCTCCACCCCACCTTCTCGCGGGGCTCAGCCGAGGAGAGGGTCCTCCCACCATCTCGCGCTTACGCGAGAGGCGGCAGAGTTGGCGCATGCGCAGTAAGGGCGGGGACACCGCACGCACAATAAGACGCTTTCGCATCTAATAATTGCACAATATCAGTACAAAGCCTTCGAGAAGATTTTGTGGAAACTCATACTTTCATAGAATTCAGCCTTGTATATTATTATTCGCGTGATCCCCCAAAGTGTTTGTAATCGGTGTTTACAAAATGAAATAAAATCATTATCCTATCCTATCCTAACTTCCCAACTATTTGGTTTTGACATAATTCCTAAAATTAGATTGACCAGGTTGTCTTAGTCATTTATCAAAGAACACATAAAATAGTGATTTGGAGGACAATAATATTAGGTCGCCTAGCTCTTAATTAGCGCTTGCATAACTAAAGTGTATCAGACACAAAGCGTAGAAAAATACAGAAGAAAACGATGCTACTTCGTATTCAAGTGGGCTGTTATTCACCTTGTATGCCTTTCAAGCAACTGTGCACACGGTTTAAATATATTGCAAAAAGCGCAATTTCTCCCCTTTAACAATACGCAATTTGTGATAGACCTTTTAGTATGGTATCCTTAAATGAAACTCGTGCTTCATATATTCAAATAATAGAAATGAGCATGCTTACTGCACTCTGTTTGAACCTGTGCCTTCCGAATCACGCAAGCCATTTGGTTTCCAAGGGGGCAGTATGCGTTTCCGCATTGTGGATCATCTGCAAACAATAAGGCCTTTAAAGATTCTGAACACTGAAAGCCTGTTAGGGGACATTTATATACGAGGTTGAAAAATTTCGGGAACCTATGCCACATATTATGTCGCACAAAGGCCGTTTTAAAAATTGTTAGAAGAAGAATGCATTGCGCCCTTCAAACAAAAAGAAAAGAATTAAAGGCTAACTGCTACGAAATCTTGCCCACCTCAAAAAGCCGAGTTCCAATCCTCAAGACTTCTCTTTCGTAAGTGCGTTTTCCGATTGGTCAGCCGGTCTGCCAAGAAAAAGACTTGCCAAGAAGGCTAGTTTTGTTACCAAAGCTGCAAAAAACGACGTCATTGAAGCTGACCGGAAGCTCCCATCTTTTCCCATCTTTTCGCCTAGAGATAACCCGCCACTCTCGAACCTTCAAGTTTTTCGGCAAAGCGTGAAAGCTGGTCTCGACCATGACATTTAGTTCTTATCAAACTAAAAAAATACTTCAAACTCTTCTGAATCAGTCACTCGTATAGGTGCGCCACCCAGAAAAGGAAGGCATGTGGCTGTATGGATATCTACTCACAAGCGGTGGTGGGCTGGGGTTTACGTCATTTCCGTTTGTTGCCAATTTAACTGGGCACACCGCTAGAGCACTGCGTCGTCTGTTAGCTGACCAATAGAGAACCTATTATAAATTAAATTCGTGACTGCGAATTTTTTACACTGCCATTAACAATTCTTGCCCAACATATATTACGCATTCCAAGCCAAATATGCGCAAGTCAAATTTTGCTGCAGTTGGCCTTTAAAACGTTCAGAGACATTCCAGTTGGTGTTTAAAACGTTCAGAGACATTCCTACGGGAGCCCAATTTGTTTTAATTAGGATAACTTCATATTGGACACGTTCGTGTTATGCTGAAATACTCAGCAACGAAAACGTTAGACAAATCTCACACTTTTCAGTGGGCAAGTTTCTGTCCAGGAAAAAACAAATCTCAATGCTGGTGGCAAGCACAGCTGTCAGTTTTCCGAATCTTGCCCCGTATTCGCAAGAGCTTTTTAGGACATTATATTCGCAAGCGAAACTTCCAGCCCATTTGAGGCGACGACAGAAGTGCACTTCCGCATTGAAAGCTTCGTCAATTCAGTCCTCGATCTCTAGGCGAAAAGCGTTGGCCGTTTCCATGAGTCTCATTGAGCAGTTCACCGCAATCACTAGTAATATACCACAATGCACAATATGGTGCAAAAGTACAAAAACAGAAAAATCTTCCGCTTGAACTAACGCCAAGATTCTGGGTACTTGCGATGCAGGAAGGCTCGCTTGGCACCGAGTAATGAATATGTCGCTTTTTAAGCCAATCGTAGAGCATCGTCGTAAACACAAGTAATGATATTTGTCAACACAGACAAATATCAATGCAGAAAACAAACACGTAAGCGAAAGTGTGCACCTGATAAAAGAAAAAGAAACGCAGTAGTAAGAATTTACGTTTTTAATGATACCTAGTGCCTAAAACGTGCTCACAACACATTGCACGAACAACTTCGCTTGGTCAAAGAGATCCCTATACTTTCGTTGGCATCCTTGCCTGATCTCCCTTCCCCGGTGTAGGGTAGCAAACCGGGTGCAACCTGGTTAACCTCCCTACCTTTCCTTCGCTTTTCTCTCTCTCTCTCTCTTGCCTGATCTCGAATATTTCTCGGTAGTGACTGCCTGTGTGTGCGCGGTGAACACTGATGTGTGTGTGTACGTATGACTTGTTCTCTCTTTCCTTTTCTTTCTCTTTTCTTTTTCTCCCTTTTCCCCTTCCCCCCGCGTAGGGTAGCAAACCGGGTACAACCTGATTAACCTCCCTGCCTTTCCTTTGCGTTTCTCTCTCTCTTTGTGCCTGTTAGTTCTCATGAATGTTGTGTCTACCAAAGAAAAATGATCCCTTCAATTTATACTTCTATATATATATATATATATATATATATATATATATATATATATATATATATATATATATATATATATATATATATATATATATATTATTACGAGCCAGGAGGCGTTTATTGAGAACGCTCAGCGACGACGATGACTTTGTTGTCGTTTCCGTAGCCTCACCCCATCCTGTGCTTCGTCGCTGAGCGTTCTCAATAAACGCCTTCTGGCTCGTAACATCGTGGTCGAGGTGCTGGGTACGTCCAACCACGGAAGCTGTTCCACCGAGTTTCGTCGCAGTCGTCGCCTTGCGGGTCTACCGCCAATGCAGCGTGACATGTCTACTGACGCTGACGCTGACGCTACGACAACACCGCCTGCTTGTCCCTCGCAGCCTTACAGAGAGCCACGCCCCTACGGAGGGAAAGCTGGGAAAGACGTCGACCAGTGGCTGACCCATTACGAACGGGTGAGCAAGAGCAACAAATGGGACGCAAATGATCGTCTTACAAATGTGGTGTTCTCGTTGACCGACACCGCGCTCGTCTGGTACGAGAATCACGAGGACGCCCTAACGACGTGGAGTATCTTTGTTCGAGAACTGAAAAGCTGCTTCAGTGATGCCACCGCGAAGAAGAAGCGTGCTGAGTTCACACTCGCTCAGAGGGCTCAACTTTCTGATGAGACCTGCACCGCATACATTGAGGAGATCTTGAAGCTGTGCAGGACGGTGAACCCATCTATGTCAGAGGAAGACAAAGTTGGGCATCTCCTGAAGGGCATCGCTGAGGACGTGTACAACTTCATCATCGGCAAAGACAATTTTAGCTCTGTGTCCGATGTCATAGGGCATTGCCGGACCTTCGAAACGTTGAAGATGCGCCGAATAACTACAAAGTTTGGTCGTTTTGCCCAACGTGGCGACAGGAGCAACTGTTGACGTGAGCTCGTCGTCGTCTTCTGCCACAGCTCCTCTTAATGGCTCTAGAGGCGCCGTTACACTATATAGCAATGTTCATCAGTCAACATCGTCAGGAATGTCATGATGAAAAAATTGAAGGACACTTTGTACATTCCAAAGTGTGTTCCGCGAACGCCTGTGTCCATTGAGACGGCGTCGGTCAGAATGATTCCAAACGCTGGGCACAGCGCCGCTACGCAAGCAAAGCGCGAGCACTGTAGAGTCCGACGCGACCGGCATCCGTTTGCGCACCCCGGCTGCCACCTGGCTCCGTGCCAGGGCTCGGACGGAAGGACGGCACGGACAGACGGGCGGACACGGACGGACAGATGGACGCACGGACGGACGGACGCCGGACGGACGTGAGCATGAGACATTAAAGGCTTTCGCCTTAAAAATACCAGTGTAGCGTCGGTAGTCCCATCTAACCTTGGGCGGAATCATGAGCGTAGGCAGGCTTTTGTCTTGGGGAGTATCAACTTGTGTTTAATCGTGCCTGGTGCAAGGGGGGGGGGGGGGGCGCTGGTGTGTGTGGGAGCAGTGCTAGTGTGGCTTGAGGGGGGAAGTGCCCCTCTTTCACCCCCCTGTCGACAGCCATGGGCTGAATTGTGTTGGTAATTCAACGACTAAAAAAAAATAGACCTCTCTGTTCCGACGCTTCGTTCATTTATGTTTTTTTAATCGGTGTATCTTATTCGAAAATATTCAAAATCTATGCGGTTCTTCTAATATACCGTATTCGATTCATTTACCGAAGTGAATATGTCGCTATTCGACTTGTTATTCGAATTTTTTTTAATATTCGCACACTCCTACTCGTTTGCTGTGACTCCAAGATGCAGGGGCATCTTCTATGTTGTATATTCTCAAGCGTAATTGTTATTTCATTCCAGTTCTATGTCATGGGCCTAACGTGTCGCGCAAACTGATTCATATGCAATATGCAGACCAATGCTCTCGACAATATGTTACCGAGCCTAACAGTTTGCGCACGTCAAAGTGGTCGCGGTAGTCAGCAATACACAACACTAACACAGGGACAACTTAAGAAACTGACGGCACGAGCACTGTAGATCGGGGGTCGTGACTTTGTTACTTTTTCCCTCCGTTGGTCTTGCGCATCATTTATCATCATTAACGACCTCTCCGTACCCAATTTGCCGTCGTAAACTAAAGTGTATGTCGTCGACTTGCTAGCATGTTCTCAGTCGGACGTTTTTTCAAATACTCGTGATCACTTTATATTCAGATAGTGGTATTTCCGTTACGTCTGCGAATTTTATTGTCGCCTAATGAGCTTTAGCGTGCATTTAGCCCGCTCGTAGCCTTGATGGCTCAGGGGTTATCGTGCTTCACGGTTGGTCATAAGAGAGCCAGTTTGAATCGTGTCAGTATGGCGGTCGCAGTTCCATGAAGGTGAAATATGAAATTGCCACTGTACTAAATGCAATGATACTTGGATTTAGGCGAGTGCGCATAAAACTGTTCGGCACTTTTGGGGCGTTCTCACATATATGCAGGTTTTATCAAGACGTCGTGTTTATTTCAGCCGTCAGTTGCTGTTAACGTCGGCTAAAACGCAAGACGCTTGGCTGTTAGCGCAACATCCACAGCTCCACAACGCGATGATGTCATGCGCTCGGGAATGAGAGCATAGAAAATTTCTGTACGAGAAATCCTGGAAGAAGGCGGCAAAATTAATCGAAAACTACCATTCAACTACGAATGATCAGGTTGAGTTTTTGTCATATCTCAAGACATTCATCACCAATCAGCTTACTTGTTTTCGGACGAAATGGTCTCCACAATAACCCTGAAAAGAAAATCGGAATTAATATGCTAAATATCTGCAACTTGGATGTGAGAAACCGTAATACTATGTTTATAAGCCACTCGATAGCATTCTCTAAATTCCCACTTTCTTTTATTAATTGTTCGCCATTTGATGTTTACATGCAGTGTGTTCTATCACGCCTTTTACTGGTGTGGAAGTCCTAATCACAGTATATAGGCAGGATACATCGGGAAGTACGCTGCAAAACATTTATCATTAGAATGGCACTTAAACAAGGAAAATTTATTTGCTGACATTTTGTTCACAGACATTTAAGTTCAAATTGAGTTGTGCTAGAGTACGCAATATTCATGTGACCAAGAAGAATGGTCGTAATGCGAGACTTAAAGCTTCTAGCGAGTCGGCTGTATAATCGTGTCAGGGCATCGAATCTATACAGTTTCCCTGATAAAGCGAAGAGCTCCCCACCGGAAAGCCTGCAACGAAGCTCTCATTCGAAGGCTATGAGTAACAGAATGTTTCTACTGCGGGCAATCTATTTAAAAATTGTGCTCCTTGTCAGTAAAACTTAGCAATATACCGCAATAAAATTACAGTAAATTATGATCGCCGTGGACATTGCAACTCTGTCTAAGAAAATATCCCTTGAACAGCTTCGATAATTAGGCATAGTGTTGCAGGAGAACCAGCAATTATGTTATGGCCGCCTAAGATACCATCCATCCGGTCGAATAGTTTTTTATCTACTTCCTATACACTAACCGTACATAAAGGTAAACAGTAGTGACAAAACGTTCAGCCGCATTACCTTTAGTATTCCAGAAACTATATTATGAAACATTCGCTGCGCCTGTGCGAGAAATACCTGCCACGCCTATTGATGAGGACACAATTGTTACATCGTCTCAAAATTTAAGAATTGTATTCTATACTTAAGACTTACGCACGCCGAGTAATTATTGGCGTTCCGCAAAATCATATGGAGCAAAAGCACAAAGTAAGTGCTCTCGGATGAATGTAGTTTCTAGGTCATGCAATTTTCCTCGGTACGTTTCCTTGTTTCGATTGCAGAAAACTGCAGACAGTGGTGGAGGTCAAAGTAAGAGCTGTAATTTGGCACCTTTAGTGTGTCAAACATTGTGCAAACATTGTTACAACAAAACAAATCTGCGAACATTGTTACTACTGTAGATAATAGGATCGTTCCTGGGAACTTAGAAATTCTCACGCTAATGTAAAGCTACCAGCTGATTTTGTTTAAAGGCTTCTGCGCAATACCGGTAACGGCGGTGAGCGCCTGTATGCGGTGGGAAAAATTTCGCTTTATTATTATCCCGGTTCCCAGGCAGCGAAGTATGAAGCCAGAAAGCATTCGCAAAGTACTCATCTCACGCTAAGTCAAGGCGCATGATGAAGTATTTTATTAATGATTTGTTCGAATTATCTATCCCTTCAAAAGTCTGCCGTTAAATACGAACGTAAGTTTAGTGTGTAGATATGTCAAGCACACATCCTGATTATACTTTCATAGCATATACTTGCCTGAGGTCGTCGCAGAGAGAAAATTGAGAAGCAGGTAACCGATAAAGAGGCCTTTTAGCGTCATGCCTTTAAAACAATTGAAAAGAAAAACCATCTATTGATTAATTGATTTATGCAAGGTAACGGGAATTTTTAGTCCAGATAAATTAGCAAGGAAGCAGAAGCGAATCGTAAAAAAGTGCGCAGATTGCACTAGTGGTGCTAGTCTGACCGGCGTCCCGCGTTGGTGGCGTCGGCACCAACGCGAGTGATGCGCAAAATCATTATCAAAGTATGACGTCACTACATGAAAAACTGGGCCGTCCAGTAGGCCCGCGGAGCGGCCGACAAGCTTGGCCTGACGGTCCCGACGTGGGAGTCCCCCGCTGCGCGCTAACGTGCGCTTTGCCGGACAAAAATAAAGTTTCTCACCAACCCACCCACTACATGAAATCATCATGACATCACAGATCACTGAAATTTGCGACGTCATCAAGAGACGCCTCATGATGACGTCATCACATGACATCGACGCTTGGTCAAACACGGGCCGACCACGGATGAAGTGCAAAACCACCTTAGTTGCAGGAAGCTTGCAACCTCTTCCATCTTGGAGGGAATGCGAAACCACGTCAGGGGCGAGATTCCCTGGCGGGGTAGGATCATCCAATGAGAGGAATAGGAAGAGCACTTTCACCTTCGAGTCGTCTTTGATGAGTGCATATAGGTCCTTGTGATTTGTGTAGGTTGTAGCCTTCGCAACAACGTTTCTGCGCGTCATTGGCATGAATGTGTAGAACGGTGGTTAAGACACTTCCTTTCGCAGCGTCGGAGCTGGTTTCGCAAGAGAGCACCACAAATAATTTTTTCTTTGCAACGCAGCTGTATATTGCTTGTGTTATTTTTCTTTTTTGTTCTCACAATAAACTCCGGACGGTCTCCACATGGGGAGAAATATAATGTGTAGTACTCCGCGACATTAAGATTTGTAGTCATGGAATGGTTTCAGTACTAAACGTGCTGCGATGTGGAAGTTACAGCGTAAAATGATTATTCGGCCACGTGTGCGAAATGACAATTTGTTTTCAGAAACATACAGCAAGGGCACGCTTGTGACCCAGCCACTTGCAGTGGCCATTTTTATTGTTTCCCTACCGACTATGTAGTCCGAGTAAGTTGCGCACTTCTTGTGGGCAACAATTGATATTGTTCGAGATGCGAAACAAATAGGGCTAAATATGTTTGTGCACCCTTATAACAATATTATTTCTACATTCTTTGAGTCTGCTTCGAACGTTCTCCAGGGGTGCTTCTTCAATGTACCGCATTGAAAAGTCTCCTTTATTTCACCTATATTGACTCTGGCTCATTGACCCTAGCGCATTTTTACGATCAATAAGCAGATATTGGGCCCCTGGAACTAATCACGAGGTGTTTGTTTTCTAAGTTGAAATGAACCGTAAGCCATAATAATGCAAGTTGCACATTTTATGGCGCACTTGCTTACAAAATCTGGGCAATGTCGCTGAACGGATCAATCAAAATATTATGTCTCTTGCTCCCATGTTAGGGAGCTATCTTTTCATTATTATCGAAGGAATTAACGATCGTGCACTTCGACCAGAGTGCATGGTAATTAATGGAGGGGTGATCAAACGCAAAGCATTTATGCAGTAACCGCCACAAGAGCCTGCCCCGTTATGAAGTCTGTGTTCGGAAGAGTAAAACCTCAGATGGATAGGTTTCGAAGACGACACAATTCTCCACTTGTGCAAGCCATCAACAACCACAACAAAAGAAGATGTTAAATGGCTGTACTGATAATTAAATATAATCAGCAGCCGATGATAGGGCTTCTCACAAAACACACATGAGTCAGTGTATCTGTCCTTATAGGACTGCCACGTATCTGTTACTCTAAAGCACTTCAATTGTTTTCGGCTATATTTAAACGACGTTGAAAAACAGCTTATGCTGCTAAAATTGTACTTAAATACTGATAGTAAAGATGTTCAGCTAGAAAAAACTATTGTATATGTATGTGACATATCACTCCCGTTACTTCAAAGTACTTGCCCTGTCCATAGGCTAACGCAAAAGTGCCAAATGCGAGCAATTTTGAAGTTGAAAAAAAGTCACAGTTTCACCGCAAGGGTGAAGCAGTGAACGCGATAGCAACAAATTCTAACGTTAATCGAAGTGAGGCTGGCAGCTAACTCTTTTGGATCCGATCTCACGCAACTCTACGAAATGCTGGTTTAAGAGCATACGGCAGGGACACTGTTCGCACAATGTCCTCGCGTTGAGAGCGGAGCACGTAGGAGCCAGCCGCCCGTTGTCGGCTGCTGAGATTGCGAGATAACGCGTGCGCCAGCGACGACCGCGCTCGTAAAACCAAAGGTCGCAGTGGCTGCATGAGGGACACCCCCCCCCCCCCCTCGCGTTTTTCCGCGCTTGTTAAAGACGCGCGGGGCGTTACCTCTCCTTGAGCATTCCCTGGCTCGTCGAACAGGCGGGGGGGACCTTATCACATACGCCTCGGAGCGACGGAGATGGGCCGGCTCATTTGACGTCCGCTTCAGCGGCATTTGTCGACCCCGCTCCCGCACTGTTACCCGCGGGTATTTTTCTTCGTGGCTTTTACTTATATATATATATATATATATATATATATATATATATATATATATATATATATATATATATATACATATACGGGACATGACGGCAAAAATCAGCCGAGAGTGTCCATATAATTCCTATCGCAATAAAGACATCCTATCATTTTTGAGTCATTGAATATTCAATGCCAATGACGCGTGTTGCCATTGTCAGGTAAATGTGCTTACCGATAGGTTCCGTATGCTATTCGTATAATTCCACATGTTTCCGTAAGATTCTCACGGGAATAAATGACAAATATGGAGAATTGTTGAAACCACATCCGCAACGTTTCAACACTAATGTTCAAACTCAATTAGCACAATGCACTTGAAGCAGAAAAGCAGCTGCAGTGTAGCGCTGTGAAGGAAGCATGTCGTAAATTAGTCTCGCATAAATAATAATGCTTGCCAGCAGTACACGAAAGCAATCGTTTGACACTTGGCAGCGGATGTCTTCAACTAGAGTGGAAGTTTTAGCCTGTACATAGGGAAAGTTTGAGTGACAACATCGACGAGTCTGTCAATGCAGACAAGTACACAGCTTTATGGGTTAAATAGCTGCTGGCAAATATACAGCATTCGCTCTTCGGTGGTACAAGCGCTATGCAGTAATCCTTTGTGCCACTGTAGCCCTTGCTCCCAAAATCGTCACACTCCAAACTAAAGTGTACGTGCATTTCCGTACAGCTAGCAAATAAGCAATAAAAAAGAATAGTCATTTGGTCTTCACGGTCTTTTCATTATTTGGCTGCCCGTACAAGACAGTTCTACGCGTTCATATCAGAAGACAAAGAAACCCAATAATCATGTCTCTTTGCACAGGGTGCTGTATCCGACGTTATCGTGGGTAATAGTAAGAAGCGTTTACGTCATTTACGGTATGATACGTATGCCAAAGCAATCGTTAGCCAGCGTATGAACGCGACTGCATTACGACAGGATACAACTCTCCTCGCTATGTTGTTCGGTGTTTGTGGTAAAAAAGGCAGCAGACACTACAGATAAACAATTTAGTTATCTTACTCTTGGCAGAAATACTCGAAAGCCATGGCATGATTCTCACGATTTTTTTCCAAGATAGAGAAATAGACTGTGTGTTTTAAATCTGCCTGCATTTCTATAGCACCGTCGAACAACCCTGAGAAGACGACGTGCACCTACTTATGCAATTCAACATGCAAAACTGTGAAGCAGTGCTCGCTTTCTTTCAGGAAATAATTCTGCGATGTCATCAAATATTTTTTTTTGAAAATCAGCCCCGGTTTCACTACACAGCAGTGCAGAAAAGCTGTCTGTTCTTTCCAGGTCGTGATTCAGTTTATATGGCTAATACAGCTGCTAAATCAGACGGTTTAATACATATTAAAACAAGCAATAATTACTTTTAATAACATACTTGCGCTTGCAGATATATTATTGGCAGTGGCATTATGCAATTTTCTACTTTTTTCTGTGGCTTGCGTAGCAAAGGGCACTAATCCAGAATCTAAACAAAGACAAATCAGCTGCTTATACATATCTCATATTCATGAATAGGTGAATAGACTTATTATGTTGATATGTAACATTTACCAAGATCACTAGCCAAGAGAATAATACAGAAAGAAGTTCTTACTTTCTACCACATGTGTTGGGACCACTGCTGCACCTGAACTAAATGTATTGCTCTTCAAAAAAAGGCGTTAACAGAGTCCTGAATCGATTGTCATGCGAAGGCAGCTGGTTCCTGTCACAATGCAGGGAAAGAACACGTGCGTGTAACGTTTCTCTTATTTCTAACGTTTGCGAAAAAGCATCGAAACACGTGCGTTATAAAGACAATAAAATTGATAGCGTTTTTGTATTCACTGTCATTGTTGAACAAGAAGCAGCACCGTTCTTCACTTCTCAACAAACAAATACAGAGATTTCAGTTTCGCAGAACTGTGAAAAACATAATAGCGCAACGCAAGGTGAAGAGAAAAAGAGGTACAGGAATGAGTACAATGGCGTGCAACGGATTATATGCAACCGTTGCATTGTATAAAAAAAAAGCCTTTCTTAAAAAAAAGGATGCTGTTTCCTGCTCTTGCATTCTTCGCCCTGCGTTGCTTCATTACTTTTTGCACGGAATAAACCAACTTGCTCTAAAACATATTTCATTAAATGAGCGCTGACACGATTAAGATATCGCAAAAGCGACATTTTTCGTTTCCTTGGTGTTCAGTGTTAACGCGCCTTAAACACCGGAGTCTGACAACTCGTATAAAATGTTTTACTTTGATTTTGAAGTTTTTGTCCCTGAGGGTCTTCAAGCCAGCCCTACCGCAGTGGACATTATCCCGACGAGTCAACACAGTTCCACTTAATTTGAAAATTCTGCGTCCTGCATGCAGCGTAAATCGCAGAAACCACTTTCATGGTGGCTAGACGACAATGCACTCATCGCTGCTTACGTGCAACGTGAGGAGATGACAGATCTGCCGCTAGTCTGTCGCGAACTGCTGTCTCCCCATGACGTCACATTGCGGTAACACAACACTGAGAAGCCGCCCCATCAACATCGAAACCGGGAGTTTTTTAAAGGCAACGCTTGTAAAAACATATTCGGTGCATTCGCGAGCACCACAACCACTCTTTAGGGTTGTTGCATTCTTCGTATATGAATATTCACGGTTTTCGCTACGAACGTCGCGCACGGAGCATGCTGCAGTAAGCCTAATGTATGGTACGGCTATAGGGAACTATTATGGTTGTCGTTGCCGAACGCGAACAAGAATGTCCGTAAATATGTCCAAGGGGGGTGACGAAAACCAACTTGTTGAGTGTGCAGTTCAGACGTGTGATGTTTTCTACGCACAAATGACTAACCGCTTAGCTAACCAATGCGAATGCGGCAGATATCTTTGGTTACGCCAATCTTTTTTTACTGCAAAACGTGGCAGATTGACATCCTAATCTCGCGAAGCACAAAACACACACAGGAACTACAGTACGTTTGGTTGTCGCACGTGCAGAAACACTCAAATCTGCGTGTCTAAACAAGAAAATCAAAAGCAGATCACCTGCATTATTTTCAACATGCAGACATATAGGCGCATGTGTCGTCTGATAGCGTGTTATGGCTGACAGGATAATACCCGAAAGAAGAGACCCGCCCTTGACACGTCCGAGAAAGGCGTAGCAGCCGCTTTACGGCGCCTGTGCGTATATACAGCTGGTAATTTAGGCTATTTTGATGTTCGGTCATTTCACTGGTAATAGCAAAAGTTGCTGGCGCGTTGTATTGTGCAGTTTTCTGTGTTTGAAGCGACGAAGCTGTGCGCTAACCTTGAGCTTTGGCATGCGATGCTTTATCTCGACATTCATTACGTGCTGCCTTTCAGGGATATCTTCGCTCACGGATTGTCATCCGGCGAACTCGAGTAAAGCTTCGGCAACCGCGGATCTCGACACGTCGAGCATCGCACCACAGATATTCTTAACCCTGTCCAGACTTCCTTAATAAGGGGCTTCTTTTGAGTTGCCTATTGTTTTGATATAATCTAGATGCTCAAGCTCGTACGGGTACAACAAGCGTTGGTGGAACTGGAAGCTTCTGAGAAGTGCTTGGGTTTAAAACAGATGGAAGTATGGACTGAGCAGTCGTTTAGGCTACAAGCAAGACATGTAAAAATATTTATAGAGCAAGGAAGAAACTCAAAGAATCAGTTATTAACAGTGTAGGTAGATTCACGTTTAACAGGAAAAAAATGTCACGGACAAAAGAGGAGACCAGACGAGACAAGCGCTGGCCTCCTCTTTCATTTGTCAGCTTTTTCAATGTCAACCATGAGCGTAATCCATCTCGCCCTATTTTAAAATCTTATTCAGTATACGCAGCAGTACAATATATAACTAAATGCTTGAATGAATAAGAGTCGTTCTTGAGGTAACACATCTATAACCGAAAACGATGCTCATGAAAATGATGCTCATTTTCGACGGTACCCACGAGGCACAGGCGTCAAATATCGAACTCAGAAACTTTCGGAAGCGTATTACACCTAAAGCCATGGCCTCCGAGATGGCGGGCGCGCGGCGGGTTTTTCTCCGGCCGTCCTAATCGCACGGAGAGAGCGTATTTCCCGAGGTGGGCGTGGCCCGCTCTTTTCTCCGCGCCGCGGCGCACTTACTTGGGATCGGAAAAGCTGCCGCGCTGTTGGCTCAGCTTGCATGTGGCGAGGAAAAAAATGGTTTTGAGCTTTTTTTATTTGACCTCGCGCTGATTTGGAAATGTCTGGTCAAGGTGTACGAGAGGCCAAGTCAATGCCGGGGCCTATCGATTCTCAAATGGGCTTTTTTTTTTTTTTGCTGTAGATCTGCGCCGCCTTAATTGGAGTACTTAGAAAAGCGATGCCTCTGCAAGAGGTCCGCATGTGCTAGAAACTTACTATACTTCGAAATTGGCGGGCTGTATAGTATGGGGGGCGCTAGCGAAGCCGTAAGTAGTCTGCAACTTCAAATAATAAATCACTGCTATTGAATCAAACATTTATTTCCACTTCCACGCCAAAATTTTGTCTTCTTTACGCAGAACGCCAGCGACACAAGCACGCAAGATAAAAAACCGCGCAAACACCGCAGCATGAGCGCGTTACAATGAAATAAGGTCGAGCGTACGCTGGAGGGGAACGCTAACTGAGCCGACCAAACTCGGCACTCGGCATCAGCAATCGTCATGCTCTCTCCTCGCGATGTCGCCGGCGCCATCAAGTCTGGCGCGAAAGCCGCACTCGCATAGCGCACAATGCTTCGCACTCGCCCACGAGGCTTCCCCAGTTTCCCTTTCCAACTACCTCCCGTCGCGCCGCAGGAAACAGGGAGGAGTTTGCAGGCGGTCGCCACACGTCTAGACCGTGGTCTAGACTGAAAGTCGCCGGTTCTGCGACGACCACGGACTGATCACAGGCGCGTTTTTTTTTCATTTATGATCGATTGATTGATTTGGATGCAGTCGAGAGCACAGTAAATGAACACGATACTGATATTGCCATTGCGCTACCAAAACGTAAGCGAAATCCGGATGACGAAAAAGGAGGCGATGACAACTCAGGCACTTTCACTGTGAACGACGTGTGGAGTAAATGCAGGTCGGCTAATCGAAGCCTTCAACAATATTCTGGCAAAATTACTTATCATCTTACTTCAGTGACATCACCAGGGCACTCAGTTTATCTAAAGCGTAACCGTGCTTCGGTTGACCAACTCATAAATATCCGTACGCGATCAAATAGTAAAACGATGCGTCACGATAGGAGGGCAATATGATTCAACGACGAAAATTAGCCCAGTTTTCACCCATACACGTCTCCAGAAAGGAAGAATGCTAGAACGCCCCTGTATATTTCTCAAATCAAGGTATTTCGCGCCGAGACAAAACGGACCGTAATGAAAAAAAAGTAACACTACCACAGACGAAGTGATACCTCCTTACAACAATTTATATCAGGAAAATTCAGCAGTTGCCGTGATTTTCTCCGTAAATTGGACCAAAATAAACGCAGTAACAGAAAAAAAATACTTGCCTTCAGTGCATCCAGAAAATCCTGGCGGCAATGCTTGCTCGTACGCAGAAAAAGAAAGAAAAAAACATGCGCACGCTTTAATCCCGCGCGCTTTGCTTTCTGCCGCGGTCTCCGCTGCCGCCGGAATCCCAAGTGAGTGCGCCATCTTGCGGTAGCCGGGCGCGCGACGCGATGTACGTTTTTTTGCTGGGGAGCGCGGTGATTGGGACGGCCGGAGAGAAACCCGCCGCGCGCCCGCCATCTCGGAGGCCATGCTAAAGCAAATAAGGGCACCTGGAATATGTGAAACACACAAAATAGACATCCTATCCAATACGTGTCGCCTATGCTTTACATAATTAGATATTCTGGGCAAAACAAGCATTTCAACAAAATCTGAAACTATAGAGTGTTGGCCCTGACAGTATGTGTAACACGAAACAACGGTTTAAAGATGAAATATTTTCATTACTTCTCGGCGCACAGGAAAACTAGTATAGCATTGTCAAACTGGTACCCTTGCTGGCGCCTTTTGCGTCACCCCATAACACTGGAAATGAAAGCAAAACGGTGAAGAGTATTGTTAAATATTTTATAGCAATGGATAACGCAAATGCATGTATTGTTGTCACCGTATGAAAGTGTTTTTTTTTCTTTTTTCAACGACGCCAGTACGTCTTGAGCATTAATATCAGGCAATCTTGTCATAATCATCACAGCATTTTGTTGAAAGCAGCCTCTCGAATCCGCATTATAGTTTATGATGGCATGCGGGAAGCTAGCCATGCAGTGATTCCGTGACTCACGTACTTGAGCGAACACCGGAGCCGTTGCAGAAAAAGGCACTTCATGGACTGCAGACGGAATCACTGCCCATTACCCCACCTTGACGGAACTTCTCGCGATTATTCAGTCATGGATACTAGAATTGGTATTTATTCTTTACGCGCTGGGTGGAGAGGTGTTGGTGGAAATAAGATTGTCTTTTGTAACTGTTATTGTTTGTCATCATTGAAAGCACACAACGAATGACCTATAAGCATCTGCGGCACTCATAGTTTTCGTTGACTTCGTTAGTTATATTTGTAGCATGGTACGGTACGTGGGAAACATGGTACGGTACGTCGACTGCAGGGTATTTTTCTTGTAATGGCGCGATAGGCGCGCAAGGCGCGCCTATCGCGCCATCATAACAAAAATAGCCTGCAGTCGACGATCTCTGAGTACCGCCGACAGTAAATGGCGTATATAAATAGCTTGCCGTTAGTACGCCGAAGAACGTACGGTTCATAGGCCGAGTCGGTTCGCGCCGCGCCCTCCGGAGCGAGAGGTCGTAGGTTCGACTCCCGGTGAAGGAACTTTTTCTTCAGAAATTTTTTCCCTTTGTCATCTGTTAGTGTATATCTTACAACGTCATATCTGTGAAGGAAATACGTCAGTAGAGCCGTGGTGAATCCCGGCATAAAATACTTTCGTGTTAAAAAAGAAAAACTTAATAGAGCGACCCGTAAAAGAGATAGAGAGAGGAGCTAGAGATAGAGAGAGAGAGATAAAGAAAGGGTGAAAGAGAAAGCAATACAAAGGGAAGGAAAAACAGGAATAAAAATATACACAGACAAAAAAGAGCATAACAAAGGAAAAAAACGAAAGAAAAGATAAATAAAGAGAAACGAGGCCGGCCGCCCAGCTCCAATTTCTTTCAGACTTGGCACCACTAGTGTGAAGTTGCTTTAATTTCGAAGACTTAGCGCACGAAAACACGAGGACGCAAGGTATACGGACGAGGCAAGCGCTGTGTCCTCGTCCCTACCTTGCGTCCTCGTGTTTTCGTGCTAAGTCTTCGATATGATGTACCAACTAGCCCACCAGTCTGTTTTACTGAACTGCTTTAATTGTTTTCACTATCGGAAAAAAGCTATTCCGAAGACGTTCATGCATTCAGGACAACCTGTGCCTTTGTTATGTAAAAATGTCCATATTATCGTGATCCACAGATAGAATGTGCGGCTCCTGTCTTTTGCGCAGTTGTTAGCTACATTCGAGGTAAATAACTGGGTCTCTGCGCCCAAAATATTCTCTTTGTTTAGTCCAATTTGCAGTAATAAAAGAATTCGTATCTCATTGGAGAAGTTCTCTAATCTGTACATTTGCCTCAGTGGAGAGGCAGATCCGAGACTAGGTATTCTACGGCTCCGCGTCTGAGCAGAATTTCACAGCCCTCTACACGCGCTTGAAATTGTCGATAAATCCTGACCACAGTACCGTATTAAAACAATCGCTCAGCATGACCACTTCCTCATGCTAATTTGTACAAACAGTATGTTTGATCTGTTTAACAACAGTGCACCCAGCACTCCCTCGCCCTCCCCCCCCCGCCATGAGTAGGAAACATTAAAATGTAGAATTATCACTGTATTAATTCCATAGTTTTGTACTTCATAAAAGGCGGCAACCTCGTTAACACCAGATGTACACAAGCATCCACCAATGTGAGCGAGAAGAACATTGGCGTGATGAGCCTGACGAAGGTGACCCCACCGTCGGAGAGGACGGCTGAGAATA
The DNA here is from genome assembly GCA_030522465.1 of Rhipicephalus appendiculatus. Classification (NCBI taxonomy): domain Eukaryota; kingdom Metazoa; phylum Arthropoda; class Arachnida; order Ixodida; family Ixodidae; genus Rhipicephalus; species Rhipicephalus appendiculatus. The sequence goes on along the minus strand of JALIZH010010895.1, from coordinate 51,185 downwards.
TGAATGGGACTTTCTTTTTGCGCAGAGGCAATCGGCTGCCGCTCTTCACTCACCTGGGCTGCACCTTGCCTGTCTTAAGCTGTACTCGACTATAGTACACTTCTGGAAGAATATTTCGCATATAAACTTAAAGGGGGGGATAAAGCACTTTCGGGCTTAGGGGAAAAACAGATGCTGCGGTTAGCCGACCCTGCTATAATCATCTCAACGGAATCTTGCAAAGTGCGCAACAAGGAATGCGGCGTTACGACCAGATGCGCTTTTTTTTCACGGGATGCCGCCACGTGCCAGTAAAGCACTCTGTAGTCTGCAAGCATTAAACACTGAGCCACACTCGCACACAAGAATAACAACGGTAAATAACGATCGCGCTTCATCACTGGATCTCAGTGACGGGACGCGCCCTGACGTAACTGCTTTCCCTCATGCTATCCCTCCCTTCATCAAAACTTCTTTTTGGGCTAGTTGGTTCATTGTAGAGCGAGGGAGTAACAGCGCGAACACACACCCAGAAGAGGCACACCCACACACCCACAAGTGCGCCTGTGTGTCCGTCTATTATCTCTAGAGTGTGTTCGCACTGTTACTCCCTCGCTCTATCCCTCCCTTCTTAGCTTCAAGCGTGTTCGTCGAGAGAAGACAAAAAGGCGCCTAAAGGAACCCTGAAAAGGATCTGACGATTTTCTGTAAACAAATTTAGGGAACAAAGCAATTCATAACAATTTTTTTCAAACCAATTTATTATGCTGTCTGCGTCAGCTGTGTCATTTATTACAAGACTATAAACTTGCGCATCGCTACAAATCGCAGCAGCTCAGCAGCTCATGACGCAGACCCCCTTTCCCAATCACCAGCGACCCTTCTGCCCCTTTCCCCGACGAAAGCCGGGCAGAGCATTTCTCTCTTCTTCAGAAGTCATCGACAGCAAGCCTCGCACGCGAGACAATGTTATCGCATGGTCCCTTGGTGCGGCACCGATGCTTCGTGCAACGGGGGTTCATTTCATCTCCACTTCAGTCACGTTCTTCTCCAGCATTCTCGTGATTTTGTTACTAGCACGTAGAACCTACTATCCATTCGGGCTTTTTACGGAGTGTAACAGCGACGACAAAAACTCGCCCAGAGTGTCAGTATAATTGCTATCGCAATCAAAATGATTCCGGCTAATTCAACGTCTAATTCAACGTAAGTGTACCACAACTGAGCTTTTTTATTTGAGAAAATAAAGAAGCTCACCCACAATTTGCGACCTGCTAGTATTGCTTCTCCGCCAATGCGCCGGGGAGCTTTCTCACCAAGTCATTCACTGCAAATCTGCCACAGCGCCACTACAGAATCGTTTATAATTAGACAAAGCGTGTTTCACGGCATAAATGCACTTTGATTGTAACACACCCATGATACTTCTCGGCAACCAGGCATGGTCGACGCTAGTCACTGTTATCTGCTGCGCGGATTTGTCCCATCCACGTTTTTAGGGCTACAATACTAACCTACCCGCCACGACTCTCCCGTCCTCACTGCCTGCATCCACCCTGCGTTCCCCTTTTTAGACACCAGAAGCGCCGTGCCCCCCGTCCAGGGCGGCAGCATTAGCGCCTCTTTAAGCGATGCTTTTGTAAGTTAGGTTTTCGAAGCGACGTCGTAGGCGAAAAAGCCGGCGCTGAAAAGCGTACAGAAATGTGGCTTTCCGGTGCTGAACCAGTTACACGTGCGTATTTATATTCACAATTTTCCAATAAGTGATGCTCTCTCGACTTTGGGCTCGTCGGCGATCAGACATTTGCGGTATGGCAATTTCACCTTTTATCGCATTGACTTATGATTTCACGTTGTCACATTTCATTGTTCCCTGGCTATGAACGTATTGGCGTGTTACGCTGCTAAGAGTTTGGTTGAAGGTAATATTGCCAGCATGGAGGAAGGAAAAAGTTAGCAGCAAGCATTGCACTACGCGATACAAAGAAAGAAAGAAAGAAAGAAAGAAAGAAAGAAAGAAAGAGAGAAAGAAAGAAAGAAAGAAAGAAAGAAAGAAAGAAAGAAAGAAAGAAAAAAAGATACAAAAGTAGTAGGGCAAGAACGCACACGGGAAGATTCCCTTGCTCCTCATTTCCTCGATAAGGCGAGAGCTCCAGAATTTTATCTTTGCTTGAGCGCTCTCCCTATCATTGTCTGCCACGAGACAGTTACCTGATATGGGATGATTCGTTACTGTAAATTCCTCGAAAGAGGGTTGGATGGGGTGGATTGGCTAAGTCTGCAGGCTTAAAATGGATTCCACTCGCACAGAGCACGGTTAACTGGTGATCATTGGGAAAGTTCATCGTTCTGCACTGGATATATATATATTGTAATGGAGAAGATCAGCGCCGTTCTGAAAGGTAGAGGGTACCTCTCTCGGGCAGAAAGACGACGACGTTCGGTGTTGGTGCATCGCGACACTTGCGCCTGCTCGGCTGTTCCTCCCCGACCTGCCTTGACGTTATTAAAGAAGTTCTACGTCGAAACGCCTTATTTTAACTGGTGGAGGTGCGGGGTACTCTACCGCCCTGGAACTTCGTAACCGAACCCTGCCCCCCAGTTGATCTCATGGCCCCTGTCGACGGCGAGCAGCCAGACCCCCCAGGCAGCAACAACCCCTCCAACTGTTGTTTGCTCCGGCCCCCTTCGGCAGCGTGACCCTCCTCTCTTCAGTGGTACTGACGACAAGGACGCGGAAGACTGGCTTGACGAGTATGATCTGGTGAGCAAGCCCAACAAATGGGACGATGCGCACAAGCTCACCAACGTCATATTTTACTTAACTGACGTCGCCAAACTGTGGTTCCGTAACCACAGTACTGACCTTCCCACCTGGTCGGCCTTCAAAGCAGCTTTCATTCAACTTTTCGGCCGTCCAGAACTTCGGAAGTTGCGTGCCGAACAGCGCCTGCGAGGTCGAGCTCAGCAAGCCGGTGAAAGCTACACCAGCTATATCGAGGATGTGGTTGCCCTTTGCAGGCGCATCAACCCATCAATGACGGAGGCGGAGACGATCAAGCATATCTTGAAAGGTGTCTCTGACGATGCCTTTCAGATGCTCATCGCTAAGAACCCGCAAACGGTAGCGGACGTCATACAGCTGTGCCAAAGCTATGACGAACTCTGGAAGCAACGGGACGCTACTCGTCGTGCCAGCGCGTCAGGTGCAACCATTGCCGCATTAACGCCTCCTGGCCTTGCGCAGGACCATGCTGCTTTGCTACGGGATATTAAGCAGTTTGTGCGTGAAGAGGTCGCCCGTCAGCTCTCCATTTTGCCTTGTGTCTCTGATCCGGCCCCATCATCGCTGCCAACGTCAATACAACGTGTTGTTCAGGAGCAAGTCGCCGAGGTGCTCCCCGCAGCCATTGCGCCACCTGTGACTGCTCCGCTCACGTATGCTGAAGCACTGGTCACACCTCGACGATTGCCCGCGGCCAACTCCTACGTCCCCGCGCGCCCTTTTGTCTCGTCGCCCCAGCCTGTACACGCAGCTACGCGTCCGCACTCCCGACCGGCACCACATTTTCAGAACCCATGGCGCACTCCAGACAACCGGCCCATATGCTACGCGTGCGGTTTCCCGGGCCACGTAGCACGGTTTTGCCGGCGACGTGAGTTTATGCAGCATGATGACATGAGGCCGTATGCTTATGACTTCGCGCCACGACCTCAGCCTGCTTCATCCGGACCATACGTCGCTACTGAATCTTCTTCGACTCGACGGAACTTCAACGGACGCCGGTCGCCGTCACCGCGACCCCGTTCCCCTTCTCCCATGATGCGACGTCCCCGGCCTGACCCAGAGGAAAACTAGGAGCCGCAGTTCCGGAGGCAAGAACTGCGCAGCTTTCGAACTTTTCAAGGCCTTGTGTTTCACCGTGTAATGTTATCGCTGTTGCCGTTGAGGGTGTATCCGTTTCAGCACTAGTCGACACAGGAGCCGCAGTTTCTGTCATGTCTGAGAAGCTTTGCCGAAAACTCCGAAAAGTAACGACGCCTCTTCGCAACTTCGTCTTAAGCACTGCCAATGCAGAACAAATTCGGCCTTTCGCTGCGTGTACAGCACGGGTTGTTATTGAGGATGTCCTTTACACAGTCGAATTTGTCGTGCTTCCGCAATGTTCCCACGATATCATACTAGGATGGGATTTCCTATGCACTCACAATGCTGTCATTGACTGTGCTCGCTCCGAAGTCGAGTTCTCGCCGCTGTGTGACTCTGCTTTAGTCGACTCGCCGTCCCTACCTGCGAAAGTGTTCGTCGCTGCTGACACCACGATACCCCTTTCTCCTCTGCTTTAGTCCCGCTTTCCTGCGACGCCTCTATTGACTCACCTGTTCTTTTTACACCAGCTCAAAATGCCCTCCGCCGCAAGTGCTGCTTGATACCCTTCGCCGTCCTCAAGATTCAAGACACTTCTAGTGCAATTTACGTTTCCAATCCGTTTCCCTGCCCTTCTGTCGTACTGAAGGGAGAGTGCCTTGGCAGCGTTGATGACCTCGATTCCTTTTCCGCAAGTGTCGTCGCCGATCAGCCGACTTCTCTCCAGATTAGCGCCGTCGACTGTCCTGCTACAGCTTCGCTACCATCATTCACCGATGCACTCTCTAGATGCCTCGACAGCCACCTGACGTCCCAGCAGCGCTCTGACATCACCGCATTGCTTGAACGCTTTCGTGCCAGCTTCGATTACCAACAACCATCCTTGGGGCGTACTTCAACTGTAACTCATCACATCGACACTGGCCTCCATGCCCCTTTGCGTCAGCGCCCATATCGTGTGTCGGCAACTGAGCGTCACATCATTGCCGAACAAGTTGATGACATGCTTAAGCGTGGTGTTATTGAGCCCTCTAACAGTCCGTGGGCATCGCCGGTAGTTCTGGTCAAGAAGAAAGACGGCTCGATACGGTTTTGCGTTGACTATCGACGGCTGAACAACATCACACGCAAAGATGTCTACCCGTTACCTCGCATAGACGACGCCCTCGACTGCCTACAAGGAGCCGAGTTCTTCTCTTCATTAGATCTGCGCTCCGGTTACTGGCAGGTGCCAATGGCTGAGGCTGACCGCCCCAAAACAGCGTTTGTTACTCCCGATGGCTTGTATGAATTTAATGTCATGCCATTCGGGCTATGCAATGCGCCTGCCACGTTCGAACGCATGATGGACAACATCCTCCGCGGCCTGAAATGGCAGGCATGTCTGTGCTACCTGGATGACATTGTAATATTTTCACGTGACTTTCCGACGCATCTTCAACGCTTGGAAGCAGTGCTCACTTGCCTCAAATCTGCGGGTCTACAGCTGAATTTGAAGAAGTGTTGCTTTGGCGCTCGAGCTCCTTATTTTTGGGCCACGTCGTGTCCCGGGAGGGTGTTCTTCCTGATCCGACAAAACTTCGTGCGGTTGCCGAGTTCCCTAAACCGAGTACATTGAAAGAAGTTCGGAGTTTTCTCGGCCTTTGTTCGTATTTTCGCCGCTTCATCCGCAACTTCGCATCCATCATAGCACCTTTGACTGAACTCCTTCGCGGCAGCCGCGACCTCACGGGATGGTCATCAGCATGCGACGATGCTTTCACCACACTTCGCCGCCTCCTAACCACACCCCCAATACTGCGACATTTCGACCCACTCGCCCCGACTGAACTGCACACGGACGCTAGCGGTGTCGGTCTCGGCGCTGTGCTTGCACAGCGTAAACCTGGGTTTCACGAGTACGTCGTCTCTTACGCCAGCCGTGCACTCACCAAAGCCGAAACCAACTACTCCGTGACCGAAAAGGAATGCCTCGCCATCATATGGGCCATAGGCAAGTTTCGACCCTATCTTTACGGACGCCCATTTAGCGTGGTCACAGATCACCACGCATTATGCTGGCTTTCCTCCTTAAAAGATCCATCCGGCCGACTTGCCCGTTGGGCCCTACGTCTCCAGGAGTACGACATTCGCGTCGTTTACCGATCTGGACGTAAACATTCTGATGCGGACGCTCTGTCCCGTTCACCTCTTCCATCTGATGATTCGTCCCCGCCTGCGTCCTTTTTACGACGCGTCCTCGCTCTCTGTCAGTGACATGCCTCTGGAGCAAAAAGAAAGACCCCTGGGTCGCTTCTCTTATAGATTTGTTATGTAGGCCTCCATCGCACCCCATCCCTAGAGAACTTCGGCGGCAAATACATCACTTTTGTATTCGAGATGGCTTGCTATATCGGCGAAATTACCTTTCTGAAGGGCGCAAATGGCTTTTGGTTATTCCCCGACATCTTCGATCGGATATATGCGCCTCGTTTCACGCCGATCCACATTGTGCACATGCGGGAGTACTGAAAACTTACACACGCCTTCGCCACCGCTACTATTGGCGTGGAATGTACCGCTTTGTTCGCCGCTACATCCGCTCCTGTCTCGCTTGTCAACGGCGCAAGAATACCCCTCCCCGTTCTCCTGCTCCTCTACAGCCTCTACCTTGTCCTGCCAGACCCTTTGAACGTGTCGGAATTGATATTTATGGACCGTTACCCATCACTGCTGCTGGGAACCGCTATATAATCGTTGCAATCGATCATCTGACGCGCTACGCAGAAACTTCACCACTGCCATCTGCATCGGCCAGTGACGTCGGTTCTTTTATTTTACACCACCTCGTTCTACGTCATGGCGCACCACGTGAGCTCCTCAGTGACCGAGGGCGCGTATTTCTGTCCGAAGCCGTCGAATCACTTCTAAAGGAATGCCGCATCATTTACCGAACCACCACAGCATACCATCCTCAGACCAACGGCCTGACAGAACGATTTAACCGAACATTGGGTGATATGCTGTCAATGTACGTCGATTCTGCTCACTCAAACTGGGACCGCGTTCTCACCTTCGTGACGTACGCGCACAATACTGCGACTCAGACCACCACGGGATTCTCCCCATACTTTCTACTTTACGGACGCGAGCCCTCCTGCATGTTAGACACCATTCTTCCGTACAGTCCCGACGCAACTGAGTCGACAACAATTTCCCAAGCAGCTAAATACGCGGAGGAGTGTCGTCAGCTCGCCCGATTCCTCACCACTTCCGATCAGCAACGCCAGAAACACCATCGCGACGGCTCGAAGGCTCCAGCGACTTATCTCCCTGGTTCGCTTGTGTGGCTCTGGGTCCCTTCCACCAGCCCCTGGTCAGTCATCAAAACTTCTCTCGAAGTATCACGGCCCTTACCGCGTCGTCCAGCAATCATCACCCGTAAATTATATCATTGAGCCACTTGCGCCGTCTCCTGATCAACGACGCCGTGGACGCGAGACGGTGCATCTAGACCGGCTCAAGCCTTACTACGACCCTACTGTTGTCTCCTGCCCCTAAGTCGCCAGGATGGCTCTTTTTCCGGAGGGGACATAAATGTAATGGAGAAGATCAGCGCCGTTCTGAAAGGTAGAGGGTACCTCTCTCGGGCAGAAAGACGACGACGTTCGGTGTTGGTGCATCGCGACACTTGCGCCTGCTCGGCTGTTCCTCCCCGACCTGCCTTGACGTTATTAAAGAAGTTCTACGTCGAAACGCCTTATTTTAATATATATATATATATATATATATATATATATATATAATGAAGGGCTAACATAGGACCCGGAAGTAACAGTTCAAAATATATCCAGCACGTAGGGAAAAATGGTTCTTGGGAAGGACTGACGTTTCGGCCGCGGGACCGGCCTTCGTCGGAGGCCGGTCCCGCGAAGGCCAGGTCCGACGAAGGCCGACGAAGGCCGGTCCCGCGGCCGAAACGTCAGTCCTTCCGAAGAACCATTTTTCCTACGTGCGGATATTTTTTGAACTATATATATATATATATATATATATATATATATATATATATATATATATATATATATATATATATATATATATATATATATAACTCAACCCCTGACGAAGGGAGGTCCCTCCCGAAACTGTTGGGAACTAAATAAATATTTATATCCTTGTTGACAACGCTTCCGTTGTGCTATATATATATATATATATATATATATATATATATATATATATATATATATATATATATATATATATAAATTAGGCTGATAATGCTAATGACGCATGCACGCATGATGAACATATGATCATGAGTGACGTGTGATCACTTGAATGACATTACAGGCATGTGATCTATGATAAGGCATGAATGGCGCTACTGTCAAGACGCTATATATTGTCTTTATTTCTATTGTGCTTATTTAATGAAAAAAATAAAAAAGGATGACCTTATTTTTTAGGTCTGGCGGTATCATGCCGCCAATTACCACGGGGTGGACGCCCTCCGCAGCGTCTCGGAACTTCGTTCTGCCGAGCATCAGGCCGTAAGTGCGCTTGTACCATATAACCAGCAGGTGCCTGGCGGCAGCAATTCTCTGCCTCCTACAGCAGCGGCGGATGCTCAACTATTTCACCAAGGCTGTGGTAAGTTAAGGTACGCCCAGGGGGCTTCGCAGAACCTGATGGGGCAACCTTTCGAAATGAGTACCCCGAAATAACCGAGCGCTAGGTCGGTGTGGATTCGATTCTCACACCAAGCTAACATTTTTCAGTGTTTATTATATTTGCATCTTACGTGATTTTTTGCTCATCGCTATTTTTTTCTGGTTTTTCCTTTTTTTTGCCGCGAGTGACCAGCGTGAGAACGGGATTAATACCGACGAATAGACAACAGGCAGTCTCGTTTTCGCGCTGTTCACTTGCAGTAATCATGTGCCATCTGGTCCTTCAAGACACCCTTGTGTTTTTTTTTTTTTTTTTTGTCACAACCAATGATGCCGACACCGGGATTTTTGTGAAACGAGCTGTTTAACGCTATCGCGTTAATACCACACTCGTGAGGATCGCATGTTCCTCCGTAAGTATTCTTCATTTTTTGTGCTGAATTTCTCAGGTAATGAAAGACCGATTGTTCCCTTTTTTATCAAAATTTAAAAACATCACGAAGAACTTGTAACAATAATAAATAATATTTTATTGGTCAATAAACATGGCCTTATAGCAAAGAGCATTGAAGCGTCTTAATGTGGGTGCAGGAAATTTGCAGTTAAAAGGAAGAAAGCGAGTTGAGATGTGGGCGTACTCCATGGTGGGCCTACCCTGCAACGCAAGTGAAAATTCATTGGGTGACATGAATAAAAAATGCTAGCGAAAATTGAATAATTAAGATTGTATTTTGAAGACTTCAAGTTTACTACAACAACGCTTTATAGATATGGATTTGTACTGGAAGTATGTGCCTCTATATATATTGTGTGCCCAGCTTTCCAGCACCCCAAACCATTGAAGGCCGTGTTCAAAATTATGTAGTGATCTACCAACACGGCCCATTAGTCAACGTTCGTGTGGTGTATTTGCATGGTTAATTTGTCTTAGTCTCTAAAATTCAGCATTCGTTATAAGTGAGCGTGCTACGAACACCGAACTTCGGTGTAACGCAGATCCTTATATTGTGACTGTTTACAGCGGTATTTCCTTTCAGGTCGCTGAGAAAAATGGTTCATATGTGCCTTCAGTAGCTCCAGACAGTTCGTCTAAAGATTTTTGCGATAGCTCACTATGTGGAGTAACCCTCTATTGTCCGACAATACACATTTGTACTTCTGCCGTTCTATCTTTGTTCTGAGCATCCATTAACTCACGTTGTCCGCAACCCGAACAAATTGCATTACTCACGAAACCGAGTAAGTGAGCACAATAGCGTTTTGTCAAGGTTGTAGTACCTGCGCCACCCCCCTTTAGAGGGCACTGCACCTAGTTTTTTTCTTCTTACAGCAGCGAGGTGTACGCTTCAGCTATGCATGCCGAGAATGGACGCACGTATATAGTGAGCAACCATCCCATCTCTGTGTGCGTTGTCGCATGCGGGTCTCTGGGCATGGCGCATTTTCTTCATATCATGCCTACTTCTGCCATGTGTAGGAGTATACTAATACATCCTAAAACACCACTGGAATGAATAACTTAAGCGGGTACACCAAATTTTTGAAATATATATGTTCAAAATTTCCTGAATGTTTCATATGTTGGTATTGCCACACACGCTCCTTTCAATGTTTTATGTTCCCGGCGTATCGCACGTAGACACTCCTGCCTCGCGCAATCCGCGCCACAATGTCTGGAGAGCATTCTAGATAGTTTTCGGATCATCTGTTCGGCTTGAGAGCGCGCAAACTTGAACAGCTGAGTTTATTCTGGAAGAAACTCGGCTCCAGCGATAACGCTCGAATGTTCGAACCCACGTATATAAATTAGGGGTGTGAGAATATTAGTTTCGAATGAGAATCAAATAATGCTTAATCGAATAATTCGCTTCGGACTTTCGAATAGCTAGTATTCGAAGGTTCGAAGAATTCGACTTCACGAATATCTAAAAAGCGACAAAGGTCAATGGTGCAACTTGGTTAGGGTGGGGTGGCTAGAAGTAACGCTAACGACGTCGTTACAGACGGTCTTCCGTTAAAACTTTCACCGACATACTGGTTCAAAAGGGAGCGCATGTTTCTTTTTTAAAGTAGATTATGTCATTTCCACCCGCCATGGCTCCAGCAAAAAAGGCCAGAGAACAGCCTGAGAGACTGTGGAACTTCGAGCGCCTAAAAATAACCACCACTGAGCTTCACCTGATACCCACAGGTTTAAAATACTTGAATGAGCTCGTGACCCCAAGAAAGGATGATCGTTTGTATTAGTGAAAAGTGTATAGAGCTGCACTTTATCCAGATATCGCCAAATTGCTTTGCAATACCTTCCCATCCCTGCTATTGGAGGCGCCCAGTGAGCGCATGTTTTCAACTGCGGGAAACACCGTAACATCACGGCGAGCAAGCTTGAAGCAAGGTGATGTGGAACAGTTTATCTTACTGCAGGACAATTTGTAGTCTTTCGGTGGTTGCCTACTCACCGCGTTGTGTGCTTGGTATTCGATATTCGATTCGATATTCGAATTTTTTGGCCACTATTCGGCACTATTCGATTGGAATTCGATTCGAGATGAAAGTTCACTATTCGCATACCCCTAGTATAAATGCCGATCGCGTAACCGCGAATCAGATTATCGACGGCCGACGCTCTGTTCGCCGCTATCAGTGTACAGCGTGCATTGCTCGCTTGTAGTTTAACTTTGTTTCTCGACCACAAGTTCGGTCAAATAAAGAGTTACGTATTTACGAGTTCTGCTGGAGCCTTTCGCACCGTCACGACCACGTGACATTATTCCCAAAAACTATGGCAGGCAGCAAGCAGATGCTTTTATTAGAAGCAAATAGAAGCAGCAAGACGTTCTGAAAACAAACACCTTGAGCTAGCCACATTATGACATAGTGTCATAATGTGGCTAAGCTCCAATGGCCTTGGCAAACAAAAGCAATCAATTAAAAGGAATTTTAACACGGAAGTGTTTTATGCCGGAATCCACCAAGACTTTACTGACGTATTTCCGTCACGCCAATGATGGTAAAATTAACACTAATGAATCAGAAAAAAAAGTCGAAGTAGTGCCGGTGACGGGAATTAAACCCTCGACCACTTGATCCGCGACGATAGGGGTGCCCGTCGCTTTACCGACTATACTACCGGCGCTCATGAACAAGGCTCCACAAACGCGCCTTTTATCCCTCACACATTTCTCTCACAAGGTGCTTTCTAATGGCGATGCAAAAGAGGGGACGTGGCGGTGATGCCGTCTGTGAGCGGTTAAATGCTGCGTCGTAATACTAACGAGCGCCAATAAGGAGCGATTCGGTGATGACGAAGGTAAAACGTCTCGATTTCAGCGAGAAACTCTGGCAACGCTAGCATCAACAAGTCGCCCCAGATGCATTAACTTCATTTGCCTTTCGCTTCGTGTTAGCATGTGATAGCACGCGTTGTCGCAGTAGTGCAGCTTCGGCATGCGCCAACGGTGCTCCTCAGCCTACTGCTTCGAGTTTGATAGCTTTGACAAATAAAACTGCTACAGTAAGCACCGCAAAAAAGGCACCGATGCTGAAGGTCAAATGTTGTGCCTTGGTGGAGCAAGACAGAGGCCAAAGTAGAGCGGAACGCGTTCGCTCAAGCTACGAACCTCTGCCTCCCGTGCTGCTGAAGCGCAGTGTGGTAGTGTATGCATGAACACAGTGGAGTAAGTACCCCATTACTCGGGGAGGGCACATAGCACCGTTTCTCTCTCTTATTGACGACGATATGAAGAAGGGCATATCGAGCACCAGTGTTTATTATATGCTTGTTGATTCTATCTTTGCATGGGACTCATGATATGATGTGTACAGGTATATATTAATAACTTCACCTACCACAACGGTCAATCATGATCATCGGCGCTCGCCGTCGCGATGGAGATATGGCACTAAGAGTAAACGTGGGTGCATTCGCTTTAAGTGGTGCTACAGCTGCCAAACACCAACAGACATTGTAGAAGCTCCGATACATCAATATACAATAAACAATCAACTACTTCTCTGAAGACACGTTTCACTTTGTTGTGATACCGATTCCTATAACAGAGGGATTAACCATGCTGTTTTCTGTGTTCAACAACAGCGAATGCTCCAACGCGATAAATAACAAAGCTGTCCTAGTACAGAAGTTCTGCTAATCACCAATTCTAAAATATTCCAAAAAGTTTCGAATACTTGCAGTGGAGTTGCAAATGATGGAGCGAGTAATAAAGCGTTTTTGAAGACTGTTATAACAGTATTATATTTGTTCAATTCAAGAGTACTATATTTATTACAGCCTATGATATTGCCACGCGCGTTTCTTTTTCTGTATTCGGTTTCCGCCCACAAAGACTATCAGCATTACTCGGCGCAGACCGCGCCTTATTGTTCCAGAAGCTTCTCGCTTGTAGTAGATCGTTCTGTTAAGATTGCACGCAAGACGCTAACACTCGAGATTATTCCAGAGCTTGCGCGATGACTAGTGTTAAGGCTAGAATGTTCGACGCGTGAGTTATAAAAGCCGGCGCGTTCCAACGATGTTCAGTTGATCGACGGCCAACGCTCCGTTCGCCGCTATCAGTGGCCAGTGCTTATTGCTGTAATCTGACTTTCCGTTTACCAGCCACAAGTTCGGCCTAATAAACAGTTTTCATCTTGAACATACCGACTGCTGCTTGGGTCAACGTCACGACCACGTGACAATATAGGTGTTCTTTGTTGTCCAAATGTACCAATTCTTTTGCTGGTGTTAGTACATGGCCACATGGGAAAATAAAAAGAACTAGTGTGCTTTGTACAAAGGGCAAACATGCCTTCCTACCCTTGTAATTCTCATGCGGTCTATGTGACTACTGTATATTACACTATGAAAGGGGGGAACTGAAAAACACCCCTTTGTAGCAAAAGACTACAAAGAATGGCTCTCACACTGCAGTTCACTAGCGTCATAGTTAGCTCTGCGTATCTAATAAGTTTTACGAACAGGAATGGTCCACCAAAGCCGCCCAATCGGCACTAATTTTAGACGCCGCTAAATTATTATAGTTAAGCTATAAAAGCCATGCAATCTGGTAGGCTTGAAAAAGTAAATATGCTCTATTATGGCGTAAGCGGTTCCTATAAAACAATGTCTTACGTGGCCAGTGTAGTTGATATCAATTTACAATGCAAACGACAAAATTACAGCCATTGAAAATGGTAGAACAGTTGTATATGCTTCGCAAATTATAGAACATATTCAGGCCAAGTAGATCGTTTGGAACAATAGCTTTGTCCTTATTTTAGTGCGCCAAGGTGCCCATAGTCCAGAAGACCAGAATAGCTCTTCATGAATAGCTTTTGTAAAATATGGATATGGTTATCGAGCCGTGGGGCAGCTGATTCTGAAACAGGAGGCTAAGAAAACAATTCTGCTGAAAGACCCTGCAGCGTGTTCGGGCGGCCATTTTGTCTGTACCGCACTGAAATAACTTGTAAACGTCCACTTGTGTTCATACCTATACTATATAACTGTTTCAATATGACTGGTATTTTGCCGTAGGAAAGATACAAGAGCTCGTCGCAACTTAGAGAGGGTAAAGTAAAGTTCTTGATATTTCTCGTCGTCGATCACGTAGATCTTGGACGATGATCGGCAGCGATGATGAAGTCACACGCAGGCAGCAGTGGAGATTAGATGGACGAACTTGTTTATAAGAACGCAAAACAGTACATACAACACTGAGCTTAAGAAATACAGATTACAACAGGACGAATCTACAGTCTAACTCTTTTACTTATAATCGAAGTTAGAGCCCAGACTGCCTTAACTTGATATTGCCACAAGCCTCACCGATCGATCAGCAACGCTGATTACAGCCCAGACTAGCTTTACGTACATTGTACGGAGCCTCACCGATCTATCAGCAACGCTGATTACAGCCCAGACTACTCTGCTACCATCCTGCAGGTCAATATCTAGCGTACAGAACAAAGAAAATGGGCGGTGGCCGTACTTTATCCCTCCCCTGACCGCGGTGGCGAATTAGAGCGTAAGTATTCGTAGGCCACAGCCCACCGGGCAGGGCCTAAAGGGAAACCCAAAATACCAAGAAAAACGACGGTTTTCCTCCTTCCTCATCCACAAGTGGGACACACACAGTGTCAGGAGCAGATGCCACATGTGCGGAATTTATTGCACACACATTCCGCTCTTCAGCGGCATCGACAGCCTGCAAAAAGGCACCGCGACGCCAACTCAACGCGAAACGGGGCTACTGGGGTTTCGCCTCTGCAGCGTGTTGTCATCGCAGGCAGATGCCATTAAACAGCGCCGCCTGCGCTCCGGACCCACACAGGGTGGTCTCTCTTGGCCGGAAGCGGCGTCTTCCCGGAGTTCGAAAACAAGACCGCCGCGGCCGTGGCCCAGACCTTACGCCAGAGGGGAGACGGCGGGCAACCGCTCGCGTGGCGCCATCGCAGCCGACACGACTGCCCGCGATGCACTCAAACACAGCGGGAGGTGTACGACACAGGTCCCCGCTCCGAAATCCGACCCCTCTCGGCATTCTGTGACCTCGCGGTTCTCCCCTTGGTGCGAAACCGCTCTCGCCCTGAGCGCGCAACACAAAAGAAAAGCTCGGCGGCTGCCGTCGGCGAGCGAAAAGACACTGCCCTCTCCCCTGAAAACGTCAACACGCCGGCCTCCTTAGGGCGCAAAACCATAAGCGGCCTTACAGGTAATATTTGCAATATCGTGTTAAAACACCTTAATGAGGAGGTTGCTTTCATGACCTCCTCATTAGTGAAGTGAAAAGTGAGAGCAGTAGGAAACATTTTAAATGGAACCTACATTTCGATATATAAATTTGCGTTTCACTTACAGCATTTGCAGAAGCAGAACTGGTCATCTAGCCTGCACGTCGGTGGAGCTTTACTGGGGCAGCTTGCATTTTCTCGAGGCGGGCACGGATATGCTCTTTTTACTGCATGCAATAAAATTAGCACGAAATAAATTATATCATTATATTTTATCGGAGTTGCGCTACAAAGAGTGCGAGAAACTATATCAAGTTATTGGAAGACCACAAAATTTTTCAGCGCACCATTGACATAAATAGACTCATACGCTCTAAAGAATCTTTCTTTTTGTTTTGTTGCTAGTCCTGACTTGTCACATATATAAATCTATTTAAAAAGACATGTTAATCCTGTACTGCAGAGTCAAATATTCCATGTAATCCTGTAGCGTCAAGGCTTCTTGACGACTATAGCGTGCGCACGGAAAATTCTTTAGGAAGTTGTGTCCACAATGTCTGCAATTAAATTAATTACTTTTTCATGTTTCCCCCTCTCTACGCATAATTTTTTGTCATGTGAGATGAAATTAAGCATTTTTCAGACAAGCTTTAAAAGACGTATGACACGATTGTCCTAATGTTAGCTTATCGCGGGCCAATAACCATTCACTTTCATTCATCCTCCACTGATCCTATGTTGTTCTAGTATTTTGTACCTTAGCCCACCTAATGTGGTAGAAGAACTCATTGATGTCCTTTCCGCGCTTCGTGATCATCCTGTGGCTTTGATAAATTGCCATTCAAACGGAATTTCTGAGTCCGTCGTTTCAAGAAATCGCAAAATTCAGGTCAGACCGGATTAGATCAAGGTAACGCAAAAAAATAGATTTCTGTCATAAATGAAATTGTT
>JALIZH010010895.1:0-30000 GCA_030522465.1 Rhipicephalus appendiculatus | reverse complement strand
AGCAGGTGTTAGCCCTCACCATTCTTAATTGTTAATATGTGCTCCTTAAAGGGGCCCTGCAACACTTTTTGAGCATGGTCAGAAAACGCTGCCAATCGGTAGTGGAGGCTCCCAAGTACACGCGAGCCAAATATTGTAGCGCAACACGTGGCCTGGAATTCACAATAACTTCTCAGAGTCAGCTAAAAATTGCTTTCTCTTCTCTCGACAAATGACGCTACAAGCTCAAAAATCACTCGTCACAGCCATTGTATCAGTCATTGGCCTGATTTGAGCATGGCGGGCTCGGTCGTTACTGGTGCCGCCGCGGGAGGCAGCTACTTGTCCACGCGTTCGGGCGCGATCGCACTGAAAAGTCGCGTATTCGAAGAAAAAAAAGAGAAAAACGTGCTGAAGGTCACGAGGCACGCGTGACGTATTTTCTTTCCCTGGTGGCATCCCTCCCTGCTTAGCTTCCAGCGCTTTCGACGGGAGGAGAGAAGAGAGAATGCAATTGCAGCTTGGGACAAATCTTTGTAACTGCGTTCGTACTGGATGGATTCTAAAAATTTTCGCCGCGGTGAAATCGTGAGGAAATTAATCTCCTTTAGTGAATCCATTCAATGGCTACTTGGAAAAGGGTTGCAGGGCCCCTTTAATGTGATAATTAACACAGTGGCTTGTTTGGCCTATGTACGACTTAACCTCAGCTTAACGGAATTACATAAACAACTCCCACTATGCAACGCAGAACTGGCCGGCCGTGCTTCTTTTCGCATGAAAGCTTGACTTTTCGCGAATAAATGCAGGCACAAAGATTCGAGAGCTCGAGTTCGGAGAAACTCCTGTGATAGGAAGAAGCAGGGAAACGTTAGCACGTGAAGTACTTGAGGCATATCACATTCAGAAGAAGGGGCATGGATGCGTGAGTGTCCATAACAGCGCCATCTATCATCTTTAATCATCAACGTATACGAAAAACCACTGACGCCATCTAGTATATCGTCACCCAACTGCAGTTTGCATGTATCTCTATGGGACAGCGCCATCTATTGTATGCTAAGGGAGACGCTACTGGCTACTCAGGATGCATCGACAACCGAGAACCGCCCAGGTGATGCCATAAGGAGCTTCGCCCCTAAAACCTCGTGTTCGCCGGGCCGATGCTGCAGCGCTGCAGTCCGGGCTCGAGGGCAGGACCCGGGTGGCCAAGCGCAAGCAGCAACTGCACACCTAGGATGCGGCAGCCTTCCAGCCGCGCTAAATCGCGAAGCGGTACGCAAGCGCCAATGGCGGGTGGATGCTGCTAATCACGACGCCGAGCTAAATCGAGATATTGAGTCCATGTGACAACGGCGAGCCGAGGAGACAGCGTCCCGAGCAGAGCTACGCCAATGAGGCAATGACGGAAACGCGTTCGCCGGGGCCTACACCATGACCGGGGCCGACGCCCGCTTTCGGCGGGAGTTTCTTGAGCGGCTTCGGCTGCGAGCTCTGCAACCGCCTGTGGCCGCAAGTTTCAGCTTCGCTGGTTAACCATCTGTACGGAGTGCTTGGGCGGTGGTTTTTTCTTCTAGTTTTTTTCTTTGCTATCTGTTAGTGTATATTTCACAACGTCATATCCGTGACTGAAATACGTCAGTGGAGCCGGAGTGTATCCCGGCATAAAACAATTTCGTGTTGAAGTGCTTATTCTGGCAGCAACCATAAGTTTGTTAAGGGACGACTGAGCTGGCTAAGCATACAACACTCACGTTTTTGTTCGAAGTCTTCTGAGGAGTCCGTGACCCAGCCTTTGTGCGACTTTCTCCTGCGTCTAGGGAATATGGTTTGTTTCAATCGCCAGAGTAGGAATAACCACAAATATCAATGTAGTGCAATTTTATGCCAGTTTTCAACACATTATGTAAAATCTAAGCATTCAGCAAACATAAATTTTGAATGATTGAGCGTATGCAGAGTTTTAAGTTTTTACGCTTCCAACTTCGATATTTGACCTAAAATTTAGCTCCTTCCTTACCCCCAGCATCTTTCTCGTCTCCCACGACGACATCTTACTACGAAGAAATTCTACTTGATTGCACCAATGTTTCCACGAGGTGTCAGGGACGACAATTATGGGAAAATGAAAATATTGCGGCAATCTAGCACTGCCAGTATCCTCAACAATCCCAATATTTGGTGATGGATGAACTCCAATGTCCGTTGACTCTTGGTTTCGTACGTTAACACCACCATGATATTCAGTGGGTATTGAATGCAGCAAGGTATTCACCGGGGTATTCATAATGTTTCAAGAATGGCCTCCATTGGGTGCGCCGTAAGTTACGCCTGTTCTCTACGTCGTAACCAAGCACGCGCACCATTGGCTGCGCCGTCAGTGACATGGTTCATCCCGTCGCACCCATGCCGCCGATCTCGCGTCCAGTAGTTTCAACTTAAAGCTATCACGCTGGTAGGCCACGGATCGTACGAACTCCCGAACAGCAGAAAACTTGCGAAGAACAGCACCAACAGTAGAACCATGAGATAATTTGTGCTCGCCGGGCCTATGCTGCAGTCCGGGCACAAGTACAGACCCGGGTGGCCAAGCGCAAGCAGCAACTACTAACCGAGGAAGCAGCAGCCTTCTAAGCCGCACTAAATCGCGAAGCGGAACGCAAGTACCAGTGGCGGGCGGATGCTACTAACCACGACGTCTGTCCAACTCGAGAGAGTGAATGCTAGTGACCACGGCGAGCGGAGGAAACGGGGTTGCGGGCAGAGCACGGCCAACGGGGCAATGGCGGGAACGCATTCGCCAGGGCCAACGCCCGCTTTCGGAGGGAGTTTCTCGAGCGGCTCTTTGGCTTCGGCTGCGACGTCTGCGACCTCCTGTGGCGGCACATTTTAGCCTCGCTGGTTAACCATCTGTACGGGGTGCTTGGGCGGTGATTGACACTCGTCTCATAATGGAATAATGAGCGTAACAGTCACGTTTATAAAATAAATACAGACATGCGCTTTTTCCATCTATGTGAATACAGATAGATGGAAAAAGATGTAATTAAATTACAATCAGTTACATACTTCTTAAATATGTAATTTAAGAAGCGATTTTCTGTTTTCTTTACCTTGACAAGTAGTAGCGGATTTTACTACAATTTATTTGACTTAGGTCATTGCTAGACCCATGCGATAAAAGGTCAGCATAATATCATGTAGTTCAAAGATATGCGGATAATTCATACATGAAAAGAATAATTTTTAAATTATACTATTCGCTGGTCAATAGCAGCTATAAAACCGCTAGAGCTTTTTTTGAGGCTTCTGGAGGTCTGGAACTTATTACACACTCCCAAAATTACCTTTTTGAAGCTTTATTTTAATAGAATATGACTTCTTCAAAAAAAAAAGCCCATAAGCATCTTTTGTCTTCATGCTATTTATCCTTTTTCGACGAATCGTAAGACTTTACACATCCAGGCTAAAACTATTTCACAACAGGTTGCTTGTTAGAATTACGCTAACATAATAATGTAATTACGTTCTTGAACTAGCCCACAGGAGTGACTGCGAGTTTCCTTCAAACACTTTCCTCATTTTAGCGTATGATCGCGCTGATTTAAACACTCCAGTAAAAAACAGACACTTACTTGCTTGAAACACCGGGAAAGCATTAGCGCTAATAGCAACAGTGCTATTGTTAACAAATGCGCCATCCCCTCTGCACTGAAAACGAAGAAAAAATGTATGTTTGTAACCTCTATTTAATAGCCATGCACTACCTCTAGACTCATGCTGAGTGATAAATACATCTACAGTTACCAGCAGTACACTTTAGAGGAGGGAGGGAGGGGGTACATGGTTCGGGGATCCAAATATTTGTTCAGAAATGTGACGAAACTGGTGTGCTTGTTGATGAAATTTGAACAGTGTCCTTTGTGTTGGAGGTATCCGTTCGAATTGCTTACGCTCGATGCCCGCACCTTTTCTAACAAAGCAGTGCGGAAGAAGTGTTACCAATTTGCTATATGAAGCCTCTGTGCCAGCAGTGTGTACCTGCGCTCGCCAAGTGGCGAGCTAAACTATTAAACGAGCCTCTTCCCCTGTCTAAATGAGCGCGTTACACCTTCATGCAAATGTTTGACCATATTATGCAATATTTTGCGACGCTTATGATTAACTCGACAAACTAGACCATAGGCTGTATTGCTAAATTAACAAAGTATTGTATATTGCTTCATGAAGGTGGCATTAGATATCAAAGTATGTAAATTGACACATAAACAGTGTATAAAAAGTTAGTGCACATCCACGAATACGTTACCTTTACAGTCGTGTGCTAAGTCTAGTAGGGTAAGAATTATCTTTACTTTTTATTGTCACACTGGGCGGGTTACTCGTTTGATATATCGATCCGTTGCACGTGTGCAAGCCTGTTTCAGCAGGTGTTCTCCTGCTCAGCTTGTTTCGCAAATATGAGAACATACCGGTGGAGTGAAAAATTGCCTACAATTTGTTTTCAAGTGACAGAAATATGTGGAAATTTCAACACAATACCTCTGAATATTGCAATTGTTCGGTGTGGCTCTTTTATAGCATAGAAATGTTCGTTTTTTTCTTCAGATTATGACTTCTATCTCTATGAAAATCTCTACGCATTCCAACGGCCCCTCCACGTTAACGGTAAAGATTGAGTGGGAGAAATGGTAGTTGGACAATGACAATTCTTTGGCGAAGTGTAGACAGGAGTTCCGGTAACTCCCCGCAGATAAGAAATTCATTTTGGAAAATAGAATTTAATGTAAATAGAAGGTTTTCGTTATGCATGAAATTTAAGCGAATAACTCCGAAATATTTTGTGATATATTGTGCTTGTGTTCAGACGAACCATACACATCATTGATTTGGTGCAACACATAGCTTGATTATGTCGCCAGATGACAGACTGATCTTCTGCTATGTACACTATATATCCAAAATGGCGGCCCACCTGGCAATTCGGGATTGCATTTTTCAGCAGGTATGAAATAATATAAAGAAAACACACACGATTATTCCGGCTACATCTGTGCGTTTCATTAGTTTTACCCAAGATGAAAAACCGTTGAATAGGTAATGGCTCTCTAGCGAACGATTCGAGAAGTAAACTTGTCTTCGTCGAGTGAACACCTACAGAAAAAGTTCATTTGTGAAAACACTAGCTCTTACAACATTCCCTGTATCAGGGATATCCTCGACTTCAAACATCTATCGTTCCTTTGCGGGTCAGTCCTGTTTATATCTACCTTGGTTCGTGTTATTTACCGGGTCATTTTTTCAGCTACACTAAAATAAACGTTTTCGTTCCCTTAAGTTTTGAATAGGCGAAAGAGAAATAGACGTTTTATGTTCGAAACGGTATTCGCGGTGCTAGTCCCGCTTCTGCCCTTGGTGGGAGGTCTCCATATTCCAGGAACCCCCTGGCCTTCACTGCTTCCTTAGCCTTGGCGACGAGACGTCATTCTTGATCCAGGTCCTCTGACACGAGCTTGGACTTCCACGTTTGAAGAGGGTCTTCTGTTGCTGGACTGTCTTTACATGGCATTCGGCGAAGGCGATGTGTCCTTGTGTACTTTGGCACGGGCACGCGGGGATCAGGTGGGCCCACGTGTGACGTACGTCGCAAATAGGGAGGATATATTCGTGTCATCATCATCAGCCTGTCTACGCCCACTGCAGGGCAAAGGCCTCTCCCATGTTTCGCCAATCAACCCGGTCCTGTGCTTTCTGCTTCCACGTTATACCTGCAAACTTCTTAATCTCATCTACCCACCTAATTTTCTGTCTCCCCCCTCACGCGTTTGCCATCTCTTGGAATCCAGTCAGTTACCCTTAATGACCAGCGGTTATCCTGCCGACGTGCTACGTGCCCGACCCATATCCATTTCTTCTTCTTGATTTCAACTATGATATCCTTAACCCCCGTTTGTTCCCTCACCCACTCTGCTCTCTTCCTGTTTCTTAAGGTTACACCTATGATTTTTCCTTTCCATCGCTCGCTGCGTCGTCCTCAGTTTAAGTTGAACCCTCTTTGTAAGTCTCCAGGTTTCTGCTCCGTAGGTAAGTACCGGTAAGATGCAGCTGTTATATACCTTCCTCTTGAGGGATAGTGGTAGACTACCATTCATGATTTGATAATGCTTGCCGAATGAGCCCCATCCCGTCCTTATTCTTCTAGTTATTTCACTTTCATGGTTCGGCTCCGCGGTTACTACCTGTCCTAAGTAGACGTACTCCTTTACAACTTTCAGTGTCTCGCCACCTATCGCAAAGCGCTGTTCTCTGCCAAGATTGTTCCACATTACTTTAGTTCTATGCATATTAATTTTCAGACCTACTCTTCTACTTTCCGTACCCAGTTCAGTAATCGTAAACTGTAATTCGTCTCCCGCGTTACTCATCAATGCAATGTCACCAGCGAATGGCAAGGTTACTGAGATACTCTCCATTAACTCTTATCCCTAACTCTTCCCAATCTAGGGCCCTGAAAACCTGATGTAAACACGCGGTGAATAGTATTGGAGAGATCGTGTCTCCCTGCCGTACGCCCTTCTTTATTGGGATTCTGTCGCTTTCTTTATGGAGGACTATAGTGGCTGTGGATCCGCTGTAGATTTCTTCCATTATGTTTATATAGGCTTCGTCGATGCCCTGATTCCGCAGTGCCTGCATGACTGCTGATGTCTCCACCGAATCAAACGCCTTCTCGTAATCTATGAATGCTATGTATAGGGGTTGGTTGTATTCCGCGCATTTCTCTATCACCTGATCGATAGTATGAATATGGTCTGTTGTTGAGAAGCCTGTACGAAATCCTGCCTGGTCTTTTGGTTGATTGAACTCTAATGTCGTGTAACGTTGCGTAATAGGAAGGTATATAACAGCTGCATCTTACCGGTACTTACCTACGGAGCAGAAACCTGGAGACTTACAAAGAGGGTTCAACTTAAACTGAGGACGACGCAGCGAGCGATGGAAAGGAAAATCATAGGTGTAACCTTAAGAGACAGGAAGAGAGCAGAGTGGGTGAGGGAACAAACGGGGGTTAAGGATATCATAGTTGAAATCAAGAAGAAGAAATGAACATGGGCCGGGCACCTAGCACGTCGGCAGGATAACCGCTGGTCATTAAGGGTAACTGACTGGATTCCAAGAGATGGCAAACGCGTGAGGGGGAGACAGAAAATTAGGTGGGTAGATGAGATTCAGAAGTTTGCAGGTATAACGTGGAAGCAGAAAGCACAGGACCAGGTTGATTGGCGAAACATGAGAGAGGCCTTTGCCCTGCAGTGGGCGTAGACAGGCTGATGATGATGATGACCCTTATCAATTGGAAGACCTCCCTATTTGAAGTGTGCTCCGCTCCGACCACATTTCAACGAATGATTCGGTGAGTTTTGTCAGATCTCAATTGGCACTTAGCGTTCTGTGTACGTAGGCCTCGTAGTTGTTCTTTCTGTGATTTTAAGTGCCAAGCACTTAAGGGCCCGGTTGTCGTTCATCCATACATCTGATGTGCCGTGATCAAAGCGCTCAATAAAGGCCATAACAACGCTAGCAATGCTCAAAACCAGGTAAAATTCAACGGAAAAAGGTAAAAAACTTCCCATCTCCCGCTAAAGGGGACCATGTGTGCATGCGAAGCTGCGGGGAGATGGTTACCTTGAGCGAGAGAAACGTCGCCGCTCTCGTTTCGCGGCGCTGCACAGGAGAGAGAATGAGGCGCGCTCCGTCATTTGCATACCACGTAACTACCGCGGTGCTTCCAGCGGAGTATGCAGCTGTCGCACCACCTGTCGTGCGCACCGCTCCGTAGAGGATTCCTAGAGGAGAGAACGGGGGGAACCGTAGGAGAGGAAAGAGAGGGGGACGCGCATGCGCTGTGGGGGGTGTGGGACGCGGGAACCGCTCCGTAGAGTAGAGGATTCTTAGAGGAGAGAATGGGGGTGAGCGTAGGAGAGGAGAGAGAGAGGCGGAGGGGACGCGCATGCGCAGTGGTGGTGTGGGACCCGGAACGCGCGAAGGAGGGACGGACAACGCGCAGGAGAAGGCAACACCGCCTCACAGCGTGCTTGATGGCTCCTCCCACCGTCACTTCTTCGGCGGCCATCAGCGCACGCAGTCTTGCAACCGCAACTACATGGAACCTTTGTTACCTTTCTAAACCACGGCTCCTGGATTCTCCGCCTAAACTCTCCGCATGGATTCAGCCGGGCGTCGAGCGTCAGCAAGCGCTGACTCGCGCAAGACAGCGGCCACACTTGGGAAATTCTTAGGGTGAAGGCTCAGCGAGCTGCCACTGCTCGGCAAGAGCGAGAGACCAAGCGACAACAGCCAGTGCCTCTCCATCTGAAGGCCTAGCGAGCAGCTGCAGAACGTAATTATTATTTGATTTACTTACACAGACACACAAGGACACAGAAAAAAAGACGGAGAGAGCAAGCTGGCAACTGGCGCCTGGAGGGGCATAACGCCTGCTTATTCTCTTCCCTCCTCCTGAAAGATCGTAAGCGAGGACAACACAACCCCGGAATCACTAAAGCTCAGACCGCTGCGGCTCGACAGTGCAGGCAAGCCGATCCTAAACTCAAGGTAAAGGAAATACAAGCGAAACGTCTACAGCGCCAGACTTGTTCGACTACGGTGCATGAGAAGGTAGCTACCGCGCAACGCCAAATGCACCAAAACAACTCAAACGCCCTTCCCGTGTGCAACAACACTAGAACAACTAAGCCATAGTGTGACAGCATTTAATCTTCATTCAACATCATCGCTCAGCACATAACGGTAAACCCTCACTATACCACATTACCCACATTTGAATAACAACAATGCTAGCACCGATAATAATAGCAGCAAAACAATAAAAGCGCAAAGGCAAACACTTGGTGCCCGTGCTACGCACTTCCTCAGGTTTCACTGAAGTGGAGCGGCATTTCTTTTTGAACCCCGTATCTGGTTCCTTGAGGCAGATGATCATGCCATCCGCACTACCAGCGCCACTCTGAAGCAGGAAAAGCGACACTTTAAATACCAGGGGCTTATGTTCCTGGGTGATATTTCAGTAATAATGGCGCTCACCCTGACCCCCAAAAGGCTTGGACAGTTCATTTGTTAACTACACCAAAGTGAGACCGTTATGAAAGGCGAGTGCTAGGTTTTTGTGTGTGTTACTGCCACGTCGTGAAATTTTTTTCCTTCAATTGGCGAACATACGAATTGACTACTGAAGGATGGCCTCACTTTTATTTGTGCCCGAGAATTGTCGCACGCTTTGCCCGAGCTTCAACAACGCCTCAAAATTCCGCCCATTCTTCGTTACTATCATACAGATGCAGGTACAAAAATGCGTATTGGCGATAGAAACCTAGGTCTAGACTCTAGAAGCGAGTCTCGTATAAGTCATGCTTATCTTTGCCACGTTGCTATCTATTCCAGCTGCAACACGCTTACTTATGCTGTAAAGAACAACTGAGCAAAAGCCTTGTCTGGACGTCGTGTGGTTTACTACAACGCTCCAGCTTTACTTTCACGGGTACCCCTTCCGAATCGTCAATTATCATCCCCCCCCCCCCTCTTTTCTGGCTGGCGAACCTTAGGGATCTCTTGAGCTGTCCCGAAGAAGGAGCATTCGGTTACAGTATTTCGACGTCAGATTGTACAAGAAGTGACAAAAACTCATCGACGTCGAGTGCGTTCTTCGCACATCCGTCCAGTCTACTTTACGTGATGTTGACGGAGTCGGTGGTATCTTTCTATTCTAGCATCTTTAAACGTCGTTCAACGGCACCACGAAAAGTCGGAGCTGCAACGGCTGACTGAATACCTGCTGATTTTCTGAATGTGTACAGGTAATCACCAAATCTCAACTGTCATTTATGGTCCTGATGCAGCGATGCGTGCTCTTCCTGATGGCGCGATGCCGATCTTGTACATGTTTATGCTCATGGCTTAACAAATATCCCTCGTGTTCATCAGAAACACTGCGCTTTAGACGATGTTGGCAGACATTGCTTTATTTTTTTTTAGTCTCGTGGTTCACCGACAAAGCCTAAGCTCATACCTGCAATCATTGACTGAGTACCATCTCATTTCCTTAAAGTACGCAGGGAATCACCAAAAACACCAGGCCTGTTCCAGGAGTTGGCCTAAATGACCCACCCATGCAATACACTAATAAAACTGCTCGTAAAAGAATTATATGCAGTACGTGATAAATTATTTATTATCCGTTCTCATACTGCCACTAACTTCATCGAGCCGTGTTTTGAACTGCTTTAGTGCCCGCCGATGATTGGTTTGCAGGGTGGCTTCACCGGCTTCAAAAATGGTGGCTTGGCAACTGCGTGAGCAGATACAAAAATGCTCTTAAATGACGTGCACAAGCAAAACAGAATAACGTTACTTCAATTTTAAGTAAGTTGCGGAAGCACCCACAAAGCATCAATACAATAGGCGATAAGCTACATGCGTTATTAACTGTCGACAATGCAAGCATCTGTTTATTCACAAGAAAAATTTATTTACCAAACGTCAGAAAACAAGGCAGGAACATTATATTGAGGCAATATTGCGTAGCGTGCAATACACAGAAATACATTCAAATAATATAAAGGAAAGCTCGGTGCCAAAATGGTAACGCTATACGATTCAAGCATCTTATGTCTTTCTAGGAAGGAGTGCGTGAGAAGTCTTGACAGGACGTTTTTGCCTGATTAGGTATACTATGGTTTGTACATATTTGCGAATGCTATAGAGGCTAGCGAGACTTCCACGAGCAGCGAGTAGCTGCGTTTGCACCCTGAACTTCTTTTGCCGGCAAATTCTCTTTTACATTGGTCAAATTATCAATGCGAAATTCGCGCATTGTATAAATACTAGGAGTGCGCGAAATGTTAAATTTCATATCGAATCGAATTCGAATCGAATAGTGTTGAATAGTGGCCAAAAATGTTGAATCTTGAATCGAATATCGAATACCAAAGAATTTGTTGAAAATTAAAAGAACAAAGCGTTGCAATCTGCTCATGTCCTCGAGCGCATAACGCGGTGAGTGACTGCCACCAAAATACTACAAATTGTCATGGAGAAACACAAGCTGTTCCACATGACCTTGCTTCATATTTTCTCGCCGTGATGTTACGGTGTTTCCTGCAGTTGAAAACATGCGCTCACTGGGCGCCTCAGTAGCATAGATGGGAAGGTGTTGTAAAGCAATGTTGACGATACCTGGATAAAATGCAGCTCTATGCGCCTTCCACTATTTCAAAGGATCACCGTTTCTTGGGGTCAGGAGCTCATTCAAGTATTTTAGAACCTCTTGACTATAAGGTCTGAGCTCAGTGCTTGATATTTTTTAAAGATAGCAGTTCGACACTGGCCCAGACTGCTCTCTGGCCTTTTCTTCTGGAGCCATGACGCGCAGAAATTACATAATCACCTTTAAAATAAACATGCGCTCACTTTTGCACCAATATATCGGTGAAAGTTTTAACGGAAGGCCTTCTCTAACGACGTTAGCGTTAATTTTAGCCACCTCACCCTAACCAAGTTGTACCAGTGGCCATTATCACGCTATCGATATTCGTGCAGTCGAGTTATTCGAAACTTCGAATACTAGCTATCCGAAAGTCGAATCGAATTATTCGATGAAGTATTATTTGATTCGAATCCGAAACTCGAATATTCGCACACCCTTAATAAATACGCATACTGTGGTGCTTCGTTTTCTTTTTTTTTCCACGCGTTTTTTTTTTTTTTGAGGCTGTCGCAACCCTCCAGAAGGAGGCGCATACCCAATTGATGCGTGTATTTTTCTATTTTGAATGCTGGCAGCAGGACGAAGAGACTTGCGCGGTTTTGTGACCAAAGAGCTTGCTTAGCTTCCTTAACGTCGCATGGTATGTACCAGAACGGGTATTCTAAATTAACAAACACTGACATATCTCTATTTTGTAGCTTCTAAAAGCGTAAACAAAAAGAAGGCACGAACGAAAATAAAAAATTGGGGGACCCTTAATCTTCGCGTTTAAGAGTTTAACGCGATAGCGATATCCTGTCCCGACTGCGTACTTCAACCACTTAGTGCATACTTGCTATACACCCACTACGTCGTGTTAAGGGAATACGCGCAGTACGGTATGTGCCGTTTCTAATGGGTGGCCGGTTTTAAACTACGAAATCTTTATGATAGTCACATATTCTGACGCCCGATGGCAATGTACACTCGTACCACGCAATATTCCTGGGATATTACATGTTATATTGCGACGCCTATATAAAGGACGCTTGTGTTTGCGAAGCATGAAAGTTATTTTCACTGTATTTCCAAGCAGAGGAAGTTATTTTCAATGTATTTCCAAGCAGAGGCGTGGCTGTGTGGTAGAACACCTGCTTGCCACGCAGATGGCCCGGATTCGATCCTCACTGGGACCCGGAAAGTTTTATTATTTATTTTGTTTGCATCTTTCTAGATTTTTTGGTCACGGACAAGATGATGATTTTTCGCTCACAACCAACGACGCCAACGCCGACACCGATGCCGACGCTGACGCCGACGCCGGAATTTCTGCGAAACGAGCTCTTTAACGCTATAGACGTCAGACTCTGCCCAGGCGGCGCTGCGAAAAACGCCGCCACCAGCGCTCTCATCGCCGCCCTCGCCATAACTGGGTAGTGCAAAGAGAGCCGTCCGCAAGCGAATGTGCTTAGGCCGCTATAGAAACCCCCTCTTTCGTTGGTGTTGAGGCGCGGTTTCCTGAAAATCAAGGACCTGGAAAGCTTCTTCCGTCAATCCACCCTCGCTTCAGAAAAGTAGGAAGCACATCAAAGTGAACTGCGGGTACAGTGCAAAAGATGTTTCAGTTACTTCGGCGTGCTGCAACTCGCAAGCGCAAGCGAGCATCGCATATGACATCGAGTTCGAGGCACTCCGACGTGCGTCCCGTAACGCCTAAATGCGTTAAATTTGGGCATATACGAAGTGATGAAGTACATACACGAGCAATATCTTACGATCAGTGGTACGAAGCTCGCTTTATTAGGCACGAATGGCCCCGGCGATTTTCGCCTTTGCAGTTGCATTCTTCATCCATCTCTCGCTTCCTGTGCGTTGAACTAGTTTATTACGCATCCTGGAATGTACTGTTGGCGGTTGTCTTCCGTTTGTATATACTGCAAATGGGGATACGTGCGTGTCCACTTTCTCGGTGTGCAACGAAAGGCAAAACCGTGGCCTCCGAGATGGCTCCGGCAATCGCGGAGACCACGGGCAAGAAAAACCTGACGGTGGTCACGACCAAAAGTTTGCGATTTACTTGTATGACGCACGTGTAAGCATTTGCTAGTTAAAGCCGGTACTTTGAGCCTTCAGTGCGTACAATATGCTGTGTGGCGACGACCAGTTCAGATTATGGGTGGTCGCGGAACATCGCGCGCTTCACCAGTCTGCATTTACTGCTGCACGGCGCGCACTGCGGTCTCAGGCTCTGCTGAGCGTCATAGTCACTTAGGTTACCACGGTACTACGTAAAGGCTGCTTAAAACAATAACAGGAGACCCACATTATCCCACTTTCTCATGCGACCGGTTGTGGAGAACGCGAGTAATTCGCTTACCCAATACGTTCGCAATGGCCCGTATCCAGCGCTCTCACCGTTCTGCTTCATGCAACAGCTACGGAAATCGGTAAAACTGAAGTCCTTTACGTCCGTGGCAATTCACATCGCAAGAGTAGCGTCGACTGAGGCCTTCCTTCGAAGCGCGCGGAGCTGTTGCGTCTGCTCTTGTTTTCGCCGTCGTTCTGGCAAGCGCTTCATGGCGGTTTGGTTGCGCGTCCGGCTAGCGGAGAGAATTTCGTAGCTCTTTTTCTGAGTGTTCAATGCGCCAACACACCTAATATTTAGCGCAATCGTTGTTTCGCACTCGCTAGTTGCACCTGGTTGCACAGCAAACTGTGCAAGGGAGCCGGACTTTGCACTACCCAAAACTGCTCCGACAGGTGGCGCTACGTGTCTGCAAAACTCCAGAGTCTGACGTCTATCGCGTTAAAAACCACGTTATGTGCAGAAAGCTTTCGAAGAGTGGTGGAGTAGGAACAATGCTTCGACTGAGAAGAAAAAATTGAAGGACACTTTGTACATTCCAAAGTGTGTTCGGCGAAAGATTGTGGCCATTCGACTTACTATATGCCATGTCTTTTTTGTTACACTCTCAGTGGGATGGCACACAAACAGAATGTTTGCGTGTTTTCTTTTTAAATTTTTTTTACCGCAAATCGCAGCGAGACGCGAGACTTATCTGCCTCCATTCGCATGCGTTCGTATTTTCTTGCGCTTTGCGCATCGTGCAAACAGCATCCGCGTTCCAGCGCTTAAATTGACGGACACTTTGTCAATTCCAAAGTGTGTTCCGCGAACGCCTGTGTCCATTGAGACGGAGTCGGTCAGAATGGAACGCGATGCGCGCGTCTCCCTCCTTGCATGATTGCAAACGCTGGGCGCAGCGACGCTACGCAAGCAAAGCGCGAGCGCTGTAGAGTCCGACGGGACCGGCGTCCGTTTGCACACCCCGGCGCCCACCTGGCACCGTGCCAGGGCTTGGACGGAGGGAAGGACGGACGGACACGGACGGACCGACGGATGGATGGACGGACGGACGGAAGTGAGCATGAGACATTAAAGGCTTGCGCCTTAAAAAATAAAAGTAGCTTTTGCCGTGCAGTTGTCTTACGTAAGTGCACAAGGGACCCTGTGAGGTTTTTTATGCTTGGGAAGCTTTAAACCAGCAACTCATTAAGCATTTCACGTAGTCTGACGCCTAATTGTTATATTACTCTCCTATCACGCCATATTACAGCTGTTACCGGGATTGCTTGCCTGCCATGATGCATGTATAGGGTCTTTTATAGTGAAAGATGTTATGACATCACAACAGCCGATTTTGGTGCCGTAGGTGTCCGCCGCAGCTGCCAGTGTCCGTAATCGCTATCACGCGACATAAGAAAAACAAGATATGAAGAAGAAATTATGCACGATCGGATGCGATATGAACCCGGGCCCTCTGCGTGGCAGTAGAGTATGCTACCAGATGACCACGCCAATTTTTTATTCTTAGCGCTTTCTTTCACGCCGTACAAAGGTCAAACGTCAATGACATACACTTCTCAAAATAATACGCAAGACTACAACATTGTTAAGAGAGGAAAAAAAATCAATAAATGAATAAGTAACATAAAACAAGGAAGGTAAAAGGAGTAGTTTCAATCCAGTCGGTAGTAAACTGTTGCTTTTTTGATGACCTCAGTGTACTGAACATTGTTCTCGCGAAACAGCACACGTGCAGTTCGTCTGTCGGGATCACAGTGAAATGCTACCATTTGATCCCTCCATCAACAATGGAGGCCAAGAAGCATTATTAGTTCAAAATTGAGTCCATCCTAGTTTTCGACAGTTAGAAACCTGTATCCAAGTGAATGTATGCGGAATTTTTAGGGGGGCGAAGCTCCTTAGGGCATGGGTTAATCCCTCGTTGTGTGTCGTAGCCACCTCTAGTACTCGGAGTGCTCACTAGATGGCGATGGCGCTGCGGCGCTCGCTCCATTCCCATGCGTAGGAGACGGCTCCGCTGCGTGCTCTAGTTTGATAGGAGACCGCTGGATGGCGCGGCGACGCTAGAATCTCATTGGATGGAGGCGCATTGCGCTCATTGAATCGGAGACCGCTGGAGGCGCGGCGGCGCTCGCTCCACCCCGATACGGGAGGCCGCTAGAGGGTCAAAGCTATAAAATGCGTTCGCTCTTGGCGCGCTTCCTCTTTCTCTCGGCAGTTAGCGCGCAATGAGCGACGAAGACAAGGCGGCGGAGCGGAAGGCTCGGAAAGCCTGATGATGCGTGAAGCGTGATTTACATGATGATCGACTCGGCAAAATTTACGGAGGATTCACGATTTACCGATGAACCTCCGGAGCTTCGCCCACTCATTATCATTCACTCCGTGGATAAGCTATGATTTTTTTTTTCTTTCGCTTTATTTGTAGAACATCCCACAAGTAAACATCTTCCCAGCAATATAAAAAATGAGTGATCTATTGTCTTCGGTTTACAACAGATTAAAGATTCAGCAAATGTGTCCATTCGGTTATACGCGGATGATAATGTTATCTTTAAGGTGGCGGTTTCCACTGTCGCCATCTTGCCAGTAGTTCCATTGCAGACACCAGACGCCGCCACTAAGTCAGGAAAGGGACAACGATTCGGAGGTCAAGCACCTGAACTTGTGCTGGCGCGCCACACGTGCATAAGGAGGGAGAGCAAAGCGTGCTGTTGCGGTTCGGAGAATTCAGCAGGGGCTTTTTTTTTCTCCCCTTCAACAACATCTCTGTCTCTCGCTCTAAAGCCCACGCTCACTTGTGCCCGTCCCCTGCAGTGCAGTGCGGTACTTTTCGCGCGAGGAACAACTGCGGTGCAAAGCGCTCAAGATTGGTTTTGGTTTGAAGGCTGTCGAACAGTTCTGCCTCACTGGCCAGCTGCTCTCCGTGACACTCAGTGCCGGAATGCGCGGCGGGCTGAAAAACTATCTCGCGGAATTCACGTCACAGTCGTACCACGAGACATCCTTTTGTGTACATATCTACATAACCCACCTCTGTCGCTGTCGTTTACTCCTACCTCATTCAATGATGGCCACCGTTCAGTTTTAATCTTCTTGAGCTAGATAGCGGTCATCATAACGAAATCACTTTTTCCTTTTATCTATTGCTGTATAGTTTCTGAAGTTAGCAGCCACTCGCTCCTACCACTCTCTATCCCGTTACACACCCTGACAAAATCGCTCTATGCACTAAAGATCTCATTTCTCTCGAGAGAGAATTGAGAGCAATATTTTGTAAATCGAACGCTATAGTTATGCAGTAAATATGGTGCAAATAATCAAGCGCAATAATTACGGTGAAAGGGAGGCTTCTATAGGCACTTCATCAATTATTTGCAAATGCTCAGGAAAGTTCTTTCCTCGTGGTGCTGTCGACTCCAAGCAGCCGTGCATGAAGAAACAAAGGTTTCCATCGACATCAGCGGGCAGGCCGCGTGTGTGTTAGAAGCTCAGCAGGCCACTTATAACGTTGCATGGCCACGAATGGTCTTGTTCGCCACGACACGAAATCTTGTCACCCATGCCCATGTGCAATTTCGTCTGCTGCCTACGAGCGGCTCAATATCTCGAGTGTTTATTTTTTACATTGCACTAAATGAATCTCTTATAGCGAAAGAGGGACGCTCGGAGTTCGCAAGACTGGGGGGCAACCATTCCCCTTCTCGTGATTTATGACCGGTGATTCGACCGGGACTCGCAAAACCACCCATGTCTGACGCGTTAGTGTGATGCGCCTTCTTAGCGCATTGCCGCTGTTTTCATGAATGCGATACGCTTTTGTCGTATTCATGTAAACGTGTTTTCTGCGCCACGATACCACTATACTTGTTATAAACTTTTCTTCAAAAACGCGTGTCTTCTTGTCCGGCTACTAGGCCCAAGTCCGAGATCGGCTACGTCGGATAGTCAGCCTTACGGCTGACGCTACGAGTCTACGACTCGCTATCCTTAGACATCGCAAGTTCTCGACAAAGCAGACTTTCCAAAGACGTTGAATTGGTAGCCGCTACCGCATTTTCCTAGCGTTTTTTTCCCTAGAGGCGAAAGCGGCGGCAGATAGAGCACGAGCCGTGCAAATGTAACAGAAAGGAAGGGAGTGTTCGGCCACGTGTAGCGAGCACAACATCATGAACGGTGCATATAACGAGGGACAACTGTTGATTTGAGCCAGTGCGGCAACACAAGCCTACAGATACGCGCCTAAGATTCCCCACTGGAGGCTCCCAATTGAATATGCCACTGTCTTCCAACGGCAAACTTTAAGGTATGTTGTGTGAAATGATGTCGTATACTTCGTGTCCCCTGCTCATCACATCAGCATTTATATACGCGAATTCCCGCTAGAGCAAGAATTTCTGCCTGGTAACCGATCTGGGCTGCGCACAAGTATATACAGCAGCGAACGAACCGGGACACCAAGCGTATCACGCATATATATGCTACATGGGGTTTATGAAACCTTGCCTTAGGTGTTTTACTGAAGAAATGAAAAGCTTAGGAGGCTTACTATTTAGGTCGGAAACGAACAACTTCGAGCGCGCGAAGATATATCAACCATCCGAAAAATCCCGACGCAAAGTGTGCCCGCATATCACACAAGGGGACCACAAACATGGCCGAAGCTTACCATTCAGGATTTCTAGAAAACTTTATTCGAACAAAGAGGTATACAATTTAGGATACGAAGTGTGCGAAATGAAATATACTGGGCTGACAGAAACCACGTTGCGCACCAATGTTCAATAATTTATAGCAAGAGAAATGAATCAGATAATTACGCAAAGTGTCCTCGCAGTTCCTGGGACGTGCCCTCAATCTCTCTAAAGGTGCGAGCGTCTTGTTGCACTACGGGAGCGTCTTGCTGCATGGTGCTCTATATTGGCAGTGAAGAAAACCCACAAGTCGCCCACCTGACCTAGCGATACTCAGATTGAGTGGTGAAAGCCTTCAGTGTACAGGAAATATGGATGGGCTTCCCCGCTGCCTTATAGCTAGCGCAGAAACACACAGGGACAAAGAAGAAGACTGGACGAACACAAGTCCCTGTGTGTTTCTGCGCTATGCTACAAGCCAGATTACGATGAACCAACAAGCCCATATTGGTACCTTGTCCACCACTGCCGGTTGCCTCGACTTAGCGTTTCCGGTATAGGGTATTGTATATCTTCGTGCACGCGGTTCTTGTCTACCATTTCATCGCGCCCTCAGGGGTGGGGGGTGGCAGACCGCCTCCCCCAAAATGTTCGCCTGCTCCCCTTTGCCCCCCTTGACATCCCCCCTAGCTCAATAGAGCATGGTCAAAACACAACGCATAAGTTTTCCGCCTTGCTGCCCCCCTGAAGGAACTCACTTGTCATGGATGCTCCCCAGTAAAAAAAGAAAAAAAAAGACACCTGGAGCCGCATTGCTATCCCTGCAGTGAAGTATTTTTCTTACATCATGCCCGGCAGTCAACAAAATTTCAGGCCATATCGATTCGTTGTTACTGGCTGAAATGTGCAAAAACCCTGTGTTTATGTAGTCAGCAAAGAAACAAATATTGTTGGGCCTTGTGGTTTACTGAAACCAATGACGGATATTCACAGCCGACTCCGAGTGAAGAATTCGCAAACACCCGCGTCTACTTAGAGTGAGCTGGATATAATTATGAAGAACGCGGTCATGGAGTACTCCGAAAACACTTGGGGTGCACGGAAATATATACACGGATGCTCCCGCATTTCGGTGCCATGGAAATGCGCGCTGGTCGTAGGTGAAATCGAACCCGCGTCCTCAAGCTGAATAGTCAGACGCATAATCTGCTAAGGTATACCATACTTGGCGGCTCGAAGCGAGCGTATCCTGCCATATTTTCACTTGTAGCCTAATCTAGCACAAGTTCAGAGCACAGCAAGCGCGGTTGAAAGTGATGGGTTACTTTCGCGACACGTACTCCTGCTGCACTGTAATTTTGCCCGAGGTAAATGCTGAAGACGCAGAAAGGAAGTGTAGCCGGTACAAAAGACATCGGAGCACTCTGCATTTGATTGCCGCAGAGGTGTGCAGGTTAATTGAGTGGAATATTTAACTTACTTTAATTGTGTAGTGTTCAGTTTGTTAGCAATGACAGAAATAAACACGCAACAAGTACAAAAGTTTTCGTGTTATTCCTTTATGTGTGCCTCTTCTCATGCTTGTGCTATTGCGATGGATTCGTGCCAACAGAAGCGCGGCACTTCTGAAATGCTACAATTTATTGTGAAAAAGAAGGGGAAAAAAGGCGATATTCACAAGTACCTCACCCACGCACGTCTGCTCAGTTCGCTCGTATCGCTCGTGCGCTGTCCGTTTGTCTGCTTTCTTTTGTCTGTCATTGCGCACCCCTCGCTTTTCTCTTGGTAGCCATGTGCGCGTCGGCAAACACGTGCAAAAACCAAGAGGGACGTTCTGAGGAATCGGCCTTTCTTTTCCCCCGAAGACATTCACCCGAGTCACCCCATCCTCTCGGAGGATTGCACACCTGCTTTCACGCTCTCCCGCGCAGTGGTGTGAGACCAACGCCCGTTGAGGGGAGGCAAAAAAAAAGACTTACAGATGGCGGCGCATGGTTTGAAGTTAGAAAAGACATTGTCTCCTGAGGTGAAATGTTTTCGGAGAGATGGGGAGCTTTCAAATTCAAAGCTTTGGTCTTTTCCGTCTAGGTGGCGCTCGAGGAATATTTCGTTGTAGTGACAGGAATAATGTAGACTGCTCAGTAATCCTGCAGCATTTCAGTGTGATTTGTGTGTATAATTATATCAGGAGACCGTAACTGCTATATTTCAGGCTAGGCATGCTCACATTTCAGTGCTGTTTCAACATTACAACGGTTTTGCTGACGTTTGCGGCACGATAAATTAGGACAACTTACGAGCTTCGTTTGGCAGCTCTATTGAAAAACGCTACGTTGAGGAAATAAATCGGGGGCTCTACTTTCTCTACGGGCAAATTCAGCCACAGAACTTCGGTAGCTTTCCACAAAAATGGGCCAAGGTAGCGCCATGTATTCAGAATATCGCCCATTTTAGATCAACATAATTAAAAAGGAAGCGCGCGTACATTAATGAAATTGAGCATTCGGACAGAAAATCTTGTTCTCTATATACGACCCGAAAATGAATTTCCTCTAGCCAATAGTTACCGGACAGTCTGCAGCGAAAGTTTCTGAATTCGGCTGTTTTCAAAAGCTAAGCAGCAATAAACTAGATGTCCGATATTAATTTGCTACGTTGAGGAAACAGATAAATATGTCTTGAAAACGCTGTGCAAGAAACAGTGCTGTAACTGTAGCAGATTTTTCAAAAAATGGTCACAGCTGAGGCACAGTCAGCGAAACTGTGTAACTAGCGTTCATTCTTACCCCTCCATCCCCTAATAGTAAACGTTGACTTATTTTTAATAGATATATTTCAAATGCACAAAGATAAAGCTTTTCAATGACATATAAGTCAACTATATAAGACAAGGAGAACAGCCGCCGCGTCAGTTGGAAAAGTGGCAAAAACGGTGTGTTCATGCCGCCGGAGTGAGACCGCCGCCTTAAGGAAATTGTGTCACATGATGACATGAAGTGTTACAGAGATGTCTTGTAGCTATTTATGACTGGTGCCCCAATTGGGGAATGCAGCTGAATGCGAAAAAAACGTACTTCTTTGTGCAATAAGTAAAAAAAAATCTCCCAGCGAATTTCATTATCAGCTTGAAAACACAACTGTCCCGAAGTCGAAAAAATATAAGTATCTTGAGGAAACTTAAACACTCGCCTGTAAGAACTGAAATATTAGCTTACAATTTAATCGTAAGATTTAAATTAGAATACGCCGCTGAAGTCTGTGACCCGCATGCTAAAAATGACTTTCTAAAACTTCAGCGAGTGCAGAGAAAAGCTGTGATGTTTATATACGGGAAATACGCCAGGAAAGTTTCCCCGTCCTCAATAATGTCACAAAACAGAATACCCCCCTTCAGCGGCGGTGGCTACGTTTGTCTATGCAACTTGTTTATGCTGGCTGTGTCGACTTGTGGCCGAAAGAGTCTTGCTCATTAGACGAATTGAACCTTCTGCATGGTCAACATATCTTGACTTAACCTCAGTGTGGTGCGTATGGCTGTAGCCGATCACTTTGGGGAAGACACTACAGTGTTGGACGGGTCGTTCGACGTACCGCGTTCCAGAGCCAACGTCTAAAGTATTATTTTTTTTTCTCGAACTGAACGAAACCAAATATCAATTGCCCGCACATGTGGAGGCTATGATTTCATTTTTCTATGTCAAAATGGAACATGAGTGATTGCACAATGATGAAGTATTAAATTATATGCTAACTACAATTAATTCCTGAAACTCACATAAAACAACACATAACTTCATTTTATTTTTTTTGAATATAATATTGAGTGCCTTGCAATTATAGTATGTCAATTTTACACATACATGGACAGTGCATCATAATTCACGCCTGAAGAGGATACAGACACTACAAATGCGCAGACAAATTAATCGTCTGATACTACGACACCATACACTTGCTCCAAAAAATAATGTCGCATTGCCCTCTTCGGTATGTAGGCCTACAACGAGAAAAACAAGACACAGTTACGAACATTTGCTTGCGTCGATTTGCGCCGAAGAAATGTTCACAGCTACAGTTTTTTTCCTCGAACAGTGAGCGAGGGGAATTCCCTTCCTATTAATGTATTTCAGTCGAGTGATTTCATGGCGGCCTTGACAAACCATTTTTCGTGTGTATTTTAGTGATATCGAAGTTTGATTGTTGCTTCTTTTTTACGCGTTGTGTTCATTTCATGTGGCATTCATTACGCATGTTTGTATCTTCTTTTTTCTTTTGATCGTTTGTTTTCTATCTTGTTGTAAAGCACCTCCTGCTTGGGTCAAAATATTGGCATGCAGTATTTCTAGATAAAAATAAAAAAATACCCCACGGTAAATAAATACCTCGCTCTTCGAAAAAGACTCCTACTAGCAAAGTGCCCAAACGTAACTTAAAAAAACAATGTTTTCGCGCTTGGCTGAAAAAGAACTTCATTGAAGCCCTGAGGGTCTACCCAGGGATGACCCATTGGGGCCCCGGTTCGCCGCTTGCTGCCATGTCCGAATCGAGCGGCCATCGCTCTCCACTCTTCAATGGATCATTTCAGCGGGCTATCCTTAATTTGCATTTTTAATCCCTTTGAGTGAATTCTCTCCTTCGCCTCCCCAATTTATGGACCTATACATAGGTACTGGAAAATATGTCAAAGATACAATTTCTTTTCATTTACTGAAAGTAAATATTCATTCTAAAACCTAACGAATATGAAGCGGACAGTCTCCACAACTTTCCTGAAAAAGCCTCGTGTGGCTCCAGGTATATTCGCAGTGCTAACAACAAAGTTGGGTAATGCGCGAAAGAGGCCTACCTCATGTACTATTCGCAAAAGGGGTCTCGAACATCCCAAAAGAAAAAAAAAAGCGCTTAACTTGTCGCACAGCGGATGTGACAGCCCCACTTTTAACTTGTCTGAAAAAAATTGGTCCTACTGCATATTTCTCAAGTGGAATTCCACAAAAAGACAGCGAATACCGTAATAGGATTTGGAACACTCAGTTGTGTACGATACAGTACTTGCATCTCATATCATAACTTGCTCATGAAAAATATTTAACATACAATGACTCCAGTAAACACTGAGAGACAACTGCAATTCCACCGTTTTATTTTTCACTTGTCTTTTTCAACTTCTAGGGTCCAGTATTCACTGGTGCTTTTACACTGCTCGAATGGCACACCTAGGTACTTTGTTTGACTTGTAACCCGCCGAAAGTTAGCATAAGTATCTGGGCCTAATGGTCATTCACCGTGCTATATTTCCAGCCACTTCCTTCAGTGCACTCGGCTTCCCGTAAGTTGACAGAAATTCTTAAAGACGGAAATTGTCTCTCGTACACTTTCTTCCCAAGTGCAACACTGCTACGTCATCAGCGTACGCTAAAAGTGTCACTTCGTCTTCGAGGAGACAAAACCACGAATGCCTTCGTCGCGTCCGCCGCGGTGGTATAGCGGTTAGGGTGCTCGGCTGCTGACCCGAAGGTCGCGGGTTCGATCTCGGCCGCGGCGGTCGCATTTCGATGGAGGCGAAATGGTAGAGGCTCGTGTACTGTGCGATGTCAGTGCACGTTAAAGAACACGAGATGGTCGAAATTTCCGGAGCCCTCCAGTACGGCGTCTCTCATAATCATATCGTGGTTTTGGGACGTTAAATTCCAGATATTATTATTGAATGCTTTCGTCGTCTGTAATAGCCAAACGTAAACTCGAAATATAGAGCGTGAACAAAAGTGGGTTTCCTGGGCATCCCTGGAGGGAAGAATGTTCAAGCATAACGGGAGCTCTCGATATCATGTTTTTAATTAGACTAGTTGTATATCTTGCTATTATTCAGTAGAGTTATACAGTTCTTACATGCTGTAGCAACACCCTCTATAATTAAAGATCCAGCGTTAGCGTTTTCAAACACACCAAATAGCACGTCATACGGTACGCAATCAACACCCTTCTCGAAATCGAGGTGGAGGATCGCTATGGCAGAGTGAACAGCATCGTAACACTAAAGGGTGCAACGCATTGTGCGTGTGTGAAAATGGAACACCCATTGATGGCACACGTTTAGTGCTACCCAACTATTTCTCTAGTTACAGGCTGTAATATACCTGCCAATATTTTATGAGAATATTACAGTCTGTACTAGTTAGCGACATCGGCCTGCATGACGAAACTAATTGAAGATTTGCTTTTTTCCTCTCTCTTTGGAATAAGAATAGTATGTGTATGTGAAAATGGCGGGGCAATGCTTGGGCAATATGATAGCCTTTTAAGACACCTTTTAAGACACTTCGCACCTAGACCATGCGGTCCAAGTGGCTTTCCAGGAGTGAAGACTGTCTTTTGGTTCTTCGATTTCGTTCACAGCCACGCCGGTGCCTGATTCCTACGAAAAAGGACCCTGAACAGGCGTCATGTCGGGCAGGAAATCACGTCAACATGTGTAATATGTCATGTTAGAAAAGGAAAATAAAAACCAGGTGTCACGCATTGCCAAAGTGCAACGAGTTGAAGATGAACTCCCCCTGGCTTTTGGAACATTTTTTCACGAATCCGATACCGTTACGGATGTGCCCTCCTTGGCCCTTTGAGGGAATACATCAGCCACTCGACGAAGATCGTTCGTCAAGACTGCCACCTGCGCTTCAACTACACGTGTCTCAACGGCAACGTAGTACGGAAAAGTCTGCACTGCCGTGCACTGGTCGGCACACCCTACGGACGCAAGCTTGCAAGAAACTTCAGCAAGGATTGCTTAAAAGCCCGCATTCAGGAGAACAAGCAGCTAATCATCCAGGCAAGACGTCAAGTTTCTGCATCCGAGGAATGTCTTCGAGCGAAACTACACGTCACCGACTTCAGTGAGGTTCTCGAAGTAAGAGCAAGGGCGGAAGCTCTTGAGAGACAAAAGTGCACGCATGCTCACGACAAGAAACTGGCTCTTCTGCTACCCAGTCTTCCGCAAGGACACTCTGAGGCCACAAGCGTACATAACCTGTCTCAAAAACTGCTGTCACCGGACCAAGTGAGTGTTCTTTCAAAGGGGATGAACTTTGCTATAGCCCCGCAAGTGATACCAAAACGTGACATTGTTGTAGAGACTGAGGAGTGTCACTTGAAAGACACCGCGGCTGTAAGCCTTGCTCGTAGCCGCATTGTGAACATTTTGGCTAATTCCCAAACGCCTCGGTCGAATCTCACTTTTAGTGAACGTGCTGCGCTAAAAGACCTTAGGTCTGATCCATCTGTCGTGGTCCTGGAAGCCGATAAGGGTAAAGGCATCGTTGTAATGCACCGAAAGGATTATGAAAGAAAAATGCAACTAATTTTCGATGATTCTTTGTACTTTCAAAAGATGCAGCAGGATCCCACTTTAAGTTGTGAAAGGCAGTTGGTTGAGTATTTGCGCAGGCTAAAAACGAAAGGACTGATTGACCAGTCGTTATACCGTCGTCTTTTTTCGTCTGACGGGCGACGCCGAGAGCGTACGGACTGCCGAAAGTTCACAAAGACGGCTGCCCCCTGCGGCCTATTGTTTCTTTTGTTGGATCCCCGACATACAACTTGTCAAAGTTCTTAGTTGAAATCTTGAGGCCACTTGCGGAAGGAAACACGCTCGCGGTTAAGAATTCCAAAAAATTTGTTACCGCGATACGGCAGCAGCAGCTTGACGATGAGGATGTCATGGTATCTTTCGATGTCGTGTCTTTATTTACCAATGTGCCAATAAAATTGGCCACAGATATAATCGAGAAGCGACTGCAGGATGATTGTACCTTGTCAAGCCGCACTTCTCTGACTGTAGATGACGTCATGATTTTGCTCAGGTTCTGTTTGAAGCAAACATATTTCACTTTTGCGGGAATTGTATACCACCAAATAGAAGGTGTCCCGATGGGCAGTCCCGGGTCGGGGATCGTGGCAGATCTGTTAATGCAACACGTGGAAACTACATTTTTGTCGACCTTGCCCTTCCCCGTGAAAATGTATTTTCGCTATGTTGATGACACTTTCGTCATTGTAGAAAAGAAAAATCTGCAGGCTATGCATGTGGCGCTCAATAACGTTCATCCAGCCATCCAATTCACTTGTGAAATGAAGGATGGGGGCACGTTGTCTTTTCTCGATGTTCTCGTACGTCGGAGCTAGGGCGGTTCATTGGAGACAGCCGTATACCGCAAATCTTGCGACAGCGGCACTGTGCTGAGTTTCGACTCGCACCACCCTGCGGAACACAAGTATGCTGTTG
Organism: Rhipicephalus appendiculatus; assembly: GCA_030522465.1. Taxonomy (NCBI): domain Eukaryota; kingdom Metazoa; phylum Arthropoda; class Arachnida; order Ixodida; family Ixodidae; genus Rhipicephalus; species Rhipicephalus appendiculatus. The sequence goes on along the minus strand of JALIZH010010895.1, from coordinate 3,478 downwards.
TTCGGACACTTCTGTCACGCTGCGACGTGCTATCGTGAACGCAGGCCCTGAGGAACCGTGAAGAAACAAATGTTGCCAGTCTCTTGAATAAACGGAGCTACCCTCAGCGGTTTGTTGACGATACGCGACGACGCATGCAAAGACCTCGCGAGAGTAGTAGAAATAAGGCAACATCTTTTGTGTGTATCCCATATGGTCGCGGTGTGTCAGAAGCAGTGCGTAGGGCCTTGCGGCCTTTGGGTGTTCGTGCTGTTTTTAAGCCCATGCGCACCCTGGCAAATATGTTCCCAAAACCAAAGGACCGCACCCCCCCGGACGAACAAAGCGGAGTTATATACAAGGTCGACTGCATGGACTGTGATGCCACCTACATCGGTGAGACGGGGCGACGACGTCGTACCCGCCTCAAGGAACACGCAAGGGACGTTACGAAGGCCACACATGCCACACGAGCAAAAACAGAATTAGTTGACCACTGCATGACGAAAGGGCACGTGTTTGATCTCGATAATGCGACGACGCGGGCGCGGGAACAACGATAGGGCCCAAGAAAATTTGTGGAATCTGGTTCATTCATTGTAATCAGTCAGCATGCAATACTAATCGTGGCCCTCTGCCGGATGTTTACGGCAAGATATAAGTATCATGTATTCTCTCATCTGGTGCCATTTGTGTACTGACGATGCCACCCGTATAGGTGGCGAAACGTCTATGTTTTGTTATATCTTTCTGTTGAGTAAAGCCAGTGCTCAAGAAAGTTGAAGACTTTCCGCATTGCGCGCGACAACGACTCCCCCCCCACCCCTAAAGCAAGTCGAAATTACCATCCGAATGGATGGGGCGCATTCCAGGAACAGCACCTAACTTCAAAATGGCGTTCGCAAAATGTTCACGCGATAAGAAATGGAGTGCATGTGCACTTCTTCAGAAGTGTTCGCGCTCTCGTTTGTGGCACTGCGCATCCCAACGATGGCTCACTAATACAAGAAACTCAATCGCGACGCAATGACACCACGAGAAGCATGGCATGGAAGCGTCTCCGACGATGAGTCAATGTAAGAACCCTGCTCTAAGCGACAAACGCCGATCTCGGATGGCTCACTGTTATGTAATACGACCTCGTATTACGTAGCCTTGGAATACAGATTTCAAAGGCCATGCGCTTGCTGGCGGAACCATGAAAATTGCCATGGGTGTCTTATGCGAAGTTTAAGGTGCGATCATTATGTTGGAAAAACGATGAAAATTTGATGACAAAGTTCAAGATCAGGCGCTTTCAAATCAGGCTGGTAAGAGGACCGTGGGATGGTCGGTTGTACATCACAAACGGTTTGTAGCGAAGCAAACACAGACACAAAAACAGACAGGAGACGACATACGTACTCGTAGTTGGTAGCTCGCACTGGTATGTCGCCTGCCGTCTTCTTTTGTCTTTCTTTGTGTATGTGTTACCTGCACTACAAACCATATCTGCTAAGTAGGACTGCACGAAAATCGTGCAGGACACTGCTGCATGGACGGGGTGCATGACCAGTGTGCGGAGTGGTAGGTGCCAAGGGGGCAGGCGCTTTCCCGGAATGGCATGGAAATGTGAAATTATCAGAGAAATCAGAGGGGTCATTTGCACGGGTTGGAGCGCTTCCTCGGAATTTCACGGTATTGTTTCAATATGAAATTGCTGAATATTCTAAAAAATTTTCTTTTTTTGCAGTGGAAGTATTGTTTATAAAAATGAAGCTGGCGTACTATAAATAGTGGGCTGATGTACACACATTTCCTCTCTCGAATTTTCTGCAGCATTATATTCCCAAACGAGATCACACGTAGAGCTTTACTCACGTTTCGAAATTCGAGAGAATTCTTATTGTGAATAATTTTTATTGTAGCTTGCACATTTAGCCGTTCACGATAAAGTGTGATCCTTTACTGTTTCTAGCACGTCTGAGGTCCCGCCTGGGTGAGTCTCGGGGCCCTTGCTGTTTTCAACGCGCACTGATGACACCGTGAGGATCACGTAATCGAACACAAACCTTTTTGGCATGTCATTGCTTTATATGCAAAGAAATGAAAAATTAGCAAGACCACCTATCTACAAACAGACAACATAACCTAATGTACGCCTGGTGTGACCAATGGCGAATATCTGTCAACACTGTTTGGTGTCACTAATGGCAGCAAGGAGACATAATGCGTCACAATTAATTTACTTGCCTGATTACATTGCCCTTAAAAAAGTCTATCAAGGCAAGTAATACAAACCAGAACAAGTGAAACAAACAGGTTGGAAACATCACTTCAGCAGGCACTAGTGAGCTATTCTTCATTAAAAGGTCCCTGGGGTCTATCGTTTGTTTTATGTAACTCCTATGTTATAATACCTTTGTGCAGCTAGCATTAGATTGCACTGACGCAGTATGGTTCCCCCCGCTCAAGCAGTAACACATCTGAAGCTAAAGGGAATCATATGTAGATGTGGAAGCAGCGGGCGCTAACGCTTACACTGGCGGCGGCGTTGACTCTGGCGCTCATCGCAGCGTTGCGCAGGAGAGAAAACTGGGGGAGGCGCAAAGCAGGCAGTGATGGAGCAGTGTTTCCTACTGGAACATGCCAATAGCTGCTAATGGGCACTGAGAGACAGAAGACTCCGACTGGACACAGAGACCCGCACTCCGCTTTGAGTTAACGCGCACGCTGCGAATTTTTATTGTTCAACAACGCACAGGGAGAAATCTCCCACCGGCACCACCTTGGAGGTCAAGATCCATTGCCATATATACGGGGTGGCCAGTGAACGGTTGTGCAGCGCGAGCAGTCGGTTTTTTCATCCAAGAAACTCGCTAGCAGACGCTGCCGGCGTCGGCGTCGCGAGGCGAGAGAGGGGGGAGCGTAGGAGAGGAGAGAGAGGGGGGTGACACGCATGCGCAGTGGGAGTGTGAACGCCGTGGGCAGGGATCCGTAGAGGAGAGAGGGGGGAGCCTAGGAGAGGAGAGAGAGGGGGACGCGCATGCGCAGTGGGGAGTGTAGACGCCGCGGGCAGGGATTCCTAGAGGAGAGAGGGGGAGTACGTGTAAGAGGGGAGAGAGGAGAGGAGGCGCATGCGCAGTGAGGGTGAGGCTGCCGTGGGGAGGGATGCCTAGAGGAGAGAGAGGGGGAGAGGAGGTTTTTTATGTTTATTTTTTTTAAAGGGTTCGCGCATGCGCAGTAAGGGTGGGCACGCGGCACACCACCACCACCACCGGATTAAGCTTCGCCATAAGATGCTTCGCATCTAAAAACTTTCTTTTTATGTTGGCCTAATGCCTTATCTACATTGAATAAATCTATGTTATTATAGCACAGAAAAATATAAATTCACGGTCCATCTCTCTGCCTCTTAAGGCAGAATGACCTTATTTTTTCCCCATTCTTTATTTTTGCCCTTTTTCTCTATTTTCTGCCACCAATACTCTAACCATCTCTTATTTATTTCTATCGCGGA
>JALIZH010010893.1:0-62472 GCA_030522465.1 Rhipicephalus appendiculatus | reverse complement strand
GCAAGCGAAGTTATGGGCGCTGCGATTGAAGCGCGACTAGGTTTGGAGGGAACGCGCGCTAATACTGAAAAACACAATAAAAGAAAGCTTTATTCAACTGCTAAGGAATCTTTTCTTTTACAAATTATACTCATTTCCCGAACCGTATTGTATAGGTGTAATGTGCGAAGAACTTATGATACGGTTTAATTATTACGAGAAACATTTTGAGCAAGTTCTGAAGAGAGGCGCACGCCATTATTATTCAGTGCAGCCCTTGCGGTGCATGGAAAGGAGCGCTCTAAAGTTCGTCTGCGACGACATGCCCCCTCACGTGTTTTGGCGTTCCTAATTTGCATACGTTCTGTCGATTATTATGGTGAGAAATAATATTTTTTTGTGCGCGGACTTGCGTCGTCGAGCGTGTTGAGTGCGATGTTCAACGGGACGATGCGCATAAAATTTAACGCCTAAGGCTTGCCTCGGCACCCGCGGAAACGATGTGCTGTGCAAGGATGTTATGGGAACAGGCGTACGCCTGCTGACCCATGTCTGCTAGATAAAACATCGGGGCAACGGCTCGGAGACGTGTGCTCGTTTGATTTTCATGAGTCAGTATTCCTGCGACCCGGTTTTCTTCGTGAACATGCAGTGCCTACTATTATTCCAGTTATAAGCAGATGGCTGTTATCTATCACGCAACTATTCGCATTCTTTTTTTTCTTCGAACGCGCGGCTTTTCAGTGCGATCACGCGCGCGTCGCGCCCTCCCACGTCGCGCGCGTAACCCCAGAGCGCCCCATGGTCAAATCAACCAATGGCGTGATACTCCGGCCTATGACGCAAAAAATTTTAAGTTGACAGCATTATTTGTCGAAAGAAGAGAAAGCGATTTTTATCTGACTTTGAGAATATATTGTAAATTCCAGGCCGCGTGCTGCGCTATAATATTTGGCTAGCGTGTTCTAGCGAGCCTCGACTACCAAGCGGCCGCGTTTTCTGACCATGCTCAAAAACTGTTGCAGGTCTCCTTTAAGGCAAAGCATAGTGTCCGTAGTGTCCACGCACTTTTCCACTTATTACCACACTTGTTGATCATCAGTGTAATTATGTTGCTTTATTGCATGCTCTTATAAAGAGGTAACAAGAAAAAGTGATTCATTTATTTTCTAAAATTGCTCTACTTCCATGTAACCACTCGCTACATTACACCAGTGTGCACAGAAAAAATTTTGTGTTACCAGTGTGTCACTTTTTTATGTTTAGTTATATCGTGCCTATCCCTTGAATATATCGTTATATGACCAACCAAATACAATGTCTCTGTCTGACGTCCGGAAGATCATTATTCAGCAAACTACGCTGGCGTAATGTCAAACGATATGATGCTATCATATACTTTACCAACCTGTGTTATTGTTTTACAACAGCTTACCTTACGCTTTCCAATTACGAGACGTGTTTCTTTTTTTTTTTTGTCAATCTCTCTCTCTCTCTCACACACTTTTTTTGGTAAGTACAGCGGTGTTGTGCGTTTTTTTTTTTTTTGGTCCCGATGTTTTTGCCGGGTGCCTGCTGCTGACTTGTAAGGTTCGCGAAACCCGTCATGCGGTGCAGCATTCGCTACTTTTTCTCGCCATCCCCAACTTTTTTGTATGTACAATCTGATATATATATGGGGGGGGGGGGGGGGGGGGAGGGAGTTCGTCGCAGCGCCCCCCGCCACATGTACCTTCCGGACAGTTTGGCGATTCTTTCATCTCGCCGCTTTCCGCGGCCAGCCTGAGCGCCGTCCACTTTTCCTGACGTACAACCAATCGCCCTGCCGGCAGCGCCGCGTGGTGCGGCGGATTCCAGCCACCATGAGAACCGTATATCAAGAGAGTCTGGCGAATGGGCGGGACAGTGACGTCGCGGCGCGGCGATGACGCCGGCCACGTCACCGCCACGCCTCCACTTTGGCGCCCTCCGCCATATTTACGCTATCTGCGCGAGGGCTGCCCAGCCTAGCGTGCTTACGCGCTGTTCGTGCATAAACTAGCGCCGCTAAACAAATGGTAAAGTCGAGATAGGGCAGGGACGATGTAATTCAACTTTAATGAAAAGTATGAACAGGATTCGATGTACGATAACATTCAATTAATAGAAATGCTGACTCATAAAGCTGTGTACGCGGACTCCCAGCCGACTACGTTCTGATTCGAGCTTGCGGCGCTTTTTAACGTGATTAAATAGCTCGTTTCGCTGAAATTCCGGTGTAGGCGGCGGTGTCACAGTCGGCGGCTTTAGTTGTGAACGAATAAGCAGCGTTGGCAGTGAGCGAGAATTCGAGGTAGAAGCAATAAAGGCAGGAGCCCTGTATTTTCCTGTGTTTTCAGACTCCCCCTTCCTGCCGTCCCGCTCCCGATGTAAGAAAACACGGTTTGAGTTTCGTCAGACCAGCTTTGCTGCGTTAAGCAACGTCATCTCTCGGGACCCTACCTTCAACCAGTAAATTACGTTCTGCATTCAGCCTTCCCATGATAACTCTGCGCTGACTCGGAGAACATTGGCGAGAAAGAACCTATCAACGCCTAAATATCAGGCTGTCGCCTTTATAAACCCCTTTCTGACCATTTGCCGCCTGTATGGCTGGGGTGCTGTCGCCACTGCTCTTATAAATAAGGCTTCTATTGTAGAGTTTACAGCGCGGGGAGGCTGTGCTTACGTGAACAACGCGAAAAAAAATGAAAAAAAGGGCGAGAATTTAACCAGCTGCTAGATGCTGCGGCGATGCGCGAGCAGCTTGCTGTGACGCGAAGGCGCTGCTGTGACCTTTCGCTTGAACTCTCGATCTTTGGTTTCCATCTCATGCGTGTGTTTCTTCGAATTTGATAGAAGTGCATACGCTCTGAACGTTGCAATGCCCAGGTGCGTTGCCGTTTACTTGAGAAATGCCTTCATGACGTCGGAGCACGTGAGTTATCGATTGCTTTACTGGTAAAAACATCGCGCGAAGTGCAGCGCACAACTTCACTCTCCTCACGGTGTAGCATGAGATTCGCGCGTCTACGTGACAGAGAAGCCAGCCGTAATTTATTCCGCTGTGAGCTTTTCCCGGAGGCGTAAACATCGCATAGACGTTCTGCCGATCAGCGCCGTGGTCCCTTGTTCTTTCTTGTCCCGTCTTTTTAGCGCTGTTTTTCACTCGTGCCGGTGCCCAGCTCGACGAATTTTTTGGATTACTTGAGCCGCAAAGCGCTTTCCTTTTCGGTCGTTTGCCAAGAACGAATGGTAAGTACAAAGAGGAAAATAACCACACATGCCTACTAGAACCTGTACTGTGTGTTTTGCGCGCTTTGTTTTAGAAAGTCATACTAGGGACAATATGGGCCAGCGAAGGAGTGAAAGCAAAATGTTCAACAATTTCTTGCTGTTTGCCCCGTTCTGTGATACGAAAACAGCTCCCTCGTTTGACAGTGAAGTTTCGAGAAGCTGTGTCATCAGCAGGCGTAAACTAACAATGACGTAAGCACGGGTTATATTGGCTTATGCTCGCGCTCTCCGAAGCAGTCCTTTGTGCTTTCGTTTGTATGCTAGTTCCTCTGGTTATTGCAAGTGTCGTGAAGCCCGCTGCGGTGGTACAGTTATTACGGTGCTCAGATGCCCACGCGAAACAGCAGAACTCGTAATGGAATCCCGGCCACGGCGTCCGCATTTGCGGTGGAGGCGATAATGCGCGTGGCCCGTGTACTTAAATTTAGGTGCACGTTAAAAAAAAACGCCCCCCACCTCCCCGAAGGGAATCGCGAGGAAATGCGAATGTATTTCGCGCGCGCTTCACTCCATTTATATATACGTGCGAGCGAGCCGACGGAAGAGTGGGGCGCAGGGAGGAGAGAGAGCGAACGGCGAGAGAAGAAGCGGCGAAGCACTGCACCTACCCTCCCCTATACTCTCTCCACACACGCGGGAGCTCCGCCGAGCGCCCGCGATGCGAGCGCCCTCACACACCAGAGCGCGCTCCTCTCCACTCACTCTCCGCTACTCCGCCCGCACCACCTGCTCCGGTTGCTAGGGGCGAGGATAAGCGGGCGCGCCCGTAGCTGTTGCTATGGGAGAGGGAGTAAGCGGACACCGACGGACGCCTGACATATGCCCTGACTAAGAAATGCATTCGCATTTAAAACCACGCGGGCGATATTTCCGGAGCCCTCCGTTACGGCGTCTCTCATAATCATATCGTGGTTTCGGGACGCTAAACCCCACCAATTATTATTATTATTCTCAATCCCCTGCCTAAGAGAGTCGTACAAACTGGCTTCCCTTCGAAACGGAAGTACTTTTTCTGTGGTGACGATGTAAGTACCATGCACGTCGGAAACTAAAGGTTGGTCGTTCCTACCTAAACCTTGACCTTTGACTAAGCAGTGATATGAGAAGTTTGCAAGGACGTTCAAGTTTTAGATTTGAAAACAGCGAAACGAACACCGAACACCAACCATATCAAATACTAGGAACGTGCTTCACGTCACGAAAATGAGCAAAGATGGTTGTTAGAACGTGTACGCTAATTCTCTCTGGGTCGGACACTGATTGCAGTGGGCTGACATTGTATTTATTCTTCGGCTGTAACATACTATATTTATACAAACTTCGACAGTTAGGTTACCGCATCGATGCATGGCTGGCATCATCAAGTGTTCAACCTTGCAGAGTTCCCTTGTTGGGCCCCGGTGGTCCGTGGCCACCATCGCCGCCGAACTTCCAAGGCTTATATGGCAAACGTTTACGCCCACTTACTGATCGCTCCCTGAAACAGCGGCCCAGTGACAAAGTGTTAACTCTCTCTCCATGCAACACAAGCAGTCATTTCCGAAACATGTAGTCATACGTAGTCTACGTGAAACTAAGCCAGTGCGAGCGATGTCAACATTTCTCGTTTCAAAATGCCTCAGAGAAACCACTGAAATTGGTTATTAATGCAACGAAAATGGGAAGTGGCGACCCAGGAACGGTGCGAATAGACTTTGCAAATGTCAACATAATAGCGCTCAAGAACCTGTGTCGCAGAAAATGTAATGCCGGCGATGCCGGCGAGCGCAAAATTCCGATGCACGCAAAGGATTGGGTCGCTATGGGTTACCGCTGTGAACTCAAACGTACCACTATTCTGAAGAATTCTTCACACCATCGGTCATTTTGAGAAGACAGAGTGTCATGAACTTCATTTTAGCTACGAACCAAAACTCGTTCATTACATGTTACACGACAGTGTCAGTCGGTAAGCAATATTTTTTTTTCTTTCATACAGAACGGAATGAAGTCCCGCCTGTCGCCGAAGGCGCTAGTTTGCCTGTGCATTGGCGTTATTGCGGCATCGTTCTTTATTACGAATGCACCGAGGTTACATATTTGCATCGGCCAGCAATGCCACCAGAACGACTCGGTGCCGCTCCGAGGAGCTCAAGTCAGTGCTGTACACAGCACCTGGACTCCAGGCAGTGAAAGGTAAGTCCAGCGCCGAAACGTGAAGTATTATACTGTGCTTAGAGTACCACCAAGGAGGAGGTTCAATTCAATCACACGCCCTAAGAACGTCACAATATACTTGACGGCCAGTACCAGCAACTCACCTTTACTTTTGTGTAGTCATGTCCAGGAATTAGGATGGATGGATGGATGCTATGAGCGTCCCCTTTATAACGGGCGCTGACAGGTGTGCCACCAGACTCGATAAATGCTTTTTCGCCTTTCTTTTTAAGTTGGCCTAATGTCTTAATTGTCTATTTGGATTAAATCTATCTTAATATAGAAAAAAAAGATGCAAATTCATAGCCCAGTTCTCTGCCCTTTACGGCAGGATGCCCTTATTTTTCCCAGTATTTCTTTTTTGTCCCTTCTCACTAGTTTTCTGCCACCAATACTCTAACCGTCTCTTGCTTATTTCTATCGCGCGCGTGTTCAGCTTTCCATTGTCGTCCCTAAAACCCAAGGCTCTCGTGCCTAAGCGTACACCTGGGTGTATATCTCTACATTCATTCAGAACATGCTCCGTCGTCTCCTTATCTTACCGACAGCATATGCATTGTTCTTCTGCTTTACTAAATCTCGCTTTATAACTACGCGTTCTAAGGCAACCCGATCTCGCTTGAAACAGTAAAGTGCTTCTCCTTGAATTATCATAAAATGGCTCCCTCCTTATTTTCTTTTTTTTGTCCCTTTGGTAGTTATACTCAGAGCCGGTTTTTTCTCCATCGCTGCCATGCAGTTCATCCTCTCCGCCTCTCTGACTTTTCGTTTAACGCCCTTTGTTGCCATACCACTTGCACTGCCAACCGTATATTTACTAGTGAGCCTCCTAGTTTTTTTCTCCACTGTGTGTCAACGCTGTTCCTAGACAAATAACGGAACACCTTCTCTGCCCATCTACGCTCTTCCATATTCCTTAGCCTCTCTTCGAACCTTATTTTGCTCTGAGCTTCCCTCGCCTCAAAACTTGTCCACCCCATATCGCCCTTTACAGTCTCATTCGTAGTGTTCCCATGAGCGCCCAACGCAAGGCGTCCCACAGTCCTTTGATTTACATCCAGTCGTGATTTCACCTCTGACCTCATGCACACCACTGAGTTCCCCAAAGTCAGTCCCGGAACCCTTACACCGTTCCACAAACCTCGAAGCACCTCGTGCCTATGGTATCCCCACAATGCTCCATTATTGCAGCATTCATCTTTCCCTTTGCTGCCTAGGCTTTTTCCTGTAGCTCCACGTATCTATCACCCTCATTTACCCATACTCCGAGGTACCTGTATTCGCTTACCCTCGGTATTTCTTGGCCCTGTATTGACACCGCCTGATCAATGGGATCATTGAATTAGAGCTGTGCACGGGCCGTATTTCCGAGCCAGAGCCCGGCCCGGGCCCGCCAAATGCATTGAAGGCCCACCCGAGCCCGACGCTATAGAACTGCAAGCCCGCCCGGCCCGGCCCGACGTACAATAACTAAAGCCCGGGCCCGGCCCGGTGCGTCCCACATTTTTATGTAGGTTTGCTGCGGAGACAAGATATCGCTCTCCGATAATGTGGCATTTTATTCAAGATATCGAAGTGAAGCACACAGTCAACATATACACAAATTACAAGACGATGTGTCAAAATAACTGGCTGTCCAATGATTCGGGCTTCAGTGAAGTACGGCGTTCCTGCATCGCATCTTCCACCTCTGTGAAGTTCTGTTCACTGCGCGCACTGGTAGCCGGAATTGCCAATATCTTTTTTTGTCGGCATAGCGAGCTTGGGATATTCAGACTGCTGGTTCTTCCAGAAGTTTAGTACCTCAGATGGAGGACGAGGGAATGATGTACAGATAATCACAAAGCTCATCTTACGGGTTCAACGCTACGTGTAGGACCCCGCAGGGGCGTCTGCGCAAGCAGGCGTTTGGTGTGTGGCGACACCACGGACCCGAGCTAACGGGGGGGGGTTTCGACCTCCTCCCACGCCTAGCCGTGCGTGGCGTAGCCGTGTCCGGGGAAAAGGGGATCCTGGGGGGTTGAGCCGACGCCGGGTGTTTGGACCTTTAAGGCCCCCCGGCTGAGGCAACACACCCCTTTGGCCCCAGCTTCACGTAGACGGCACCCCTGGGCTGACCCACCCAGGGGAAATCGGCAGTCGCCTTTTCCTGTTCCCTTCTCTCCCCTTTCTCTTTCGTATATCTTTATACCTGTCCTGTCGTCTATTATCTTCCGGTCACTTCACTTCTTCCTGGCGGCGAGGGTTAACCCTGGGGAAATGATCTCTCTTGGTCAGGACCATAGGGTTATAGTAGCAATGTATGGCTAACGTCTGTATACGTTCCCGCGTTGGACTCCATGGTGGGTGGCCAGCATAGCTGCCGAACAATCATAATTTTCTATGGAAAAACGAACCCCCCCCTATTCCGCAGTGATCGGTCCCTGAAAAGGGGCCGCACCGAAGCAACTGAGCAATTTTTGACCAAAGAGAGTGAATACACAAAATTTTTCGTCGTAACGTCCCTGAGCGAGACTAAGATTCTTGACATGTCACCATTCCCGATCGCAAAAGCAATCCAAGGATGCATTGGAAGCAACTACAGTGCCAAAAAAAATGAATTCAGGAGACCTCTTAATAGAAGTAGAAAACAAGGAACAAAGTCGCAAAATCAGACAACTAGGGAAAATCGGACAACATGAAGTATCTGTAACAGCTCACAGATCCCTCAATAACACACGAGGAGTAATATCCGACAATGAACTGCTCAAGTGCACCGACGCTGAAATTGAGGAAGCTCTAGCGGATCAAGGCGTACTTGCCGCACGAGCAATCATCATCCGTAGAGAAAACAAGGAAATCCGGACAAAGAATGTGATATTAACCTTCTCAAGCACGACTCTTCCTACAGCAGTTAAGGCAGCGTACCTATACCTTCGGGTGAGGCCCTACATACCCAATCCTCGCAGGTGCTTCCGGTGCCAGAGATTTGGGCATGGGTCACAGTCATGTCGTGGCAATGCAACCTGCGTAAAATGTGGCCAGAACGAACATGAAGAAGAAGAGTGCACTAACACATTGAACTGTGTCAACTGCAAGGGACCCCATGCTGCGTATTCACGCTCCTGCCCTGAATGGAAGAAAGAAAAGGACATACTTACACTGAAAACAAAGGAGAACATACCGTACCAAGAAGCTCGCAAGCGTGTTGCGTTTGCACAAAAGGGTACCTACTCTCAAGCGGTGCAGAGGGGGGAAGGCACCGCCGATGGTTTCTGTAGGCACACAGGTCCAACTCCAGGACCTAGTGGCCGCAGTCCGTCCCCCAGACAAGAGCCCAAAAGAGGCACCAAGTGCCTCTCCTCACGGAGGTCTAAAAGCCTCGACCAGTGTTGGTGTCAGCCAACCCAATGTCGAGGTGAAACAGACCTCATTGACGGTGCCGAGCAGCCAGCCTCCTCTGAGGAGGCCAGCATCCTCGCAGGGCACCAGCAGTGATGAGCACCCTGGCGGTGCAGATTCCATGGACGTTTGTCCATCGGATAGTGAAAGCCTGCGAGACCCTGCTTCAATCAGCAGGACGACCCGGCAGCCAATCATTCCTCCCTGCAAAGGAGGGAAAGGGAGCCGAAACGTAGTTTTGGCCCCACAAAAAAAGAAGTAACCGAACAACACATAACAACCGTCGCGTTTTAGTTTCTGCATTAACACCTCAATGTAATACATCTCATACACATTTTCTTACACAATGGCGTACATCATTCATTGGAACTGTAGAGGCATGACACGCAACCTAAGCGACGTTAAGGACATCCTGACAAGCTTCTCTCCTGTAGCTCTATGTTTACAGGAAACCAATTTAGGACCGAAAAACACCAAAATTTTAAAAGGTTACACCGTCATACGCCGCGACCGTTTGCAAGGCAACCGGCTGTCGGGCGGGGTCGCCATCATAGTCCAAAGTGGCATAGCGACGAGAGAAGTAATCGTTAATAGTTCCATTGAAACAGCGGCTGTCACCATTTTATCGCATAAAACTATCACCGTGTGTTCAATGTACATTCCACCTCATACACCTTTTACGGCAAGAGAGCTAGAACTGATTGTGGAGCAGCTGCCTGAGCCCTTTTTAATAGCTGGAGATTTTAATGCGCACAATACTTTATGGGGAAGTGCTAAGACAGACAGTAGAGGGCAGGTAGTTGAAGATTTTATTCTAACTAACAATATATGTCTCTTAAACACTGGAGCACCTACGTACTGCTCTCCAAGCACAGGAGCCATGAGCTGTTTAGATTTGGCACTGTGCTCCAGCTCAATATTTGTTGATTTTACGTGGGAAATAATAAATAACCCTTATGGTAGCGACCATCTACCTGCTGTTGTAAAACTAACATCTCCACTTCCGACCATACACTCTCGACCACAACGCTGGAAGCTACATCAAGCTAACTGGCCTTTATTTACAGAGAAAGCCACTCTACAGGAGGAGTTTCTTGAGCACATAACCATAGATGAGATGAATGATAGGTTTACCTCGTGCATACTTTCAGCAGCAGAGCAAGCTATTCCCCAGTCTACGGGACTAGTGGGGAAAAAGCTCAAACCATGGTGGACCAGCGAGTGCACAATAGCAAAAAAACTACAAAACAAAGCGTGGTCCACGTTCCGCAGATACCCTACGTATGATAACCTCCTCGCTTTCAAGCAGCTTAAAGCAAAAGCACGATATATCCGTAGACAAGCAGAAAAATCGTCCTGGCAGAAATACATATCTACAATCAACAGCTCAACCACATCCAAAAAAATGTGGGACCAGGTTAGGAAGTTCAGCGGTGACTACTCCCCATACACGATACCTATACTTACAGGCCCAGGTACGCAAACATCCCTAGAGGAGCAAGCGGATATTCTAGGCGAACATTTTCACACCATATCCAGTTCTGCAAATTACACGCAATCTTTCCTGAAGTACAAACAGACAGCCGAAAAACAGAAATTACCGTTAACAGGAGGTTTAGATAAGCCTTATAACACACCATTAACACTCCATGAGTTAAACGCTGTGCTTTCAGCGGGAAAAAAGACAGCAGTTGGCCCGGACAGAATCCATTACACAATGCTCGCTCACCTATCGCAGGCTGCCGTACAAGCATTATTAAATTTCTTTAATATGATCTGGAAAACCGGCCGAATGCCCACTAAGTGGAAGATGGCAACCATAGTCCCATTTCTAAAAAACCGGAAAACCACCGACGTCACCGGGTAGCTATAGACCTATAGCACTTACAAGCTGCATGGCAAAATCATATGAGAGCATAATAAACATCAGGCTAACATACACCCTTGAAATAGAGAATCTACTAGACGATCACCAGTGTGGATATAGAAAAGGTCACTCAACAATCGATCATCTTATTCGCCTCGAACACACCATACGTGAAGCATTCTTACATAGACAACACTGTCTAGCAGTCTTTTTTGACCTGGAGAAAGCCTACGACACCACATGGAGATTTGGTATATTGAGAGACTTGGCGAATTTAGGAATACGCGGTAGAATGCTTAATTGCCTGTCGGATTTTCTATCGAACCGAAATTTTCAGGTACGGCTGGGCTCCACACTATCGCGTGTTTTCGTCCAAGAAAATGGTGTGCCGCAGGGTTGCATATTGTCACGTGGTCGTGACGTCGACCCAAGCAGCAGTCGTATGTTCAAGATCAAACTGTTTATTAGGCCGAACTTGTGGCCGGTAAACGGAAAGTCAGATTACAGCAATAAGCACTGGCACTGATAGCGGCGAACGGAGCGTCGACCGTCGATCAACTGGCAAACGGTGAAGCGCGTCGGCATTTATACGCGTGTCATCGAATATTCCAGTCTTATCACTGGTTGTCGCGAAAGCTCTGGAATAAGCTCGCGTGTTCGCGTCTTGCGCGCAATCTTAACACAACGATCTACAATAATCGCGAAGCTTCTAGAAAAGTGAGGCGCGGTTTGCGCTGAGCATTGCTTACAGTCTTTGTGGGCGTAAACCGAATACAGCACAAGTATAATACAAAACGCGCGTGGCAATGCCCCCCTCTGAAAAAGCATCGTCCCGATGCTTAAAACAGAACACGGGGGGGAGGGGGGGGGTTCATGCAACAATAAATAACAATAATAAAGCAAGAAAGTACAATAAACAATAAGCACAAGCACGAAAGTACAATAATAAAGCAAAAATTACAGTCTTCAGGTTCACTAACGCGCGTAATAGGGCTTGAGGCGCACGACGTGGACGACTTCAGGTCGCGCACGGCGCCGCTGAGAGTTCGTAATGCCGTCAGGGACAACCTCGTAGTCGAGTGCGCCGAGACGTCGAAGTACCCTGTAGGGTCCGAAGTATCGTCGAAGAAGCTTCTCGCTAAGTCCCCGTCGGCGAACTGGCGTCCAGACCCATACACGGTCACCGGGTTGGTATTCCATGTGGCGTCTTCGAAGGTTGTAGCGACGGCTGTCGGTCTTTTGCTGGCTCTGGATGCGCAGACGGGCGAGTTGTCTGGCTTCTTCGGCGCGCTGAAGGTACACGGTGACGTCGACGTTTTCCTCGTCGGAGACATTGGGCAACATGGCGTCGAGCGTCGTTGCCGGGGTCCTTCCGTAGACCAATCCATACGGCGTCATTTGCGTCGTTTCTTGTACCGCCGTGTTGTATGCAAAGGTTACATACGGAAGGATGGCATCCCACGTCTTGTGCTCGACGTCGACGTACATGGCCAGCATATCGGCGATGGTCTTATTTAGACGCTCGGTGAGGCCATTGGTCTGCGGGTGGTAGGCGGTGGTCCGGCGGTGGCTTGTTTGGCTGTACCTTAGGATCGCCTGAGTTAGGTCCGCGGTAAAGGCCGTACCTCTGTCGGTAATGAGGACCTCTGGGGCGCCATGACGCAGTACGATGTTCTCGACGAAGAACTTTGCTACCTCGGCTGCACTGCCCTTGGGCAGCGCCTTTGTCTCGGCGTAGCGGGTGAGGTAGTCCGTTGCTACGACGATCCATTTGTTTCCGGAATTCGACGTCGGGAACGGCCCCAGTAAGTCCATGCCGATTTGCTGGAACGGTCGGCGAGGTGGCTCGATGGGTTGCAGAAGTCCGGCTGGCCTAGTGGGTGGTGTCTTCCGTCGTTGACAATCTCGACAGGTCTTCACGTAGTGGGTGACGTCGGCAGCGAGGCGAGGCCAGTAGTACTTTTGTTGTATCCTCGCGAGCGTACGGGAAAATCCAAGGTGTCCAGCCGTCGGGTCGTCATGCAGAGCGTCCAGAACTTCGGGACGTAACGCTGAAGGTACTACGAGGAGGGAGTCGGCCCGGAGTGGCGAGAAGTTTTTCTTTAGGAGAATGCCGTTGCGCAAGAAAAACGACTCCAGTCCTCGTCTGAATACCTTTGGAGCCATGGTGGCCTTGCCCTTGAGGTATTCTATAAGGCCCTTGAGTTCCGGATCGGCTCGCTGTCGTTCGGCGAAGTCATCTGCGCTTATGGTTCCCAAGAAGCAGTCATCATTAAGGTCGTCCTGTGGCGGCGGGTCGACGGGGGCGCGAGACAAGCAGTCGGCGTCAGAATGCTTTCGTCCGGACTTGTAAACGACGGTAACGTCGAATTCTTGAAGTCTGAGACTCCATCTTGCGAGACGACCTGAAGGGTCTTTCAAGTTAGCTAGCCAACACAAGGCGTGGTGGTCGCTCACAACTTTGAAGGGCCTACCGTAGAGGTAGGGGCGAAACTTCGACGTAGCCCAGATGATGGCGAGGCACTCTTTTTCTGTTGTTGAATAGTTGGCCTCTGCCTTGGATAGCGACCGGCTAGCATAACTGATAACCCTTTCCAGTCCGTCCGTCTTCTGCACAAGGACGGCGCCGAGTCCCACGCTGCTTGCGTCGGTGTGCACTTCTGTTTCGCCGTGTTCGTCGAAATGCGCAAGTAACGGAGGCATTTGCAGGCGTCGTTTTAGTTCTTGAAATGCTTCCTCTTGCGGTGTTTCCCACTTGAACTCGACGTCGGTTCTGGTAAGGTTAGTGAGTGGCTCGGCGATGCGGGCAAAATTTTTGACGAACCGCCTGTAATAGGCGCACAGGCCGAGAAATCGACGGACGGCCTTCTTGTCGGCGGGTGGCGGGAATGTAGCGATGGCGGCTGTCTTTTGTGGATCGGGGCGTACTCCGGACTTGCTGATCACGTGACCCAAAAACAAGAGCTCCTCGTATGCGAAGCGGCACTTTTTCAGGCTTCAAAGTGAGGCCGGAGGTCTTGATTGCTTGAAGTACTGCGTTAAGTCGCCGGAGATGTTCGTCGAAGTTTGAAGCAAACACAATGACGTCGTCCAGGTACACGAGGCAAGTCTGCCACTTCAATCCTGCCAGTACGGTGTCCATAACCCGTTGGAAAGTCGCGGGTGCCGAGCAGAGACCAAAGGGCATGACCTTGAACTCGAAGAGGCCGTCTGGTGTTATAAACGCGGTCTTTTCTCGGTCTCTCTCGTCGACTTCAATTTGCCAATAGCCGGTCTTGAGGTCCATCGACGAAAAGTACCTCGCATTGTGGAGTCGATCGAGGGTGTCGTCTATCCGTGGGAGAGGGTACACGTCCTTCTTCGTTATTTTGTTCAGGCGGCGATAATCGACGCAGAAGCGTAGGGTTCCGTCCTTTTTCTTCACTAACACCACGGGTGACGCCCACGGACTCTTTGAAGGCTGGATGATGTCGTCGCGTAGCATTTCGTCGACTTGTTTCTTTATTGCCTCGCGTTCCCGCGTTGAAACTCTGTACGGGCTCTGACGTAGTGGCCTGGAACTTTCCTCTGTTATGATGCGGTGTTGTGCGACTGGGGTCTGTCGAACTCTGGACGACGACGAAAAGCAATCCTTGTATTGCAGGAGCAGGGTTTTGAGCTGTTCTTGTTTATGCGTCGGAAGGCTCGGATTGATGTCGAAAGTTAGTTGACGAGCTTGGTTCGTCGTAGCGTGTTCGGTAAACTCGGCGAGGGCGAAGGCGTCGCTGGTTTCCACGATGTCTTCGATGTAGGCGACCGTCGTGCCTTTGCTCACGTGCTTGTATTCGTTGCTGAAGTTCGTAAGCATCACTGTTGCTTTCCCTTCACGCAACTCGGCGATGCCTCGTGCGACGCAAATCTGACGGTTTACAAGCAGGTGTTGATCACCCTCGATGACGCCTTCGAAGTCTGCCGGTTTTTCAGTGCCGACGGAAATGATGACGCTGGAGAGAGGCGGAACGGTGACGTGCTCTTCTATCACGTTCAATGCATGGCTCCATGGCGTCGTCTGGGTAGGCAGCGCTTTTTCTGAGGTTAGTGTTATCGACTGAGACCTTAGGTCGATGACGGCGCCGTGTTTACTTAGGAAGTCCATCCCAAGTATTACTTCCCTGGAGCAGTGCTGTAGGATTAGAAAGCTGGCTGGATAGGTCCGGTTATTGATGGTGACTCTTGCTGTGCAAACACCGGCTGGCGTTATTAGATGACCCCCCAGCGGTACGGATTTCAGGGCCTTGCCAAGCAGTCTTCACTTTCTTCAGCTTCGTCGCGAAAGGCCCACTGACGACGGAATAGTCGGCTCCAGTGTCGACGAGAGCGGTGACGTTGTGACCGTCGAATATTACGTCGAGGTCGCTGGTTCGTCGTCGTCCGTTGCGGTTGGGTCGCGGCGTCGGATCACGGCTACGTCGATTTGTTGCGCTGCTTCCTTGTTGCATCGTCACGTCTTCGTCGGTCCGCGACGTTTCGTCGGCAGGGCTTCGTCTGCTTGGCGTCATGTTCTGGTTTCCTCGCGTTGTCGTCGTCGGCGGCCGCGGAGGATCTTCGGCATTTCGTCGTACAGCAACCGCACCTCCATCGGTTGCTGCCCTTAGTTTCCCGGATACGGGCTAGGCGACCGGCCCCGG
This sequence comes from Rhipicephalus appendiculatus, assembly GCA_030522465.1. Classification (NCBI taxonomy): domain Eukaryota; kingdom Metazoa; phylum Arthropoda; class Arachnida; order Ixodida; family Ixodidae; genus Rhipicephalus; species Rhipicephalus appendiculatus. The sequence goes on along the minus strand of JALIZH010010893.1, from coordinate 47,067 downwards.
TTTGGGCCAGTGTACTGCCGGCGGTGCGGTGACATGTAGCGGCCGGGTGACGGCGAGCGGGAAGGTCGTCGTTCTTGCCACTGTGTGCCGGAGAGGTAGTCGTCGATGTCGCGAGGCCGTTCTCCTGGCTGCGGACGCGGCGCGTTGACGGCGAATCCGCGTAGCCCCATCTGTCGGTACTGGCATCGGCGGTACGTGTGGCCGGCTTCTCCGCAATGGTAGCAGAGTGGACGGTGGTCGGGGGCTCGCCAGATGTCGGTCTTCCTCGGCGTGTACCGCTGGCCTGCAGGCGGGCGAGATGGCGATGGTGGTGGTGGTGGCGTCTGGCGACGGTAGTGCTGCTGTGCGGCGTCCTGACGGGGGCGTTGAGAGGGTGCGTAGCGTCGGGCTGCAGCAGCGTAACTCAAGGCCTGCGGCTGGGGCTGCGTTTGTTCGGGAATTCCCAACGCTTGCTGGACTTCGTCACGAATAATGTCGGCGATCGAGTCCACTTGCGGCTGGGTCGAGGGTAAGAGCTTGCGCAGTTCCTCTCGAACGATCGCTCGGATCGTTTCGCGTAGGTCGTCGGCTTTCAGCGCTTGAACATCCGCGTAGCTCGTCGTAGGCAGGCGGCGGTTGTATTGCCTGTTGCGGAGTTCCAGCGCTTTCTCGATGGTAGTGGCCTCGAAACGAATTCCGAGACCGTCTTCGGGGGGTTGCGCACAAGTCCGGCGAAAAGTTCTTCCTTTACTCCTCTCATGAGGAACCGAACCTTTTTTCCTCGGGCATGTCAGCGTCGGTGTGCCGGAAAAGCCGCGTCATCTCCTCAGTAAAGATCGTGACGCTCTCATTCGGGAGCTGCACTCGTGTGTCCAGTAAGGCGGCGGCCCTTTCCCTTCGGAGGACGCTCGCGAACGTCTCCAAGAAAGCGCCACGAAAGAGGTCCCACGTTCGAAGCATGGACTCCCGGTTCTCGAACCACGTCCTCGCGGCGTCTTCGAGGTAGAAGTAGGCGCGTCGCAGTTTTTCGTCCGAGTCCCAGTTGTTCATAGTCGCGACGCGTTCGTACGTCTCCAGCCAGGTCTCGGGGTCCTCACTTGGCGATCCATGGAAAGTCGGTGGCTCTCTCGGTGGCTGGATCACGATCGTTGCTGGGGACACAGCGGCTGTCATTGTCCCTGTCGTCTTCGTCACCGTGGCCTTTGGCTTGTCCGGTAGGAGTCCGTGCTGCGGGGGGGAGTCCTTTCAGCCTGCGGCTGGCCCGACTGTCACTGATGGTGTCGGTGTCTTCTTCGCGACGTGGGCTGGGTTCACGGCTTGAGGGGGGGCGTTCGGTACATGGGCCGTGAAGCACCTCCACCAGATGTCACGTGGTCGTGACGTCGACCCAAGCAGCAGTCGTATGTTCAAGATCAAACTGTTTATTAGGCCGAACTTGTGGCCGGTAAACGGAAAGTCAGATTACAGCAATAAGCACTGGCACTGATAGCGGCGAACGGAGCGTCGACCGTCGATCAACTGGCAAACGGTGAAGCGCGTCGGCATTTATACGCGTGTCATCGAATATTCCAGTCTTATCACTGGTTGTCGCGAAAGCTCTGGAATAAGCTCGCGTGTTCGCGTCTTGCGCGCAATCTTAACACAACGATCTACAATAATCGCGAAGCTTCTAGAAAAGTGAGGCGCGGTTTGCGCTGAGCATTGCTTACAGTCTTTGTGGGCGTAAACCGAATACAGCACAAGTATAATACAAAACGCGCGTGGCAATATTAAGCACCACACTCTTCGTAGTCAAAATGAATTCCATAAATACAGTAATCCCACCCGTCATTATGCATTCACTATGCGTGGACGATCTTCAAATAGCATGTCGGGCTTCAACTATATCCACATGTGAAAGGCAGCTCCAACTCACCATCAACAAACTAACCAAATGGGCAGATCAAAATGGCTTTCGCTTTTCGACTCAGAAAACCGTTACCGTTCTATTTTCGCAAAAGCGGGGCTTGTATCCCGATCCTGGTCTTAAAATTAACAATAGCATACTGCCGCTGAAACAAGAACACCAATTTCTGGGCCTCGTCTTTGACAGCAAATTAAACTTCATTGCTCATATGAACAACATAAAAAAGAAGGCAAACAAGGCGCTTAACATCCTAAAAATGCTATCATGGAAACACTGGGGTGCTGATCGAATTTGCATTTTACGCATATACCGGTCAATTGTGCTGAGCATACTTGACTACGGCAGCGTGGTTTACGGATCAGCAAGGAAATCTTACCTGAAACGTCTTGATCCAATACATAATCACGGATTGCGCTTGGCAACTGGGGCATACAGAACATCACCCGTCGAGAGTTTGTATGCTGAGAGCAACGAGCCTTGCCTGGAACATAGAAGAGCGCTGCTTACAGTATCGTATGTACTAAGAACCCGATCGAAACCTTGTCACATATGCCACACCATTGTTTCTCACACCAGTACAAGAACACAGTAAAACAACCGACCGCACACGATAAGACCACTTCTCCTGCGCTTTGAAGAAATATGTCTGGAATATAAGGTACCAAATCAGGCGCTCAACGTTGCCCAAACACCGCGACGACTGGCTCCATGGTTGGACTTCACACATTTCACTGATTTTGCCCTGACTCATTTAAGGAAAAAGGAAACTCCACGGGAGCACATTATACAGGATTTCCTAGTGGTTCAAGAAAAATATAACAAACATTATGAATACTACACTGACGGTTCAAAAACACAAGAACATACAGGAAGTGCTGTTACATCAAAAGACTCAGAATCCTGCATCAGACTGCCGCAATTTGTATCTGTTTTTACAGCGGAAGTATATGCTCTTTTTATTGCTCTAGAAGACATTTTATCTAAAAACCATCAAAAAGCAGTTATATACACCGACTCCCTCAGCGCATTAAAGGCCCTACATACTAGGTCGGAAAGCGAACCGATGCTTGGGAACATCCTACACATGCTGGAAATAGCTGAGAAAAATGGCAAGACAATCCGTCTAGTATGGGTGCCGAGCCACGTTGGCATCTCAGGAAACGAGAAGGCAGACAGGGTAGCAGCAATGGCAAGTCATCATAACGTAGCAGAAATAAAGGTACCATTCAGAGATTGTTTTAATAGATGCCGGACAGCCTTTAGGGCAAAATGGCAAGAAGAATGGCGGTGTAAAGGGCTTAACAAGCTTCAAACTATCAAGCCTATTTTACAGGAATGGAAATCATGCTATCACCAAAAGCGCTTCATCGAAGTAACACTATGTCGCCTGCGGATAGGTCATACTCACCTAACTCACAACTTTTTTACTGCGAGGAGAAGATCAGCCACAATGCGAACATTGCAAGGAACCTCTGACTTCAATCATGTTTTAATAACATGTTCACTTTTCGAAAAAAAGAAGACACGATTATTTTAATGAATTCTACAAATCACAAACACCTCTACACCCAATGTTAATCCTTTCAGAAAATGCAATCATCCCCATAGAGGACGTTTTTCGGTTTCTAGAGGCCACAGGTTTTTTTACACAAACTGTAAACAAAATTTTGGTTTTACACTTCATTTTACCATCTCATTGAAAATCACCTAGTGTCTGGCGCATCATAGCCATTGCTGCTTTTGCGCCATAAAACCCAACATAACTAACTAACTAAGCTACGTGTAGGAAAAATATTCCTGCACAGCGTCTATATTTTGGGCTTCATACGGACTTTGCAACTGGCCCGGCCGGCCCGATAAAAAAACTAAGTGGCCCGAGCCCGGCCCGAGCCCGAAATGAGAAGACGTCGGCGTACCCAAGCTCGGCCCGCGGGCCGGGCTGGGCTCGGGCTTTCGGGCTACCCGGAGCCCGTGCACACCTCTACATTGGATACCATCAGTCCACATTTTGTTACACTAAATCCTAGTCCAAGAGCTTCGCCTACCCTTCCGCATATATCCGCCAGCCGCGGTATATCATCTCGACTGTCCGCAAATAAGACAGTATCGTCCGCATAAAATAAACCTGGAAGCTTCTGCTCAATCATCACGCCGCCTTATTTGCGTTAAAGGTTAAAACCAATGTTGCTACCTTCTAACGCTTTTTCCATCCTCACCATGTACAGCATGAATAACAGCGGGGACAACGGACACCCTTGTCTTAGCCCCTTGATAATATCAACGTTCTCTTTGCTACCTGTTCCTTCCCATTCTATGCAAACTGTATTGTCTCGGTATATCTCCCTCAAAAGCTGTACACAGTCGTCACCTATGCTCATTCCTTTCAATATATCCCTCAAAATTTCCTGATTAACATTGTCGTACGCCCCAGTGATGTCTAGAAAAGCCATGTACAAGGGCCTGTTTTCTATTTTAGATATTTCTATACACTGAGTGAGAACAAACAGGTTATCTTCTAACCGCCTGTCGACTCAAAATCCATTCTGAAGTTCTCCCAAAATATCGTTGTGTTCTGCCCACGTTTCTATTTTTATTTTTACTGCCTGCATCGCCAACCTGTATAGTACCGATGTAATGGTTAGCGGTCTGTACGAGCGAATGTTACCCTTTTCCCCTCGCCTTTATAGATTAGGTTCATTCGACTTTTTTGCCAACTGTCCGGTATTTGCCTGTCCTGTAAGCATTTTTCTACGGCTTTCAACAGCGCTTCCTTTGTGTTATGTCCTAGTTCGTTAATGAGGCTGGCGGGAACCCCATCTAAACCCGGTGGAGTGCGCTTTGGAATTGCCTATGTGTTGCAGAACTTTGCAGCGCCCCCTGGATTTCGTTTTAGTTGCGAATATATTCATTCACAAATTTTGAGGGCAACCTCCATGCAAGGCTATCTCCATTTACTCAATTTGAAAATGTGTGTATATCCCGAAACAAACACCTAAAATAAATTCGTACTACTCGTCTCACTAATCATAAAAATACTTCAAAGCACAGCTTTCCGACCAAGCCCCTTTGCTTGAAGGGCAACGTAAAAGGAGGCCGACTGCGTTTTCACTCATTACCCCAAGAATAAAGTTATTAGTTTGAACACCAGTAAACCGATTTGTCTCATGTTTTCCAACGTCTCATGATAGATGCCACTGACTGACGTGTTGCCTATGATCGGTTTTTCGCAGAGCTGTGTGTTGCTGAGTAAGTGTGCGTATCTAGCTTCCATTAGAAAAAGAAAATAAAAAAAATCACAGCATATCCGCGGAGTGAATGATGATGAGTGGGCGAAGCTCCGGAGGTACATCATCAAAGACGTGGTGGTTGGTTGCATGTGGTCAAACGATATGCATGTGAGACCATATCGGGATGCCATGTGTTGTATGGCATCGCGATCGTCATCAGCGTCATCGTTATGACGCATAGTGGGTACATTCCATGTGGTGGCATCGCGATCGTCATCAGCGTCATCGTTATGATGCTGATGTGTTGTATGGCACGCTGACGTGTTGTATGGCATCGCGATCGTCATCAGCAGGTGGCTAGTACTACAAACATGGGACGCACGACCCACGGGATAAGGAGCTTCGCCCCTAAAAAATTCCCCATCTCCCGCTAAAGGGAACCATGTGTGGATGCGAAGCAGTGGGGAGATAATTAGCTTGAGCGGGAGGAACGTCGCCGCCCTCATTTCACGGCAGTGGTCCGGTTGCTCATCGCGGCGCTGCGCAGGAGAGAGAATGAGGCGCGCGCGCTCCGTCATTTTCATACCGCGGAACTACCGTGGCGCCCCCAGCGGAGTAAGCAGCTGTCACACCACCTGTCGTTCGCGCCGCTCCGTATTGGCTTCCTAGAGGAAAGGACGGGGGGGGGGGGGGGGGGACCGTTGGAGAGGAGAGAGAGGGGACGTGCATGCGCTGTGGGGTTGTGGGACGCTCCGTAGAGTAGATGATTCCAAGAGGAGAGAGGGGGGAGAGGGCGCGCATGCGCTGTGGGACGCCGGAGCCGCTCCGTAGACTAGAGTATTCCTAGAGGAGAGAGGGGGGAGAGGACGCGCATGCGCCGCTCCGTAGAGTAGATGATTTCTAGAGTAGAGGAAGGGGGTGAGCGTAGGAGAGCACAGGGGAGGGGGACGCGTATGCGCTGTGGGACGCGGGGGCCGCTCCGTAGAGTAGACGATTCCTAGAGGAGAGAAAGGGGGGAGGGGACGCGCATGCGCTGTGGTGGTGTGGGACGCGGGATGGACTAAGCCCCCCTCCAAACACATGCAAGCAAGATTAAGGAATGGGGTCAACCTGGGCGACAGACACCACCTGCCTAGCCATTGCTAAGCAGCCTCTCTGTGCTCTTGGCCATGACTGATGACTGTGTTAGGGTTTACGGCCTTCATATTACTACAGGGTTCTGGTTCGCATAATGGGTGCTTCTCTACTTCATGACAGTGGCCGGACGCGGGACGCGGGAGGGACGGACAGAGCCCCGAGCATAAGATGCTTCGCATCTAAAAGCAAAGCCAGGATTTATGAAGCGGGTGCTGCATTCAAGGGCACTACGTCACCTTCTTGCGTGACCCTTTCGGCAGGTGAGCTATGCGCCACGGTCTCGTATGCGTAGTGAGGCGAATGGAAGGGAGAACTGAGAGGTCCATGGTTTAGGCTTATATGTTCAAAATAAGTCGACAGAGTGGAAAAACATGACTGGACTTCTGTGACGATCGCCTTCAGCTTCTGCAGATTGACATGTGCCGCAGAGTGGTGTGAACTTCATTGCTATGATTTGTTTATTAACATGTAGACCCTGTTGATTCGCCAGGCAAACATTGCCCACCATTACTGTTTGTTCATGAAGAGGAGACAGATATTCATTAAAATACGGAAAATACGCCAAGCTAATATGCAGGCTCCTACGTTTTACTTTGCAAGGGAAAGTAATCAGGTAAAGAAAAGCCCTAGTAACGGAAGGGTACCGTGGCGTAGCCAAGGGGGGGGGAGGGGTTGGGGGGTTCATACACCCCCCCTGAAATTTTTCAGTTTTGCTTGCGTATATATGCATGCACGCACACATACAAACTCACGCACGAACATACATAAAGTATGGTTGAACCCCCCCCCCCCCCTCCCCGAAAAAAAATTTCTGGCTACGCTACTGGAAGGGTAGGCAATGGAAAAAGTCATTGTGTTCGTAGATGAGATAAAGGTTGCGGTAGTGACGCAGGCTCATTTAGAGCTAATTGAGTTGAATGTCCAAGAGCAGCCCGAGAAGAAATCTGAAATGCTGACGTCGCTGTGAAGAAGGCGTAGGGACAAGCATTTTTTCCGAGATTTAGTGACACCTGGGATGCTGAGTGCCTTGTAATGTGAATAAAATGTGGTGTCATTTCTGTGCGCCTTCAAAATAAAAAAGACGCTCCTTATCACGCACTGCAGTTCAAACTGGAGAGTTAGGAATATGGTCTCGTGTTCAAGCCATGAACTCATTGGTGAATTCGCCGTCTAAGTGAAGTCGATCGTAGAGTGCCCCATCGTAGTTCACGATCGCGCAATCGTACTTTCCGTAAACTTTCTCGGCTTTCCGTAGGAGACTGTAACAAAAGAAAGGAGAGGAGACGATGTATACATGCAGGATTGACAAAAAGAATGTCACAGTTTCACCGCTAGGGTGAGGCAATGAATGCGATAGCAACAAACTGTAATGTTATACGAAGTGAGGCTGGCAGCTAACTCTTTTGGATCCCATCTCACGCAACTCTACAAAACTCTCGTTTAAGAGAATACGGCTGCTCCAGGGACACTCTTCGCACATTCTCTTCGCGGTGAGAGCGCTGCACGTAGAACGGCGCTCGTAAAATCAAAGGTCGCTCCGGGGACCCCCCACCCCAGCCCCCCTTACGTCTTTTCACGCTCGCGAAAGACGGGCGGGATGTTTCCTCTCAGCTTGAGCTTTCTACGGCCGGTCTAACAGGCGGGGAGATCTTATCGCATGCACCTCGGAGCGACGGAGATGGGCCGGCTCGTTTGATCTCCGCTTCAGCCGCGTTCGTCGCTCCCGTTCGCGCGCTATTACCCGCGGATAGAGCGTACGATGCGCTGGGGGGATCTTATCAATTAGGACTTTATACGCGACATGACGTTGGCCTTGCTAAGGATAGATTAACCTCGACATGTGACGTAAGCGACAAGGCCGGCACAAGAGCAACTTGTAGGGTTTTAGCACATCTTCAAGCATCTGTCTGCTGACAAATGAGTGCACTTTTCTCGCCTTCTTAGTGACGCGGATAGTTTGGCTAAAATTATCACGGCTCTCTAAAGCGTCATTCCCCGCAAATTATCCGAAAGTCATCCCGCACCTTAAGATGAAACTTGGCTGAAATAAATACGGTTTTATATGAACTATATTTTCGCGTGGTCGTGACGTTGACGAAGGCAGTAGTCGGCAGGTTCAAGACGAAACTTTTTATATGGCCGAACCTGCGCCCGGTAAACGACAAATCAAACTACAAGCGATAAATACTGTATACTGATGGCGGTGAACGGAGCGTCGGCCGTCGATAATCTGATCTGTGGCGAGATGTGTCTGCCTTTATATATGCGGCATCGAACATTCGAGCCTTATGGCTGGTGCTGGCGTAAGTTCTCGAATAAACTTGATTATTCGCGACCTATGCGTAATCTTAACACAATGATCTAAATCGCGAAGCTTCTCAAGCATTGCGGCGCGGTCTGCCCCAAGCATTGCTAACAGTCTTTGTGGGTGTAACCTGAACACATCAAAGTAAAGCACTAAACAGGCGTGGCATTATGGTGGCGAAATATCTTAATTGTAGTTTTTCTTTTTTTTGAAATGTATATTCGTTAAATTTTCTTAATTCGAGTTCTTGCCCCTTCCATATTTTTTTCTATTGCTTGCTCTCTGCGATTTGCATATCCGTCTAAAGTTTCACAGGAAGAGCAGGAAAAGACCTTGTCTCGTAAAAACAGGTTTACAGCGGGAGTTGCTGAAAAAATTCAGTGCTAGTTCGAGCCTCTCGTTCTCTCGATTCGTCTATGCGTTATATCTTTATTGCTCGTCATGAGAGTGTGCCTCCACATTTGTCATCCAACTTTCACAACGCGCATATAACAAACTCACTAAAAAAAAAACGGGATTTAATTCGCTATGTCGTACAATTCAATATAAAACGTTTAAAGAATCTACTGTATTTTCGATGCGAATTTTGTTGTGCAAGTTGGCTTCACAGCAGTGCATCACAATAATGCAAGGATTGCGGCTGACGGAAGTACGCGGTTATTTCCTTTTATTATTATTTTTTTTCGCCATTGCTAGTTGGGGGTGCAGGTTATATGCAGGCGTGGGTTGTAGGCGACAAAACGTGGTATCGACGTAAACAGCGACTCGGCATTTTCATACGCAGGTGTGCGTGCTCGTCGGGCGCCGGAAGCCCCTCGTCTGCCTTAATTGGCCCTAATGCTAGCTTTGTTTTACGTGCGGAGCACTTCAGGGGCCGGGTTGTCGTATGCTGTCGTCGTCACTTGGCGTAACGCTTTTTCTGTACTATATTTAGCGCGCGCTCGCGTCAAAGAGAAGTCGTTCTTCGAGCGCCTTGATGATGATCACTTATCATCATCAGCAAAAAAAAAAAAAAAAACAACTAGTGCGCTTGGCGTAACGCAGGCAAAACCACGTATCAAAATGGAAAAGAGGAAGCAAGCGCGAAATAGAAATAGACAGAAAGGGAGAAAACAGGAAGACAAATAGAACGAGCAAGGAAGAGGAAGAAATAGATAAACAAGGGGAAGAAATAAATATAAATACAGAAAGAAAAAACGGAAAAGCGGAAACGCCGGAAAAACGGAAACGCCGTCTATCCAATACGCACCCGAACTAAGACCTGCCAGAAATCATTTTTTCATCAGACAGCGCAAGACTGGAACGACCTTCCCGCCCACATCGCCACATCAACTAACTTTGTTCAATTTAAATCTGCTTTAAAGAGTCATTCATCGTCATTTTAAGTTTGTACTACTGCTGTTTTTCTTCGTTGCTGTTGTTGTTCCGCTTATATTTTTTTTTATATTTGTTATTTATTTTATCTTATTTCTTTCTTGTGCCCACCCCCTCATGTAAAGTCCTTCCTGGACCTTTGAGGTACGAATAAACGAATAAACGGAAAAGGAGAAAAAGACAAAGAGAGAGGAGGAAACAAAAAAAAAAAAAGGCCCCACCTCCCCGAAGGGAATCGTGAGGAAATGCGAATGCATTTCTTGCGCCGACACCGACTTCTGCCATCGCCTTGAGAGGCGCCCAGCCAGCGAACGGTCGAGAGTGAGGCGCGAGCGGACGGGAGAGTGGGGCGCAGGGAGGAGAGAGCGAACGGCGAGAGAAGGAGCGGCGAAGCACTGCACCTACCCTCTCCTATACTCTCTCGCACCACATGCTCCGGTTGCTAGGGGCGAGGATAAGCGCGCGCGCCCGCAGCTGTTGCTATGGGAGAGGGAGTGAGAGCGGAGAGATAACACCTGCCGGCGCGCGGACACCTCCTCAACCTATCCTCCTCCTCCGCGGACGCCGCCGGACATAGCCCGACTAAGAAATGCATTCGCATTTAAAAGAAAACCGAAGAGAAAAAAAGAAGGCCGCCCAGCTCCGCATTTCCTTCAGGCTTGGCACCCCTAGTGCGAAGCTGCCTTAATTTTTTCGTGTTCAGGGTGCTTCTTGGGATGCTCTGCGTGGCGGCGACGTCAGACCTCTTTTCTCTACGTTCGAATGTGTTGATTATCGCTAGCTTTTCGGAGGACAGCCAGGTTCTTCCGTTTTACGGCAGCCATTACGTTAACGAAGGGCGCTAGGAATCTAACGGCGACCCTGACCGCCGGCCGCGGCAAGGGATCATGGGAGAAAGGACGCGATGGCAAGCGGTAGTTGCTACTCGCGCTGTGTGGAGCCCCCCAATCACACCGCTCTCTCCGAAATACATACGGGAAAGTCCCCTTTCGGGAGAAAAAGCCAACGTCTGAGGGAAAGCCGACTTCTTGTGGCAGATCGCACAGCCCGATGTTTTTCAGTTTGAGCTTTTTGGTTGTATATGCATCAATTGCAAAATACTTGTATACACCTGAGTATACAGATGAGCCCGATGTTCGATATGTGTTACGGTTAGTTTTGTTCGATGTAGCCGTAAATGTTTGCATACACTGACGTTAAAATACTGTTTTTCTCTTTTTTTGAAAATTAGACTTCGCAATACATCCTAAACGAATGTATGTAAGTAGAATATGTCAGCGTACTCTGGTTTACATGATACGTTAAAATTAGCTCAGTTTAGCCAATTCATCTAGAACATCAATCCAGAAAAGCGGTTCTGCTGGAGATGTGTATAAACAACACGTATGCAAAAGCACTTGCTACTTTCTGTAAAGTTCTCCCATGCCGATTTCGTCTGACCGTTAGCGTGGGCCACTGACAAACGCGTTCTCCGCAAACTATGGAGCCCCGGAAGCATAATCATACGAAACGGTATACCGCGTTCTCTTTGTACAGATAAGACCTGTTGAGGTATTATCATTTTGCTAAGGCTAAGTAGGATACGTCGGTATCGCATCATGCCAACATGGGAGATTAAAGTCGCCTCGAATACTTACTCTGACATATATTTGTATATTTCATTGCAGCGAAACGATTACGACGGTGTTTGTCGTCTGCGGGACGCAGGCCGAGCTTGCACTGGTCGCTATCAAGTCCGCGATCGCTTACTCGACGTCACCACTGCGTCTCATTATCCTTGCTGACAAGCAAAACGAGGCGCAACTGAAGAAACAGGTACGTCGTAGAATCCGTTTCGTTGAACGTCGTGTAGTGCGTAGGTAAGAGTAAATATTCAATATGTGAGGAGCTTTTTTTCTAAATGGGCTAAATCCCAAAACCGAAACTAGCACAAAAAGGTCTCCGTTGACACGTAATATGCTCTCAACGTTCTCTAAAGCAGTAATAATAAGTTAATAATAACTCTTATTAATTTATTATTACTGCTTTAGAGGAACGTTGAGAGTATGTACGTGCCAACGGAGCCTTTTTTTGTGCTAGTTTCGGTATTGTGCTCCTCATGTGATCTTTGCCTCAGTACGGAGGCAAAGGAACTCCTTCACGCATCAAGGGCATTTGTTTCCGCTGCTTTCCCCAGTATCCAATGGACTATTATTGCTTAGCTGCTGTAACATTCTCAGCAAGAATTGCACGAAATAAAATCTAGTACTTGTTAAAACTTTCCGGATTTATACGGTGCTTACTTACACCGTAGCTCGTCGCAAAAACTCGTGAGGATATTTAACATTTACGTTTTGCAATATGCGATCGTGCAAAGTGACAAGGACGAGAAGGGAGGATACAACTCGTGCGTAGCGCACTTGTTGTGTCCTCCCTTCTCGTCCTTGTGTCACTTTGCGCTACATGTTTCCTAGTGTCTTACCAACAAGGCCGAATTTCTCCCCATGCGATCGTGGTTTGTCTCTCGTGTGCTGTAGTGGCACGCACCCACTATCGCTTACAGCGCCATGAACCCCTAACGGTGCGCTGTAAGCGATTGTGGGGGCGTGTGCAAAAGAGGTTGCTGCCTGGCAGTGTTGCCAGGTTTGGCTATTTACAGCCAAATTGGGCTACAGAAAAAAATTTTTGGCGTCGACTTGAGCGAGCCCCGCAGGGGCGTCTGCGCGAGCAGGCGTTTGATGTGTGGCGACACCACGGACCCGAGCTAACGGGGGGGTTCAAGCCCCTCTCCCACGCCTCGCCGTGTGTGGCTGAGCCGTGTCCGGGGAAAAAGGGGATCCTGGGGGGGGTTGAGCCGACGCCGGGTGTTTGGACCTTTAAGGCCTCCCGGCAGAGGCAACACACCCCTTTGGCCCCGGCTTCACGTAGACGGCACCCCTGGGCTGACCCACCCAGGGAAAATCGGCCGTCCCCTTTTCCTGTCTCTCTCTCCCCTCATCTTCGTCTTTCTCTCTCACTTTTTATCTTTCCTGTCGTCTTCTCTCTTCGGTTTACTTCCTAGTTTTTCCTGGCGGCGAGGGTTAACCCTGTGTAGTTATTCAACCTCGGATAGCTATATTAGGTTATAGCGGCGATGCATGGCTGGCGTCTCCAAGTGTTTCGATATTCAACCTTGTAGCGTCCCCTTGTTGGGCTCGGTGGTGGGTGGCCACCATCGCCGCCGAATTCTAATCAATTATATGGCGAACTCGTTTCCTCCGCTCCCTGATCGCCGCCAGAAAAGGTGGCGCACCGATGACTTTACTTTTGCCCTAACCAAAGAATGCTTTCCAAAATACCATGTTATACACAGCCAGCATGAAACGAAAACTGTCCGAACAGTCTCACCGTTCCTCGTGTCAAAATCTCTCACGGAGGCGATCGGCCCAGGTTACAAAGTAACAAAGATGGGAAGCGGCGATCTTCTTCTGGAAGTTCGTGACAAGCTCCAGTACGAGAAACTGTCAAAACTTGTAGCTTTTGGGGACATCCCAGTATCAGTGGGCCCACATAGATCAATGAACACAGTGCGCGGCGTCATCTCTGACGATGACCTTCTCGAACTAAGTGAAAGTGAACTCCTTGAAGGATGGCAAGACCAGAAGGTTGTCAAAGTACAAAGAATCACGATAAGGCGAAACGACAAACAAATCCCAACTAAGCACATAATTATTACATTTGGAACCAACAACCTCCCTGAATCGATCGAAACCGGCTACTGTAACCTTCGAGTGAGACCATATATAGCGAATCCACGTCGTTGCTTCAAGTGTCAGCGCTTTGGACATGGGTCGCAAAGCTGCAGAGGGCGTGCCACCTGCGCTAAATGTGCATCCAATGAACATCTGTCCGACGATTGCAACTCTGCCGCCCGTTGTGCGAACTGCGAAGGAGACCACCCCGCGTACTCCCGATCATGCCCCTCGTGGAAGAAAGAAAAAGAAATAATAGAACTGAAAGTAAAATTCAACTTGTCCTCTCAAGAGGCGCGCAAGCGTTATGCTCCACATAACCAGCCCTTTTCTTCCTTCGCAGATGTGACGCGCCGGGGCGCCGCGCCACGTCTTTTCGCGCCCGCGAGTGTCACACCGAGTGTGACCGCGGTCGCGCCACCAGCGCCCCCGGCTGGAGTACCCTGTGCTGCTCCGCCCCCCTTCCAAACAGGGCCAGCAGACTCCCGAGTCTGCCGGACCCCGAGGGCCACTGCGAAAGCAGTCAGGTCCGAAACCGCCGTGAACGTGCCTGCCGCGCAGGCACCATCCACCACCTCACAAGAGGTGATGGACACAAGTCAGCCTCCTCCGGCGACTGAGACGCCGAAGGACAGGCGCAGCTCTTTGGAGCGCGCCAAAAAAGAAAAACCCCGCATTACAGGGCCCCCGAAAGGCCCTGTAAGCTAAGGCAACACTTTTGTACACACAGCACCAAACTACATTAAAATGGAAACACAAATTCTACAGTGGAACGTCAGAGGACTGCTCAGAAACCTCGACGATGTTCAAGAACTTCTACACGAACACTCACAAAAAGTGTTGTGTGTACAAGAAACACACTTAAAATCCAAAAACACGAACTTTCTACGTAGTTACGTTATTTTCCGAAAGGACCGGGATGATGCTGTAGCGTCTTCTGGCGGTGCGGCCGTTATAGTTGATCAAGGAATAGCATGTAGACACTTACCACTCCAAACGTCCCTTGAGGCAGTGACTGTTCGAGCGGTTCTTTTGAATAAGCTCGTCACCATTTACTCTCTATACATACCCCCCACACCACGAGCTCCAAAAACATGAATTCCAGTCGTTAATAGATCAACTTCCAGAGCCTTATCTCATCCTTGGAGACTTGAATGCACACAGCAGTCTGTGGGGTGACCCTCGCTGTGATGCACGAGGCCGCCTCATTGAACATTTCCTTTTCTCTTCCGGTGCATGTCTCTTGAACAGGAAAGAGCCAACATATTACAGTCTTGCTAACAATACTTACTCATCCATAGATCTCAGTATTGCATCTCCATCGCTTCTACCCATACTCACATGGAAAGTCATCAATAATCCTTATGGAAGTGACCACTTTCCTGTAGTACTGAGCACACCAATATCGAATAAATGTCCTCCACAGGTTCCCAAATGGCACACGGATAAAGCCGATTGGGAACAGTTTCATAAAGTTACTCGCTTAAGTTGGACGGATATGTCTGGCTTAAGCATAGATGCAAGCCGTAGAGTACTTCACAGCTTTTCTGATAGATGCTGCAACTAAATGTATCCCACAAACAACTGGACTGCCCGGCAAGCGACGTGTCCCTTGGTGGAACAATGAATGTAGAAACGCCCGAAAAAAAGCAAAACAAGGCATGGAGGTTGCTTCGGAACTCACCGACAGCCGAGAATCTTGACACTTTTAAGAACATTAAGTCTCAAGGCAGAAGAACGCGCAGACAGGCTAGAAGGGAGAGCTGGCAAAAGTTTTTATGCGGAATCAATTCATATACACAAGAGGCGAGGGTCTGGAACATGGTTGGTAAAGTAGCAGGACGACAAGCACATTCACTTCCTTTAGTAACTACACAGGGCGACAGCTTGGAAGACCAGGCGACCTTCTTCGGCGCACATTTCGAACAGGTCTCCAGCTCATCGCACTACACTGCAACTTTCCAACAATACAAAACAAGAATCGAAAGGCAGAAACTAGAGCGCAAATCCACAAAACACGAGCCATACAATGAACCGTTCGTCTTAGCTGAGCTACAGGCATCACTAAACTGCTGCAATGATTCCGCCCCAGGCTCTGACCGTGTGGCATATGAAATGTTGAAACACCTGCCCTCTGAAACCAAAAAAGCCCTTCTTTCCCTGTATAATGCTGTATGGTTTTCCGGCGAGATCCCTTCAGCCTGGAAAGAAGCCATCGTTATCCCAATTCTAAAACAGGGCAAGGACCCGTCCTTAGTTTCAAGCTACAGGCCCATCGCCCTAACGAGTTGTATTTGCAAGGTTTTCGAAAAGATGATAAATAGGCGTCTGATACACTTCTTTGAAACAAACAACCTACTGGACCCGTACCAGTGCGGCTTTCGAGAACGTAGATCCACCACAGACCAGCTTGTCCGTATCGAGGCACAAATTCGTGACGCATTCGTCCATAAGCAATTTTTCCTTTCTGTGTTCCTCGATATGGAGAAGGCCTATGACACAACATGACGCTTTGGTATACTGAGAGACCTTTCACACTTCGGGGTACGGGGTAGAATGTTTGCCGTAATTGAAAGTTATTTGTCGAACCGGACATTCCGTCTTCGAGTAGGCAGTGTTTTGTCTCGAACATTTATCCAGGAAACAGGAGTGCCCCAAGGTGGTGTACTTCGTTGTACACTTTTTATCATCAAAATGGATACCTTGCATCTTTGCATCCCACGAAACATGTTTTATTGCACATATGTCGACGATGTGCAAGTCGGTTTTAAATCATGCAATCTTTCAATGTGTGAGCGGCAGGCCCAGCTAGGTCTAAACAAGGTCTCAAAATGGGCAGACGAGAATGGGTTCCGGTTTAATGCTCAAAAAAGCACCTGCGTCCTGTTCTTTCGCAAGAGAGGCCTCCATCCTGACCCAGAGATTGACCTGCATGGCCAACATCTCTCCGTGAAGATGGAGCACAAATTCTTAGGCCTAATCCTGGATAGCAAACTCACTTTTATATCACACATTAAGTATTTAAAAAAACAAATGCATAAAAACAATGAATGTTCTAAAAGTTTTGTCAAGAACTACGTGGGGCAGTGACAAGAAGTGCCTTCTCAATCTTTATAGAAGCCTCGTACGCACACGTCTAGATTACGGGGCTATGACATATCAGTCCGCAACACCAACAGCCTTAAAGATGCTTGATCCTATCCACCATCTAGGCATTCGCCTTTCCACGGGTGCCTTTCGCACCAGCCCCGTAGAAAGCCTGTACATCGAATCGAACGAGTGGTCGCTAAACATGCAGAGATGGTACATGTCTTTTGCATATTATCTCAAAGTGAACGCAGACAAAGAACACCCCACACACTCCACAATCAATGATCTGTCCAGCACTGCCCTATTTGACAACCGTCCGTCGCTGAGACAGCCCTATTCACTTCGTGTGAGGGGCCTCGCTGAGGAAATGGGTGTGCCACTTTTTGAACACCGTTTGGTACCTCCCGCTGCGAGTCTCCCGCCGTGGCAGTGGCAGATAATAGATTGCGATGTGTCTTTCACAGATGTTACAAAACACGCCCCTACTGCACACATACGTTCATACTTCTACGAACTGCAGCACAAATACACTTGTCCAGAATTCTACACCGATGCCTCCAAGTCTCACACTTCTGTGTCGTACGCAGCGGTCGGTCCGTCTTTTTCGGATGCCGGTCTTCTGGATTCTAATACGAGCATCTTCACAGCAGAAGCTTCTGCGATACTTGCGGCAGTTAAACACATCAAACAATTACAACTACAAAAGGCAATAATTTACACTGATTCTTTGAGCGTGGTAAAAGCTTTGAAAAGTCTAAAAAAGCACAAAAATCCTGTCCTTGTTTCCCTCTACTCGCTTTTATGCTCGCTCTACGCACACAAACAGCATGTCGTAGTCTGCTGGGTGCCAGGCCACAGGGAGATCCAAGGAAACGTGTTGGCGGACCAGTTAGCTGTCTCCGCCCACGAAAACGCTACAGCCAATACATCCGTATCTGTCCCTGCACTTGACCTCAAACCATTCCTTAAACGAAAACTCAGGGATCATTGGCAGCGGTTATGGGATCCGCAAACACACAATCAACTTCATCTAATCAAGCCACAGCTCGCGAATTGGCCGCCGGTATCGAAGTCACGTCACACAGAAGTAACACTCACCAGATTAAGAATAGGACATACACACAGCACACACTCATACCTCTTGTCCGGCGGTGACCCACCCCCCTGTGATAAATGTGGTGAACCACTCACTGTCCTCCATATACTTATTCAGTGCAGAGAATTAGATCTCATTAGAAAAAAACACTTCCCATTAGTCTACCGAGAACACATACCACTTCATCCATCGATGCTCATAGGTAGCGAACCGGTTTTTAAACATCAGTCATTATTTGCGTTTTTAAAAGAAGTTCATTCCTTTCACGTAATTTACCCAGGTAATCCGTAGCTCGACCTCTGAAAAGAGGTTGGTGCTGCGGTAAGTACTTTACAGAAAGCACCTGCCTCCGTGCCTTTGGCATCAAAGGCCTTAATGAGGCATCCGTGCTATTTCCCCGTCATCACTTGTAGATATCATGGTCACTTGCAACGCATTACGCACCACTGCCATAATTTTAAAATCTATACCCACCTTTTACGCTCCTATGTAGCGCGTGATTTTAGGCCTCTTTACAGCCATAATACACCTTATCATGGCTATCACTGGTCATCGCTAACACCACATAAAAGACATGGCGCTCTTTGGCCACCCATGGCCCTTGCGCCACTAAACCCCATTAATCATCATCATCATCGACTTGAGCGAGTTGTCTATGTGGCTATATTTGGGCTACTGAAAATTGGCGACTTGGCTTTGTTTGGGTTATAAGTGGCACCGTCATGATCAACGCTCCAGAGGTGACTCTCATCGAGCAGGAACAAATCTCCAAAGGCGCGTTTACATTTAGTGTTGAAGGGCCGAAAGCCGCATTTTCACCAAAAATCCGCTCATGTCGTCACGAGCCTAAGCGAGCGGAAAACTGTGCGACGAGCACCTTTGGACTATCACCGTTTTCGCCCCGGCGGCAGCGGCGGAACGCCTTTTCACCTCTCCAGGAGCCGTACTTTCCTGTACGAGCATATGAACCACGCGATTTAAGGCCGCAATTTCAAACTGGAGGCCAAGCAGTCGGATGGGTATTTACAAGCGAAACCTTCTGCAATTTCGCCCATTCCCTAGCGGCATAATCTTGTTTTTAATCAGATTGCACGCGCAACGCGGGTATCAGTGTATGCTGTAGAATCTACAGAAGCCCGATCGACTTCACTGCAAAGAATGATGAGTCATGCACCTGGCCACAGCCATAAATAATGAACTCACGCGTTTCACCCAGTCATATTTCGACGTTTGCGCTCACGGATCGTGCTTTGCGCGACATCTGCGTTACCTGGGGCAAGTTTACCCAAAGAAATTTAATTCTTTATCTACCACATTACCCATCGCCATGGGCTACTGGATATATGGTGCTTGACTGCTGACCGGAGGTCGCGAGATCTAATCCCGTCCGCGGCGGCCGCATTTTCATGAGGGCAAAAAGCTACAGAGGTCTCTGTGCTTAGATAAGGTGAACGTTAAAGACCCGCAGGTGGTCGTGATTTCCAGAACCCTCCACCATGGCGTCTCTCATAATTATGTCGTCGTTTTGGGACGCAAAACCTCGACTATTATTACTGTTTACCGTTTCCGCCGCGCTATCCTCTGCTGCCGCAGCAGCATTACTTCATAAATGTTTAAGTGGGCTTTTTTTTTTTATTGGAGGCGCTAAACTGAATTCGACGCATTAATTGAATATTCACAGGGAAGGCGGCGAAAGCTGCTAGATATGATCATGAAATTTGTCTAGCAAAACACGAAAAATAATCCCCAACCCTCTTTTGCTTCATGTGTAAAATACTGCGGAGCTGATCAGAACTGCTCCTAAAGAACACCTCGCATCGGAACGTCGCTTTTTAAAGCCAACAGTCTGGTGAGACGCAGCTAGCAGATTTGAGTTTTCTTTTTTTTTTTCCAAATTAAAAATACTTTCACGTCCTTCAACACACGCTGTTTGGTAAACGATAACGACAGGGTTGCAGAAACAGGGATTGTATTAGCGGAATGTCAAGAAATAAATCCAAATAAAACTGCAAATAAGAATGGCTATATTTGGCTACAAATATTTTTGCTTTTTTTCACCTTTGGCTAGATTTGGGCTACAGCTTCACAGACTTTTGGCTACGCGGCCGCGTCCGACCTGGCAACACTGCTGCCTGGTCGTTCGTTTTCACCAGTTCGTTTCTGACTGCAACGGGCGCCTATCATTTCCAGCACGCATTATGCATTACGTAGCGGTCGTGAGGCAAGTGAAGTGGCGGTAAGCAGTATGAGATGGCGGGAGATTCGAGAGCATGTGCTTCTGCAGATAAAGCTGGATTTGCCAAACCTGCGTTAACTTCGCGAATTCTTATGCGCGCAACAACAAATATTGGTACTACGCTGGATGGCACAGTTGTGAAATTGGCTAAAAATAACGAACTCACTTAACTTTCCCTCCAGCTTTCGTTGCAAATTTTCTATACCTGACAGCTCATGTGAAGCTCGCTGAGACACTTTTTATTTTTCGTATGCAGCTCATCGTAATCAGTAGAAATGCAATGTTTGTATGGAGATTCGATTTTTTATGCTCGCATTTTTCATAATCGCATTTCTCATGCTCAGCTTCTTCGCTGCGATCTGTAGCGACGCGCATGTTTAACACGTTGTTAAATTACGCGTTGCATGGCCGCTCTTCCTGTGCAACACGTATAGGACATAGAGCCAGTTGTCATAGAAACGGAGTGGACACCAACGGAACGGAAACGGTGCTGTTAAATGAATTGATCATAATTAGAAGTTCGCAGGGTAAAAAAAATCACAGCATATCCACGGGGTGAATGATGAAGAGTTTGGGGCGAAGCTCGTGAAGCAATCATGGTTACACCGTGAAATCTTCAGTGGTTTCGCCCAGCAGTAATCAAAGCGATTACTGCTGGGCGGCCTCCTTGGCGCGCACCGTCTCGGGATCCGCCTGACGCCGCGCGCGCTTGGCGGCGGCTTCGCAGGCGCGCACCGCCTCGAGATCCGCCTGGCGCCACGCTCGCGTCGCGGCGGCCTTTCGAGCTCGCACCTCGGGATCCTGCCGACGAGCACGAGCCGCAGCGGCGCGGCCTTCCGCACCCGGCGCTCCTCGTCGTCCATGGTCCGCCAAGCAGCACGATCCGACAAGCGCACTCGTACGGCGACGATCCGGGGAATGAGAGATAGCGGGCGCTCGCCGCCCGGCGCAACCCCGCGCAGCCCGCGCAGCAGCCAATCGGCGAGCAGCTGCACCGCCAACGCCATCTAGCGTACCCAACCCGACCGCCATATTGCACGCATGTCTATGGGACAGCGCCCTCTGGGAAACGAGACGAGAAATGGAATGCGTACAGCGCCATCTAGTATATCGTCACCCAACTGCAGTTTGCATGCATCTCTATGGGACAGCGCCCTCTATTGTACGATAAGGGAACAGTACGGGGTACAGAGGATGGTTGACGATCGACGACCGACGCCGCTCGACAACCGGCCAGGTCTCGCCATAAGGGGCTTCGCCCCTAAAATGGAATCGGCTCGCAATAGATAGGGTAAATTTGAAATCATTGGGAAAAACCTTCGATCCACGGCGGACATAAAACGGGCTGATTATAACGGTGAATAAATTCAACCCTTCATGCAAAGCGTTTAATCAGTCTGTTAGCGCACCGCAGAATTGGTGCCACCCGATGAAGGGCCTGTACGTAAGAGAGAAAAAGCTTTTGAAGGGAGTTTGAAAAAAAGAAGTCACCCAGTATCATTTGAGCTGTCTTTCAAATTTAACTTCATCAGTGAAACTACCAATGACCAGATAGCAGGATGAAATTCAATGTCACCGGGTATATCAGCATGCTAATTGTTGGCACCGTACCAACGATTACTGATATCCTCAAACACAGGGTGCCGCTGGAGCCAACATTTAAAGTGGTCTTCTGGAAGGCAGCATTGTGTGTGTGTATGCTTCGTACTCTCTTCCCGGACCAAAACGGAAGTCGCGAAGAGGGAACGTGCAAAAAGTAGAGGGCAAGGGTGTAATTGCCCTCTCCTGTTATGTTTTGGTTGGGGGAGTGTGTACGAAGTTATAGTAATATAAACTTATACATGCTTGAGCTCAAAAGTGGCAAAGGTACTGCAAACACTAAATTTATGTTCGCACCACAGTTAAATTTTCGAGACCTGTATCTCGAACAGACTTCTTAGCTCTTAGACGATACTGGATTGCAGTAAACTTCAGCGCGAGGGAAATGTAGTTCCTTCTGCATTTTTTATTGTATATACCATGTTTCGTATCTGTCCTAGGCGCGTGTAACTAACCTAGCGACGTTCAGTACGGTCTCGTGTACCTATGGTGCATCAATGTTCCTTTCTTGCGCAATATGGTCTATGTTAACGTTAGCACGGACATCCTGTGTTGCTAACTGGCGGTTGGACATATCCTGGTGCACTCAATCGCGCCGCTTGTTTACAAGGTGGAATCCTGGCCAACCAGCATCAAGAAGCGCGTCCATGCACAACTGAAGCCAGTTCCGCCACCGACCGACCCCGACAGGGCGCTCGAAGAATGTGTAGCGCAGCAGCTGTACTTGCCAGTACGTAACACTTCGATTTATTACGTTACTTTGAAGGGGGCCTAAACGTTAGAACACTGTTTCATCTTTTAGACATAATGGTATAACCTACTTATGGGCAGGCCATACCAAGAATTACGCGTGGTTAAAAACAGACACCATAACCAAAGAAAGACCGACGAAATGTCCTTCTTATTTAGGAAACAAGTCATGCCAGACGCGCTACATATTCACAGCTCATTTGAAAATTACCTTCTCCAGCTGCAGTGCTGGAGTTTCAGCACTTCAGCTGAAACACCACCAGGTTTAAGCAGTGTTCAGGTTTAAGCAGTGTTCAAATCGAGGACATTCCGGCAGCCCTGAGACCACAAAGTTAGCGCGAACGCTTTGCTGTGTTCCGTGATCGCGAGAGGTTGTGATACCATTCCAATTCTTACCGCCATAAAGAAGTGGTTGATCCTCTATCTGCCGAGAGTCCTCGATATTCAACCCAACGCTCGATGCTGAACTAGCAGCAGCAGCAGAATGAAATGGTCTCGACGTTTCAGAGCCCATCGAAAGACCTCATCCTCAGAAGTTAAGCACATTGGTTGAGGAAGCGGCGTCGTTTTTATTGTAATAGCAAATATATGGGCACTCGAGGGCCATTTTCGCAGTTGCCGCCATGTGCCGTGCAAAGTTCAAATCGAAAACCTCGCCACGCGTGTCCTATTTCCTTTGTGTGAGTAAAAGCGCGCTAGCGCTACCGGCGAACGCGGATCAAGGAGGGATAAAACCAGTCAGCGGTCTGGGTCGCACGAAAGGCGCGTGGAGGGCGCCGGAGAGGGGGGGGGGGTTGAGCTGCGTTGATATGGCAGAAAATGCGTACTTTCACAAGCCGGGTGTGGCCTCCCGCGGTCGCGCGAGCCGTACCTTCAAAGGGGCCCTGCAACACTTCTTGAGCATGGTCAGAAAACGCTGCCGATCGGTAGTCGAGGCTCCCGAGAACACGCGAGCCAAATATTGTAGCGCCTGGAATTCACAATAAATTCTCAAAGTCAGCTAAACATTGCTTTCTCTTCTCTCGACAAATGACGCTACAAGCCCAAAAATCACTCGTCACAGCCATTGTATCAGCCATTGGCTGATTTGAGCATGGCGCGCTCGGTCGTTACTGGGGCCGCCGCGGGAGGCCGCGACATGTCCACGCGCGCGCGCGCGATCGCACTCAAAAGCCGTGTACTCGAAAAAAAAAAAGAAAGAGAAAAAGTGATCAAGGTCACGAGGCGCGCGTGACGTTTTTTCTTTCCCCCGTGCCATCCTTCCCTGCCTAGCTTCCAGCGCTTTCGTCGGCACGAGAGAAGAGAATTTAATTGCAGCTTGCGACAAATCTTTGTATCTCCGCTCGTACTGGACGGATTCTAAAAATTTTTGCGGTGGTCAGTTCGTGACGCAATAAGCTCCTTTAGTGAATCCATTCCATGGCTACTTGGAAAAGTGTCGCAGGGCCCCTTTAAAGGGCCCCCGAAACCACAGCGAGTTCAAAGGCGAGACAGTAGTTTCCTTCTCGCCTTCGCTATCCTTCCTACAAGCGCTATCTCCTCCTCGCCACTTCTTCATAAAACACGTGGAATGTCAGCACTGAGCGTTGAGCCAGTCAGGATTTCGCGTGTTCCGACTACACGCTGCTATCTGCGCTTGCGCAGTCGCAAAAGCAGAAAACGAAGTGGAATCAGTTTATCGGTGACGACAGTCATGCGAGACAAGGCAGAACGGGCGTGAGACTGCATCATGGCAAAACAGGGTAGGTGACAATTCACAACAGATAGCTCTCGTATATCGACCAATTTCATCCTTATTTCATCCTGACGTCACGTGGACAGCTGGCGTCACTAATTGTGCCGCAAAGGCGGAAGACGCCGGCAGAGAATAACGCGCTCGTGCTTCGTATTTTCAGAGGTTGTTCGGGGGCCTTTAAAGGGGATCAGAAGGCTCATACATTTGTATGTGTTGTGTGCCCATTGCACAGTTTGTTTTGGAGCCATAGACAGTAGGGAATTCACTTCGCTCGCTGCAGCGGCCGCGTTCCCTCGCGCTACCATTTGGTTGGGTTACGCGAGATGCAATACTAAATGGCTTAGCTCATAACGTTTCATTGCATAACGTTCCAATTTTTTATGTCACAATAATTCCTTCGCCCTTACGTCGAAGGATCAGAACGTGAATAATGCCAAATAAGCGAATCATTATCAGAAGAAAAAAATCTGTAAATTTATCTACCAGAAGGCATACGAGAACTAGTTACACAGACTCCACCGCCGATGTTTCCAGTATCAGATATTTGGCCGCGGCTCTCAGAACTGTCGTGATCGACGTACACCCGCGAGCAAGAGTATACGACCATTGCGGTCCCTACACCCTTGCCTTCTTCGCGGTCTAGTGGTTGCCGTCTGCTGTCGAGATGATTTCTCTGATGAATTCCGTCAGAGTAATGCTCTCGACAGCTATCCTCTTAAAGCAATGCTCTCGACAACAGACGGCGTAGACATCGATTTCAGCACGCCCTCCCGCGGTCCGTATACCTTTGCTGACGGGTGTACCTGTGCAAAATGTGGTGTCCAAGACCATACTTCAGACAACTGCTAGCAAACGTAAGGGGCGTCGAAAGTGAGACAAAAAACATTTGATTCTAGAAAAATGAAGCAGACCTGCCCTATCGTTTTGTTAAATTGCCAGTATCCGTTTGGCAGCGTCAGCTTGTGTGTTTGTATGTGGGGGGTGGGAGGCAATAAGCTTCTTCTCTCCGCATGGTTGCAGAACAGCTTAGTAGTGAGTGTTACTCATCATTCTATTGTTGATAGCGAAGAGATGGTAAAATGTGCTTCGATGGCGAATCATAGTTGCAGAGAACGGTGGATTGCTAAGGCCTCTCTGCGACTCTATGGTCTGGAGGTCTAACGAGCCCAATCACCTTAAAAACGATACCTTCCGTCCTAGGAATTGTCTTCTATTGAGCTGATGTGGCCCCACGAACCAAGTAGCAACACTCTAAAAAATGATCTAGTAAAAAGGGTGTCTTTTTCTCCCACAGCAATAATCGTCATCCGGCTTGCTTGCGCTTCCTTTCTTGAAAACTCGGCGCTAACCACTTTCCTATCAAGCTGATAGCGCGAATGTCGTTCGTGACCCGAAACTGCCGGGCGCGGGGCGATAATGCAAGGAAAGGAACGCAAGATAGATGACGATTATTGTTGTGGGACAAAAAGACGCCCTTTTTACTCGATCACTTCTAAGAGTGAATGAAGGAAAGATGTGTAAATTTAAGGTTTAAGGGCTCGTTTTCTTTGTTAGGCACAATATTAATGTGTCTGTTAGTTCTCATTAATATTCTAAGAGTGAAGACATTCTGGTGTTCGTATACACTAACCTAAAGTTCAAGAAATCCCGAACATGGAAATGTTGTGCGAACTGCTTTCTTGAAGCTTAAATGCGGACATGTGCGGAGTTCTAAAACACCGTAATGTTGTTATTCTATAGGCTTTCGGCAATGCAGCGATAACTTAAGCGTGTTTGTTTCACATTTTCAGAGCATGCTACATGACATCGATGCTATCCTTTATGTGGGCACAGAGATCGTTTTCGTTCATCCCGTCGAAGACATATGGCGAATGTTCTACTCAATGAACGACCAGGAAATGGTTGGCATGGCACCGGAAACGGAGAGCATCAACCGTAACTTGTACCTGGAGAGGTTCCTACAGCCATTCGTTGAACCGTTCGGTGAGATTCGAAACTGATCATTAAATAATTAGGTGGTCCCATGATCAGATCATGTGATGTATGGCCATATAGCGGGAACTATACAGTGCTTACTGAATAATGACCAAAACGATACTAAAACTGAGGTCATTAGGTGATACATAGCCTTCAGTAGATGACGCTCGCTGTACATAATTGGAATTTTCAACAACACACGAGCATCAACCGCACAGCATCAATGACGAGAAGTGGCGATATACGTACGTATCATTAGGTTCAAATGCATAAAGCTCCAGGTGGTGGAGATGACGTGGCAGCAGGTGGGGTTAGCCTACATGGCCGGTAATTGTTCCGCCTGAGCATCTCCTGAATTGAAGGGGTCTGTCACCACGTGTTGAACAGCGCAGTGTCTCGCAGGAAGGCCATCAAAATGCTTTGCGCACTCCTTCTCGTTGCCGCGGTCCCTTCGGGAAAACAATGACATCTTCAAATGTCTGGTGCTTATGACGACCCCTTTGCAAGCTGCGGACCATGGCTGTTCTTTCCATATCAAACTGCGGGCAAATTCAGATAGTTGAGTACACTGTAGTAATTTCCTATGAAAAGCGCAAAGGGTGGACGCGAACAGGAAAGTCCTAGGTTAGCAAGTAAATGATCGAGAGCGAGCTAACCATGGAGAAGAAAAGCAGTTACATTACGGAAAACCCCGACCAAACTGCTACTCATGCATGTAATTGTAAAACATGATGTACCCCGTAGGGGCCTCTGCGCAAGCAGGCGTTTGGTGTGTGGCGACACCACGGACCCGAGCTAACGGGGGGGTTGAACCCCCCTCCCACGCCTCGCCGTGCGTGGCATTGCCGTGTCCGGGGAAAAGGGGATCCGGGGGTTGAGCCGACGCCGTGTGTCTGGACCTTTAAGGCCCCCCGGCAGAGGCAATACACCCCTTTGGCCCCGGCTTCACGTAGACGGCACCCCTGGGCTGACCCACCCAGGGGAAATCGGCAGTCGCCTTTTCCTATCCCCCCTCTCCAATCTTTTGCTTTTCTCTCTCTTCTTTCCTCCCTGTCCTGTCTCCTACTCCCTTCAATTACTTCCTCATTTTCGTAGGCGGCTTGGGTTAACCAGGTATATGTGTCCTCTCTTGGACATAGCATATTAGGTTATAGCGGCATTGCACGGCTGTCGTCTGCAGCCTTACATGGCAAGTGCTGCAGCGTCCCCATGTTGGACTCCATGGTGGGTGGCCGCCACTGCTGCCGAAATACACAAACTTACTATGGACATACCTGCATTTCCGCGCCTACTGGATCGTTACCCTCACAAGAGGGTACGCACCGATGATTTAACTTCCTTCAGCCAACCTAGAATGACTTACCCGAAATTCCACGTTATACATAGCGAAAATCAAGAGAAACAGGCAAGATCCATTTCCCCATTTGTCGTGTCCAAGTCCCCGACTGAAATCTTAAGACCGCGTTATAAGGTGACCAAGATGGCCAGCGGAGATCTTCTGCTTGAGCTGCCGCAGAGACAACAATTTGAAAAGCTGGGCAGTCTTGTCACATTTGGCAACATTCCGATTTCCGTATCAAAACACAGATCAATGAACAGCACACGCGGAGTTGTGTCAGAAACCGACCTTCTCGAACTGTCCGAAGATGAACTACTAGAAGGATGGAAAGATCAAAACGTGACCAGTGTAAAACGCATCAACATCAGACGTGACAACAAAAAAATTGCTACTAAACATCTCATATTAACTTTTGCATCAAGTGTTCTACCACAGACCATTGAGACAGGGTACCTCAAACTAGCCGTCCGTCCGTACATACCAAATCCAAGGCGATGCTTCAAATGCCAGCGATTTGGCCACGGTTCGCAGAACTGCCGCAGCCACCAAACCTGCGCAAGATGTGGAAGCCAAGGCCAGCCCTCTGATAACTGTACAAGCACCCCTCACTGCATCAACTGTGACGGCGACCACGCTGCGTACTCGCGGTCCTGTCCCAACTGGAAAAAAAGAAAAGGACATCCTCACTCTCAAAGTCAAAGAAAACATTGCATTTGAGGAAGCCCGTAAAAGGTGCGCACCTTTCTACACCACACCTTACGCTGATGCGGCGCGCCAGGGGGCAACGTCGCATCGGCGCCCGCCACTCCTTCGGCCTGCACGCAGCTAGCCGTCGGCTGTGGCTCCTGCCCCCAAGGCGGCAGTAGTTCAGACTACTCCGCCAACTCTTGAACAGGGACCGGCGATTCCAGGGTCGTCAAGTCTCAAGGCCTCGTCTCACCAGGCGAGGCCCGAAACTCGAGCCTCCAGCCCTCACGTGCGGGCATCCAGTGCCTCCCAAGAGGCAATGGACATATCGGCACCCCTGGTGCCGAAACATCGGCGCAGTTCTCTGGACCGCGCCAAAAAAACGAAAAAGCCAATAACGGGGCCGGACGACCGTCCTGCCACCTGAAGCAAAGTAGTTCACTTGAACACACCTCACTCTCTTATTGTACACACAGCAGCTTTTCTTACTTAATATGCAGACACAAATATTACAGTGGAACATCCGAGGCCTTCTTCGAAACCTCAACGACATACAAGAACTCCTCCACGAACACAATCCAAAAGTGCTGTGTGTACAAGGGACACACTTAAAATCAAAACACACAAACTTCCTACGCCATTATGTTATATTCCGAGAGGACCGGGATGATGCTCTGGCGTCATCCGGTGGCGTAGCGGTTATAGTTAACCAACGGATTGCATGCACACATTTAGCACTGCAAACCTCCCTTGAGGCAGTAGCTGTTAGAGCCGTTGTGTTCAACAAACTCGTCACCATTTGCTCTCTCTACATACCTCCACACTACCAACTACAGGGTAGCCAGCCGGTCCAAGAACTGGCTAACCTCCCTGTCCTTCCGCTTGTTTCCCTTCCTCCTCCTCCTGAATTCCAGTCATTCATAGATGAACTTCCAGAACCTTATCTTATCCTTGGAGACTTTAACGCACATAGCAGCCTATGGGGGGATTCTCGTTGCGACGCGCGAGGTCGTTTAATCGAACAATTCCTCTTTTCTTCTGGCGCGTGCCTCGAATCGAAAAGAGCCAACCTATTACATCCTTGCCAACAATACCTATTCATAGACCTCAGCATTGTATCGTCATCGCTTCTACCCCTACTCCAATGGACAGTCATTAACAATCCTTACGGAAGCGACCAGTTTCCAATAATTCTGAGCACACCAATACATAATGAAGATCTCCCACAGATTCCCCGATGGCAGATAGACAAGGCCGACTGGGAACAATTTCGAAAAGCAACGCACTTAAGTTGGTCTGATATGTGTGGCCTAAGCATTGATGCAGCTGTAGACTACTTTACAGCTTTTCTTATTAATGCTGCCAGAAATTGTATCCCACAAACTGGCGTGTCCGCCAAACGACGTGTCCCTTGGTGGAACAGTAATTGCCTAAATGCACGCAAAAAAGCAAAATAAAGCCTGGAGGTTGCTTCGGGGCTCACCGACAGCCGAGAATCCTGACAGTTTTAAGAACATAAAGTCTCAAAGCAGGAGAACGCGCAGACAGGCTAGAAGGCAGAGCTGGCAGACGTTTCTATCCGGAATAAATTCATATACACAAGAGGCGAGAGTCTGGAATATGGTTGGTAAGGTAGCAGGACGACAAGTGCATTCACTTCCTCTAGTAAACACACAAGGCAACAGCTGGGGAAGACCAGGCGACCTCTCTCGGCGCACACTTCGAACAGGTCTCCAGCTCGTCGCACTAGACTACATCGTTTCAACGACACAAAACATTGATCGAAAAACAGAAACTAGAGCGCAAATCCACGAAAAACGAGGCATACAATGAACCTTTCGTCCTGGCCGAGCTACAGGCATCGCTGAACTGCTGCAATAAGTCCGCCCCAGGCTCTGACCGTGTAGTATATGAAATGCTAAAACACCTACCCTCTGAAACTCAAAAATCCCTCCTTTTCCTGTATAATGCTATTTGGTTTTCCGGCGAGATCCCCTCTGCCTGCAAAGAAGCCATTATAATTCCGATTCTAAAGCAAGGCAAGGATCCATCCTCCGTTAGCAGTTACAGGCCGATCGCATTAACAAGTTGCCTGTGTAAACTTTTCGAAAAGATGATTAACCGCCGACTTTTACATTTCCTGGAAACAAACAATCTACTGGATCCATACCAGTGCGGATTCCGCGAGGGTAGATCCACCACTGACCACATTTTACGTATCGAGGCACAAATCCGTGACGCCTTTGTCCATAATCGATTCTTTCTTTCGGTGTTCCTCGATATGGAAAAAGCTTACGACACCACATGGCGCTTCGGAATAGTACGAGACCTCTCACACTTGGGTGTCCGAGGTAATATGCTGACCATAATCGAAAGTTATTTGTCCGAACGCACATTCCGTGTCCGAATGGGGAATGCTTTGTCTCGAACATTTGTCCAGGAAACTGGAGTGCCGCAGGGTGGCGTCCTGAGTTGCACACTTTTTATCATCAAAACGAATTCTCTGCGACTGCGCATTCCATGCAACATGTTTTACTGCACATATGTCGACGACGTTCAGATCGGTTTTAAATCATGCATTCTCGCGATGTGCGAGCGGCAGATTCAACTTGGCTTGAAAAAGGTTTGCAAATGGGCTGAGGAAAACAGGTTCCAACTAAATCCGCAAAAAAGCACGTGCGTCCTATTTTCCAGGAAGAGAGGCATTCACTCCGACCCTGACATAGACCTACATGGTCAACGTCTGTCTGTGAAGACCGAGCATAAGTTCCTGGGCCTAATATTAGATACCAAACTAACATTCCTGCCACACGTCAAGTACATAAAAAGCAAGTGCTTAAAAACCATGAATATCCTGAAAGTGTTGCCACGCACTACATGAGGTAGTGACAAGAAATGCCTCATGAATGTGTATAGAAGCCTCATACGCACGCGCCTGGATTACGGGGCGATAATTTATCAGTCTGCGACACCAACAGCCTTGAAGATGCTTGACCCTGTTCACCACCTAGGCATTCGTCTTTCCACGGGCGCTTTTCGCACTAGCCCCGTGGAAAGCCTGTACGTTGACTCGAACGAGTGGCCACTACATTTCCAGAGATCCTAACTATCTTTTGTATACTTCCTCAAGGTGAACGCAAACAACAAACACCCCGTACACTCCACCATAAATGACTTGTCCAGCTCTGTCCTGTTCGACAACCGCCCGCCATGAGACAGCCCTATGCACTTCGCGTGAGGAGTCTAGCCAGAGAAATGAGTGTGCCACTTCTTGAACACCGTTTGTCTGCTCCCGCGGCATACGTCCCGCCATGGCAGTGGCAGCTCATAGATTGTGATATATCCTTTGTAGGAGTTACCAAGCACGCACCAATTGCGCACATCCGTACACACTTCCTCGAGCTCCAGAATAAATATTCATGTCCAGAATTCTTTACAGATGCCTCAAAGACCCACACTTCTGTGTCCTACGCCGCGGTCGGTCCATCTTTTTCAGATGCCGGTACTGTACATCCGAACACCAGCATTTTCACAGCAGAAGCTTACGCTATACTTGCGGCCGTTAAACACATTCAACATCTAAAATTACAAAGTGCAGTAATATACACTGATTCCCTGAGCGTGGTCAAAGCCCTCAAAACTCTGAAAAGACACAAAAACCCCATCCTCGTCTCGCTCTACTCACTCCTGTGCACGGTCTACACACTCAAAAAGCATGTCGTTGTGTGCTGGGTGCCAGGGCACCGCGAAATACAACGAAACGTGTTGGCGGACCAGCTAGCTGCATCCGCCAACGAAACCACTCCAAATACATCTATAGCTATCCCTGTACTTGACCTGAAACCTCTCCTGAAAAGAAAGCTCAGGGCTTACTGGCAGAGCACGTGGGATACGCACATAGAAAATAAACTGCACGTTATTAAGCCGGAACTTGGTCATTGGCTGCCTGTATCGAAATCACGTCTCACAGAAGTTACACTTACAAGGCTGAGGACAGGACACACACACAGCACACACACACAGCACACACTCATACCTTTCGTCTGGTGACGATCCACCATTGCGTGAGAGATGTGGTGAAGCAATAACCGTACTTCACATTTTAATTCAATGTAAAGAATTAGACACTCTTAGAAAAGAACACTTTCCATTACCCTACCGACAGCAAATACCATTTCACCCATCAATGTTCTTCGGTAGGGATCCGCTTTTCAAACATCAATAATTGCTGGCATTTTTAAGAGACGTGCGTACTTTTCACGTGATATACCCAGGAATTCTGTAGCACGACCTCTCAAGAGAGGTCGCTGCTGCGGTGGCTACACTAAACAGAGCACCTGCCTCGCTGCCTTTGGACGCAAGGGCGCTGACGAGGCACTTGTGCTAATGCCATATATCTCCATCATCGTTTTATTATGACGACCTTTCACCATTCATTCTGACTACAGACATTTCACGTCACTTTCATGATTTTTAATACTTCTATGTTTTACCCGCCTTAGGGGGAGGAATTTTAAGGCCCTTATACAGCCACTTACCATTATCATTGTTCACACTTCCTGTCCAATGACCTGGTGCTCTTTGGTCATCAAATGGCCCTTGCGCCACAAAACACCACATATCATCGAAACATGATGTAGGCAGTCCACCTCCCTCTGTAATTGACACGAAATCATCGGCAAAAGGGCAGACCAAAAAGCCTGTGTTTGCATCAGTGGATATAAGGATTTCCACCTCCCGTTATAGCGTAGGTTCGGTGTGATAACGAATTTTTTTTAAACCCCCGAGAACTTATATTACATAGCACTGAAGAGGTTGAGGCACTGGTGCTTGTTGTAACGATCGGTCTTGTCCCCCCGACATCACGATAACTTTTGCGTTACGTCTTTTGCGTCTTACAGCGTAAGCTGTCATGAGCTCACAACAACAGCCGATTTCGGTCGCGATTTTGACGGCCGCCGCCGGTATCCGTCGTAACTATCAAACACCATCAGACAAAGAGAGAAGAAACACCAGGCCTGTGCGGAACGCGATGCAAAATTGCTACGAAAACTGGAGGAACGGCCTTTGGAGATCTCGTGGTAAACTTTGTTGGCGCGACTACTCCATGTACAGTTGCATGTTACCCAGTACGCCAGACATCAACGTCACTTTTCGAAGCAGCAAGGCACCCATTACGCGTCTGTACGACATTATACGCACTTATGTAGCCGCAAAATTTGTTATTCCAGCGGCTGAATAATGAAAGCATTGTGGCGCAAACGCTTGTGATAGGAAGGAGCAGATGGAGGCGAAATGGTAGAGGCCCGTGTACTGTGCGATGTCAGTGCACGTTAAAGAACACCAGACGGTCAAAATTTACGTCGCTGTTCCTGATCATTTAAACTGGCATCTTCCCTGCAGGTGTAAACTCCCATCTACTGCTGATGAACCTCACACGGATGCGGGCATTCGAATTCGAGCGCCGCTTAAACGAAACCACGCCAGATCTCACAAACGTGACTACATCGGAAGTCGAGGATGCGTTGAACATCTTCTTCGCTCGAAATCCGGAGGGCATCTTCACCTTCACCTGCCGCTGGAACTACCGCGCCGAGCATTGTTACAAAGATGTCCTATGCACAGATGCCCCTGTGGCCGCCGTGCATGGTGCGTACGACGAGTTCAGGTACCGCAACCCGGCATTTATGGCTCTACATCAATCCATGCAGCAGGTGAGCTTCTGATGTGATCTTCGTAAAGCTAGTCAGCAGAAAAGAAATTAGACGAAGTCTTGATATTGGCCGCGGCATAAAATATGCAATTTTTTTTTTCAATTTTCTGCTTTTAACAGATTTTTTTTATTTCGAAAGCCTGCCCTTAGGCATAGTAATTGGTGGTGTCAAACATACACATGCAAATTTGCTTTGTTTATAAAGTTTAATAATGATCGTTGGTAAGGTCCATGGATAGAGCGGTCGAGCTCGGGTGGTCGGCAAGGTCTGAGGCCCATTGCACGAAGGTGGCGAACACGGCTTAGTCGCAGGCCTGTGCAAGTCCGCAAGTGTGTAGCAGTTACATCGCGGATGGGGGCGTCAGAAAATGGCCAGGTGTACCATATGAGCCGCGGTAATGTTGCGCCACAAGGGTGGCCAGAGATGGGGTAAGGGCAACCACGACAGTTGTAGTTGGAATTCAATGCTTCAGTGGTCACGGACCTTTAAATTCACTTGATGTGGATCGCTCGTCTGCGCATCACTGGGTTGCCCCGGTAGACGAGGTCATAATACTTGGTAAACATTATGAACAAATTTGCGTCGCAATGGAGTTGTACCGCCTCCATTATCGCCACGACGGTTGTGTTGGACAGGCCAGCGTTCTATCGCAACGCTGTTTCGGACGCCAGTATCTGTGATTGCGTAGTTGTATTGCAGTGACTAGGGGTGTGCGAATAGTAGATTTTAGAAATGAATCGAATACGAATCCACTAGCGATGACACCAAATCATATACGAGTACGAAAATAATACTGTTCGAATAGTTTCCGAACAGTAAGTCAACAATTTTGAAGCAGCGCTAGAATGGTAATCTAGCCATTTTCGAAACAGCCCAATAATTCCACAACATCTGACTTCAAACGTGGTGCCTAGCTGATGGAATAGTGCTTCTTCCAGCACGCGTCATATGTCAAATCATGACTTGGTTCTTCAGGTTGGCTGCGAGGTGTAGTATCTTTACCACAAGTGGTTGTGCCGGGTTCGTCAAGAATGTTATTTTCTGCTGAGTGGGTGGCCTCATCCACCTCTTCAGTACGTTCAACACAGTTACACACATAGAATGATCATAGCAAGACTCTGGTTCGAGTTTGTTGATGATCTGGAGAAAGCTTTTTCAGCGCAAAACAGGCGAGAACGAAATGATGTGTGTCTGTTTCTCGATCTTTCGACCTCGTCTGTTTCGCGCTTCAGAAACTTCCCCAAGATAGAGTTCCTCCCCCTATGATTTACGCTATGCAGAGGCTTGCTTGAGGACAAACTTGAGTGACGACTACCCTTTGCCAGGTATTCCCGTGCCCTGATTGGTGCTGCTTCAATATCAGAAGTGTATCAGGGCAGTGATCTCCATACTTGTGCTGTTCCCTGTATCTCCGTTTGAGAGAATTCTGGTGAACAATACTGGAGTACCGTGAAAAAAACTATGAAGCAAAAAAAAAGTAGGACCCTGTTCCTCTTAGTCTTTCTATTCGAGTTTTGCGCTACACTATTATGTGTTTCAGTAAGTACCAACTCACTATTGCCCATTTGGGCGCTAATATTGGTGCACTGTCCACGAATGTGTCGAATTCGCATAACACAATTCCAAGGCACTCAGTATTACATTCTAAGGAAGCATATGAATTAATATGTTGTTTTTGTTTGACCTTCAGTAAATACATATCTAATTAGCTCGTAATTAAATAATCTCAGTATTCAGCAGTGAGTCATGTTTCATGATGACATAAAAAGAATGAAATCATAGGCTCCAAATGTGTGTGCAATTAGATATTCGGTGCAGACATTTCGAGGAAAGAAAACTAATATTTCTGACGTTGGTTGTCGAACGCGGCACGTCGAACGACCCGTCGAACATTGTAGTGCCTTCACCAAAGTGATCGGCTACAGTCATATATGCCGCACACTGAGGTCAAGTCAAAGCATAGGGACTACGTAGAAGGTTCAATTCGTCTAATGAGCAATGTATCTTGCTCTCCTTTGGCGACAAGTTGACACATGTAATTTAAACAAGTTGCGTACACAAATGTAGGCAGCTCCGTAGAAGGAGCCAGGAAAAGTAATGGTGGAGCGAAAGCACGACAGCCGTAATACACCCTGTCATCGCAATCATTGGTCATCGCTTACATCGCATAAAAGACATGGCGCTCTTTGGCCACTCATGGCCCTTGCGGCACAAAACTCCACTAATCATCATCATCAAAGCAGGACAGCAAAGCAACTAGAGTGTACTAGAATGGGGGAGTGGGTCCACACAGGGCTCCGCGCTGAGGCGTTTTTTTCTGAAAATCCAGGTGGCGCACCATCGCCTTCACCTGAAGGTTACCATGGTTACCGCTGGTGTTGCCATGGTTACGGCCGCGCGCGGCAGCCGCCGGCGGCAGCCTGCCCTTTGCGCATCAGTCGCGTCTCAAGCGTATCCCGCAGCGTTCGTGCAAAGCCGTGGACGGCGTTGCACCACGTCTCACGAATAATTCAACTAAAGGGAGGCACTACGTTTATTTTGCTCAATACCCTACTCGTAGCTAATAGCAGCAGGGCTAGCTTCATTGCGTTCGATTCTTTTTTCGCACCAGCAAGGTTGAAAGAAGTTGGCGAACAAATGGTAAAAACAACGCGCGAGCGGCGCTGCGTCGAGCAGACGATGCCGCGCCGAGCAGACGACAGCTCGGCGCTCTCGCAGTCACCACGAGCGCTACCAGCCGCTTCTCCACCGTTCCAACCGCCGGAACAGACGGAGCTTCAGGTGAAGGCGACTGCAGCGCCACCGCAAATTTTCAGCGCTTTTTGCTTCACCCGCGCCGCTTGCCGCCCGCTTCAGTGGACCCACTCTCCCATTCTAGTACACTCTAAAGCAACCAAGTAACAATTGTAGCAGGTTACGTGCAACCACGTTAGTTGTTTTGGTTACGGGGCGTTGACGCAGCGCTGTTTCAATGGATAGGGCACAGGTTGATTCATACAGGTGCAGGATTTGGCTCACTTTTGATTCGAAATTTATTTTTTGAGTCGACGTTACGATCAGAAATTATCCCATTTCTCTGACAAATGTTATTTGTTTAAGTGAATGGCATTTAGGCGTCTTTTGCTTTCCCGTGAAATTTAGCCTAGTTTCGGTTTCTGGATTTGACTCTTCTCATATGAAATGATATGTTATTTCGCATGGCGCGGTTAGACCTTGGGCAGATATGCGTACGTATGTACGTACGTTATTTTGCATTGTGAACTCCCGCGAGGGAACTGTTCATTGCCGTGTTATTACAGCGAAAGCTGTTATGAGATCACAACAAGGGCCGTTTTTGCGCCATAGTTCGCCGCCGCCGGTGTCCGTAACCATTATCACTCGAAATAAGAAACAAACTAACTAAATAAAAAAACACCTAGGTGAATGGGAATCGATCCCGGGCCCTCTGCCTTGCAGCCCAGTACTTTACCACTGAGCTACGCCGGTGCTTGAAACTGCGTTGCAAACTGACCCTATGCAGGCTTAATGTCGGGTAAGGAATCGCGTTAGCATGTGTAATAGATCGTTTTAGAACAGTAAAGTAACAACCAGGCATCATACAATGCGAATCGCGTAACGAGTGGGTTGTTCAATGCTCCAACCCATTGCAAAAACCTCAGGCATAATTCTTCATCGTCGTCAGCCACAGCATCAACAAAGTGCACGTAATGCGTTACAAGTGTGTAGCGGGTACCACACTTTTCCGGAGAATGACGAAAAATGGCACAGTGGACGCTTCCCCACTACACAAAAGTTCTGCTGATTTATGGCGTAGTGGGTACCTCGCAAATGGGCTTGTAGTAGTTGCCCCAAGAGTGTTTAAAACAGACTCTAGGAAGGCCGCTCTTCCAGCTTTCGCTGTGACTGTGCTACGCGTTCCCCGCAGGCCTGGCGGTTTTTTTCATGCAGTTTGCGATATGTTTTCCTTTTATTGTTCATTTTAATTTTTGAGTAACAATTCTTTTTGCGCAACAGAACATCTACAAACGCAGTAACTGAGGTGATATCAGCCTCACCACAGAAAGCCTCTGTCTCACCTCAGCCTCACCACGTTAGAACAGGGCAGAACAGATACCCCTGGCCAACTCCCTTGACTACTCAAAATAACGAGGCCTAGATGCCGAGGCGCGATGTGCTTCAGCTCCTGAATTTAGCTTCATGAAACGCGCGCATACGTAGAAAGTTTCTCAATAACACGATTTTCTTTTGTGTTATTCTACTTTCTAACACAGCGTCGTTACCTCATATAAATAACGGTACTGCATTAGTCTGCGCCAGGGTAGGCCGGCTTGGGTAGCGTGGCGCATCATATTTGTGCTATTATTCAAGTACCAAAAACGAAAATCTATGGCGCCGACTTTTCAAGGCGCATTTTCCTCATTCCCTGTACCTTTTACGTTACAGTATGAGCTCGGAAATAGCCTTCTTCAAGGATTCATCGAACCACTGACGAAGAACCTCGCTCAGAAGCACTGGGATGGTTGCCACGTACAATTTGTGAGACACCTGGAATACTGGAGGATTTCAGCTCATCGAGTCGACATGGTGTCCAACCGAACCAGCCCTTTACGAGGGCTTGCTAACTGAACTACGCGCAGTGGTGGTCGTGTATGACGTCCAGTCATTGATCTGTGGCCGGTCCTACGTGGGTCATCTGGCCTTCACTAGTAGGACCTGAGGACTCACGATTAGAAAGCTGGATCTTTTCCAGAAAAGATTTCGTTTTCTGCACATGCTTCAGTTCGGCGACATGAGCAGGGGAGGCGTTCTGAGAGTCGTGTTGTTGCCTCACGTCTGCGCTTGCAGCCATCGACGATCCAGCGACCGCCTAAGTGCCTTAGCATGGCAGTGCGTAAGGACGCGGGCAATGAAAGATAGTGCACGTACAGGACGGGCGCTAGCAGTGACGTCGTGCTAGACCTCGAGTGGTTTGAAAAGTAAAAATTGCACCGCTTCAGTAGACATCAAGTGCGAAGCCGCGGAATCCGCCGCATGTAAATTCTTCTGTTAAAGTATTTGACTGATAAATCGCGAGACATGCTTGAAGCCCGCTGATCATCGTGATCCCATAATCGTAAGCGTAAAATGAGCGCTCGCGCGGGTCGTCGCGCGCGTGTGTGTATATGTGTCTGTGTGCGTTCAGCAAAGTTTAGCTGGAAGCCAATATCGAGGTGGCTCGTCGCCTGTCGTGCTCCCATATTTGCTCAGATTTTCATAGTTTGTCCGCTCACCAACAAACCCGGATAGCAACCAGTTTGCCGAACCATGCTTATTTGCTGCTATGGCGGTCAGTCTGTAGGCGTGTATATATGTAATGGTTCGTAGGTTTGAAGGTCTGCAGCTCTATAATGTTTGCAGACATACAGAATGCGTTGACGCTGATGTTGTTCAAATGAAGAAGCGCACATTTTTAATTTTGTGTTATGTTATTTCTGTGTAATAAATTCATGTGCATGACACACTACTCATCACGGCTTTAGTATACGCCCTGGCGCCTGTATTATACAATAAAGTTTCAAAGATTAAGTTTTCCTGCTTTTAACAAAAGGGTAATTTTCAAGGGCTTGTTTCTTTTTTTAGACACAACATTAATCAAAACTAACATACCTGGAAGCCAATGAATGTATAAGGGTTATTATTCGTGGTAATTATTATGTAAATGTGAAGAAAATAAAACAAAAAAATAACTACTTGTAAAGGACGCTTGCAACTGTTAATACTTGTTTATTAAGAAAGAAGGTGTGAATGTCGATCTAAATGGAGCTTCTCAGGCAGTTACTCAATAAAAACTTTTTTGTTTCTGTTTTAAAATTTAGCAGCACTTCGACAAACGGACAATGTGAGCAAGCGAAGTTTGGCGTGTGCGTGTCTGGCTTACTATTTTTTCTTTCTGTAGCATTGCGCAGTGCTCCCTCCTGTTTCCTTTCGCCATGCCGTGCATGGGACCGTCACCTCCGTGTTTAGCATCGCAACACTCCCGTGGCTAGAGGCAACAACGACGTTCATTCGTTCGTATTCAGGCAACAAAGAAATGTGGCACGGTGAAATGACAAGTCACCTCGATAACAGTAGATGATATTGTCGAATCAGAAACTGTTGATGGCTGACGAGCCTCCTATCAAGACTGCACCATTATTTGAAAGCGGCTTATACAAATACGCGTTTGACCGGCGCCCCCTTTGAAGGCCTTGTTTGCATACATTCGTTTTTCTCACACTTACGACGCCAATTTGTGAGGCATAAAGACTTGACATACAACAAGAAATCAATGCGTGCCGGGTTCTGTTGTTTTAATTCTTGCCTCAGTACTTCTGCAGTCGCCAAGTTGTAGGATAGCGCATTCGGCATTTGAAGTCCGATAACTATACAAAAAAGCTTACTTTTTTTTTACTTTTTGCCCCGTCTTTGTTGAATTCTGAACAGAAAGAACAGGCTTATTTGAGCGCCTCTTCTGTATGTTTGCGACCTAAAATATCAAATTGCCGCTAATCGTTTATGCTATCCTGCAAGCTCGCTCAGCGGATGGGCCTCGCACGCAAACAAGTTCGTCCCACTTTTTCCTCCAGGCCGCCGATAATCGCTTGCTTCTCTCGCAATTACCCGTATCAGCATTTGTTGTTCGCAGAGCTCGGTCGGAAAAAATGTGGGCGGTGCTCTAGACCGGAAAGCAATTCCGGTGCGGCGAATAAAACCGTCGCGGCGTGCATATGACTTGTACGCGCTGCAGGAGAAGTAACCAATTACATTTGCTTCAGTCATTGAAATGATTACGGTTGCCAATTACTTTCCCATGAAGGTAACTGATAAAGTGCCAAATGCTAATCGATTACTACATGCTACTTTCTTTCAATTTCTATCAACCAAGCATTTGGTTTCCTACTCGCAACAGAAAAGTTGTTTATTACCTGATCTCGCTTTATGGAACGTCTCACACATAGAGAGGATCCGCTATTTAGCAGTGCCACGCATTGCGCCATGGAACTCGCGTCCAAGAGCAAAATGTCTCTGCTATTGAGATATTTGTGCAGGTTTTTATTATCTGGCAAACATGAACCACATGCATGCAGGGCCGTAACCAGGAATATTTTTTCGGTATTGTGGGGAGGGGGGGGGGGGGGCGGATAATTGCGCTAGTTGGTACTTCTTCATTTCGACAGGATAAAGCGCGCACACAAACACGGACATTAGAAGAAAGACGGAAACAACACAGGCGCTCACTCGCAACTACATGATTTGGCTGCTCTTGCACAGCGCAGAAAGTAAAAAAACAAGATTTATGTAGATAAACAAGGGACAAGGAAAAAGTGCCTTAGGTCACACGCTCAGAGTGCTGATGGGAAAATTCTACTTCTGTGAATGTGATGATGGATGGGGTGCTTACGCATTTTCCTCACATCTAATATGAAAGGTCTCTGTTTTTCTCTGGTGGTTTGATCTGAGTGTTTTGTTAAAACAGTAGTATCACTAAAAATGGGTGTGCAACCGCGCAAGCTACAATGTTGTGACATGTGTGAACAATCTTGATTCTAGCGTTCTTCTGTGCTCCTGCAACCGGATATTAACACATCTTGCTGTTTGACCTATGTATATATGACCACAAGACAACGGTATTCAGTGAACGAGAACTGTTGCACACTGCATGTAAGATGACCTATGATTTACGCCGCATCCTCGTCTTTTTGGACCTTTGATGTCTTGAGATATTTTTCTACTCATTCGGCAACATAACTTGTTTAATTTGTTGGACGCCGAAAAAATAACCGGGACGTCATACGTACTTGCAACGTTCTTTAGGCCATGAGACAGTTTGAGTATGTAGGTGATGGTTGTGGACCTTTTAACACGTTCCTTTATTTTATCACTTGCGTGGTTGTCACATTTTACGGCTTTTTGTAGCTTGTGCGCAACTTTTCGTTAAACAGTATCAGTGAAACCAGCGCAACTTAATCTTTTTAGTTTATTGATGAAACTTCCTGTCGTTTCATCGGAGCACAATTTCTTGATGGCAGAACTCAGAGAAGGCATAGTAATTCCCATCTTAACGATCTTCGAATGCCCTGAGTTAGAGTTGAGTATAGGCTTTTAAAGCGTGGACTGTATCCCCAGAATGCGTGGTTTGCTTGACGATACAATTTTAAATCTCAAAGCCGAATTTGTTCTTCCTTCGAAAGTTCAACTGTGAAATTTAGCTCGCACCCAAATTTTGTTAAACACTTTAAAAACTGCATTCGCGCAATGATCGAGAACATGCGGCCTAATTAACGC
The DNA here is from genome assembly GCA_030522465.1 of Rhipicephalus appendiculatus. Lineage (NCBI taxonomy): Eukaryota > Metazoa > Arthropoda > Arachnida > Ixodida > Ixodidae > Rhipicephalus > Rhipicephalus appendiculatus. Next base: position 4,902 of record JALIZH010010893.1, on the reverse strand, counting down.
TAGGAAGTCCTCAACAATTTACATATCGAAAAATATATCGAACAATTTTTGCGGCCACACCATCTAAAGTACGCGCTCTGTCAAACGTTCAAAAAAAATGTTGCTAAGGATGGGGGCAACTTTGGAACCTATACAGGCTCCAGTTTTTTTGAAGATAAAATTGACTATTCCATTCAACAAATGTCAACTTCAAATAAAACGACGGTATTTCTTAAAAAGTGCTGACCGACACTCCACATTTGCTTGTCAACCTTAGCTGGCCAATATTTCTCCCGGGGATGTAAAAGATCCCCAAGCTGGGGATGTAGGCTGTGCTACTATCGACATGTTGACTGTGCCACTATTGACATGTGTTGTGGTCTAGTAAATCCACAGACGCCTATCATCAACATAGTTCATGAGGGCCTGGCTGAACGTGATTAATTGAAAGATAAGCTGTGTGTTCTGGGCAAAATAAACAGTGAAGCAGTCAATGCTGTTCACAGCATGTTTATTCAAAGATCACTGCTTTTACAACTCTGTTTAATCTGTCATGCACTTCGGTAACACATCACTGCAGTTAAAAAACGCCACGAGTTTTCTTAAGAAAAAAGCCTGAGCTCTATCCGAGGTGTTTTTTTTTTTACTGTTGTACATTCGGTATTTGCGCTCCTAGTATCCTGGTCCCTGTGCCACTTGACATACACTGCATGTCCATGACCATGGTGTACGTTTAAGTTGAACATATTTTAAAAGAAACTTTGCTCTACACAGTGAACATTGAACAATGTGGCCCGACTTGGGACCATGACAATAACATGTTTTTTAGCACACTCGATTTGCTTCAGAATTTGTTTTGTTTGTAGCTCAGGAAAAACGTTGGTGAAAAAAAAAAGCTTGCCTCTTTGATTTCTGCAAGTAACCAAAAGGATTCGTTCATAAGCTCATGAGCTCAATAGCAAGGGTCACCCCTGTAAACACTAAAATGTAGGCACGGTGTAGCTTTAGGGCGGCCATTTTGGCTTGTACTTGGGTAAAACACGCATGATCTCGGTTTAACTTCAAATTACTATTTGAATATTGCAGATGCTTTGAAGCATCATTGAGTGAAGCACCTTTAAGGGATTCAAGGTACTTAATCCTTTTCACAGAATTCGTACATTTACAGGAGGCGATTCCTTCAAGGCACGCAACAAGAAAAGGAAGCGTTTCAATCACAAAGAGACCGCATCCAGTTAACTGAAACCCTTTGTGCTTTTTCACCTCCTCTGATATAAATACCTTTTTAGCTTTGGCCTCAGTTGAAACACCCAAACAGACGCCCAGGACACTGGGTGTCTTTACATAACCCATAATTTCCACCACAATGCGCCTAGATGCCACTTTGACAAACTAGCACATGATGTAAAACTGAGGCCTTAAAGGAACACTAAAGTGAAACAATGAATGTGCTTAGATTGATGAAGTGTGCTCTGAAGACTACAGTGTCGTTAGTTTCTTCATCATATGTTTATTAATAGAGTAGAAAATCAAGGTTAAAGTTTCATTTTTTAAATTTCGCGCCGAGATCTTCACGCGTGACGTCACGGATTTCAAAATCTATTTTTCATATTTTGACGGCATCTGCTTGTCGAAATGTCTTGAAACTTGGTGTGTTAAGTCTATCGCCCCCTCGGAGGAGAATGTACTTCATTCTTACCGATTAAGAACTACGTATGACACAGTACACGCCATCAAAATTTATGACGTCACGGCTTTTGGTGCGTGAATTGCAAGGTGGTGTCGCCACCCATCGTTTCTTTTCGCGCGTTTTCTCACTTACCGAACGTGTTCCCGCCGTAAAAGTGGTGTCTTTGGTATTGTGAAATCGTAATTTAGTAATACGCGAAAAATCGTTTTTCTCTTCAGTGTCCCTTTGATGTAATTCTGCCTTTCCGTTCGTGAGTCCATCGAGCTGTTCGTGACTGCCCATGGGTCGACCGCTCAATTTCTTCGCAGCATTCCTTGGTTAGCTGAAGATTTGTTGCACTGTTTAGGTTGGCATTTCCACAAATGTCCCCCATCGCTGTCAGTGACGAACGGTGCTGGTCTGTAGTTTTCCTTTCTTCTGCTGCAGTTGCCGGAGAAGAATCTGTGCCCTCACTGACCGTCGTTCAACTCGACACAAGTGTGTTGGGGGCAAGTGTCTGTGAATGAGGCAAATAAGAAACATTTACTCATGTTGCCTGTAAGGCCGAACTCACTTTATTTAGGCATGCGTCATTTGTAAGAGAAAAAGTGAACGACAGTACCCCAAGGACAGTTAAATGATCCGGCTTTTGCTTTTCGCAGCTTGATCGGGCCAAAAAATTCGTCACTGCGCGCTGAGCCTGTTGTTTCGTATCGAAACCATGCTGAATTAAATATGCAGTTTATGATGTAAATTCTGAAAGCTTGAGTGCTGTCTGAGGTTTCGCCGGAGGTAATGAAAGCATAGAAGTCTCACGAGTGACCTTGGCCTGCTGCAAGAACGTCTGCACTTGATCGGAGTTCTATATCGGGATAGGCCCTCGTTGCCTTCGGGCAGGTTCAGAAACTTGTTGTCCACGGTTTGCCTTGAAAAATTTTAATTCACTGAGTGGTGCCACCTGAAAATGCTTCATGATGAAACAAGCGCAATATGCACGAAGACTCAGAAAGGACACAGGACACGCCATCCTGTGTCCTTTCTGAGTCTTCGTGCATATTGCGCTTGTTTCATCATGAACCTATACCAACACGCCCAACTGGCAGTCATCCTAAATGAAAATACTTATTGCTATTTCATGAAAGGACAATATCAAGCAAGCTACGAGGAAAGTCATAGCGAGTGGCATATAAAGAAAAGCTCCATAGTTGAAGCAAAACCCGCCCTGGTCCAGGACTCAAACCCGGGGTCGGTTGCCCTACCATGTGAGCTAACTAGGCTGCTAGCAAATCGCAGCATGGGGGCAGTTTAACTCACAACTTGAAGCCCAGTGGCACTGAATTTCGCTCGTTTCCTAATATTTGAACTTACTAACTTCAATAAATGTATTTAAATGTCACCGTAGATTTACTAGACACCTTTGACCACCCGTACGCTGCCTCAGTTGGGGAAGGGTCGTTCAGCCCATATTTTATGGCTGCTTCTATGTTAAATAATTGGTAGCCACGTGTTAGCGTTGTCTCCAAGTCTGCAACAATTGTAGGCGCACATATGACGGGTTAGCGACTGCTATTTGATAAAGAAGTGTTTAACCACAGTGACTTGCACCACACACAGTACTCAACATTGAGCCACACATACGCGAAGTGTATCTGTGGGTCATAGTTAGCGGGCGCTTAAATCTAAGCACTTTTTTTTTTCATATTGCCCTCACGGAAAGGCACCCGCCGTGGGCAGGAACTAAAGTCGAGTCTTGTTTTATAAGCGCAAAGCCGCTAATCTTACGCGGTTGATAATCGGCACATGAGAAGGAGGTAATGTAAGCCCCGCTTTTGAGTAGACAGCAAACTGTAATTACGTAGCTATGCACGTGCAGTGAGCGCTGAGAACAGTGCCGTCGTCTTTGACGATGCACCACAGCCTATAGCTTTCGAGAGATGCTGGCTGGTCTCTAGAGACGCAGTTCACAGCACAACGCCGACTTAGCTATTGCCTGCTTTGAACGACATAACACGTTTGACTTTTCTACTTGGGAACGAATTGGAAGCGTCGCTCAGTTTGGGCTTCTTGAACTTTTCCTTTGTGTAGAAACAAACACCCTCTACTAAATACGCGAAAATACCCTCTGCTGTGACAGGCGGAAAGTTTCTCATGCCTGACGAAAAAAAAATGCGCTACATTGCGAACCAGCCGTTCGGCAGCTGCTGGCCCTCGAAGAACAACTTGTCTTGGTAGCGATGCTGTGCACCCGTTTCGAGGCCCTTGAAATATTCACTAGTCATCATTATACAAAGCAGTGCTGAGGTGCAAACGATAACGGACACTACGAAGAAAATATCGCCGATGCGGTGCATCCCGCGCGCTTTCACGGGAGTCCTCGCTCGAGACGAGAGCCAGTCAGGTGAAGTCGCTTGGCGGGAAGCGTCGGGGGTGCACGAATAGGACGCGCGCGCGGCTTGTTTTTAAACACGAAAAGGGTTTACACTATGCAAAGATGTACTATGCTTGGAGCTGCTTGACACATGCCCGCTTTACCCTTCCCTTTTCGTCCGCCTCGGTGGTACAGTGGCTACGGTGCTCGGCTGCTGACCCGAAGGTCGCGGGTTCGATCCCAGCCGCGGCGGTCGCACTTCGATGGAGGCGAAATGGTAGAGGCCCGGATACCGTGCGATGTCGGTGCACGTTAAAGAACACCAGATGGTCGAAATTCCCGGAGCCCTCAACTAAGGCGTCTCTCATAATCATATCGTGGTTTTGGGACGTGAAACCCCAGATATTATTATTACCCTTCCCTTCCTCCTCGCCCTCCTTTCCCTTTCTCGCCTCCTTGCCGTACTATGTTCTCACAGGAGCTGCTTGGCACATACCTGCTTTCAGTGGCGCATACCCACCGAGTTTTTGCGAACGCCTTACGGTGGAACCTCTGGCGTAAACAGCGCCGGTGTTAAAAAAAAAAAAAGAAAATTAGAGTAGCTTGCACTGGAGGCGCAATGCTAAAGAGACAGCTGGACTGACTGGCAGCTATGTAGCGCTGTCTTTTTGCTGTCTTTCGAAGATTTGCAAATTTTGTTTCTTTATGCCTTTAATTCTTTCTGCTCGTCTCTTCTCTCCGTTTTTCCTGTGTTTTCTTTTCCTCTGTTTATTTCCATTTACTTACCTCTCTCTGTATTTCTTTCTTTTTCTTCCTCTTTTACACTTTTCTATCTCTCTCGTTCTCTCTTTCTCACTTGCTTCCTACGCCATTTCTTTCTCTCTCC